>WBNM01035488.1:145396-175332 GCA_013399055.1 Ramphastos sulfuratus | reverse complement strand
GTGGTCACATTTATCCCATACCCGTTCACTTCCTCCTTGCTCCTTTAACGAGGTGACTGCTCAAGAGCAAAAGAAGAAAGGCTCGGAGGAGAGCTTATTGTGGCCTTCCACTATCCTAAGGGGGCCTACAATGAAGCTGCTGAGGGACTTTTTAGGATGTCATGTAGTGATAGGACTAGGGCGAATGGAGCAAAACTAGAAGTGAGTAGATTCAGATTGGATGTTAGGAAAAAGTTCCTCACCAAGAAGGTAGTGAGACACTGGAACTGGTTGCCCAGGGAGGTGGTGGAGCCCCTGTCCCTGGAGATATCTAAGGCCAGGCTGGATGTGGCTCTGAGCAACCTGATCTAATGTGAGATGTCCCTCCCTGTGGCAGGGGACTTTGAACTGGATGATCTTTGAGATCCCTACCAACCCTGACAATTCTGTGATTCTCTGAGTGGGCTGCATTTCTCTGGCAAGTGCAGATATAGTAGTGGCAAACTGAAGGCAGACTGAAATTTGTTAGCATATTGAACAGTTTCTCATCTCAGCATTTGAAGAACAATGGAGGCAAAGCTTTTATTCTGTTGCTTGGGGGTTGTGGGGTGTTTTCTCATCAACTTCTCATTTTCTAATTTGTATGGGTGGCCTTGTTGTAAAATGAGTCACTTTGTTGGTCTTCATTTCATTCTATCTAATTAGGATGTATTCTGTTTGGCAAGCATCCAGTAATTAGCGATATATTTATGTAATTATTAGTGTTTAATATTTATATAATTAATATGCCTAGGAGGCAGTCCATTCAGAGGCCAGAAAAGAGGTAGAGGACACGATTGAACTGAATGCAAAGATCTTAACATACTGAGCCAAATGCAGAAAATCACTGCAACACATAAGTTGACCTGTCTAGTCTGGAGAGAGAGTTTGCATATCCTAAAATGATAGGATGTGTATACTTGGTAATCAGTGCTGATTATAGAGGGAGTGAAGGAGGGCCCCTGTTTGAAGTGAAATAATAAGCCAGCTTGTTAGGGAAAGATAAATAGAACTTGGAGAAAAGGACCAGATGTCTGCTTGATGGTGTTTAAGAGGGAGAGCTGCTGGGGTCCTGCGAAGGTAACGTGGTCAGATGCACAGCCAGATTACAGCTAAGCAGTAGTAGCTGCCTGCCTATATTGAGGTAGCAAAGTCAGATCAGCCCAGCTTGGCCTAAATTAATTGTGGGCTCAAACAAGTAAACTTCAGTGTTACTATAGGCAATGTACATCCTTGAGCAGTAACTCTAACGCTACAGTATTTTTTTTTTTCATGCATCTAATTCTATAACATGGGATAAGTCAGGAATCAAGTCTTTGATCTTTTGTGGATCTTTGAATGGAATATTGCAGGCATAAACCTCAACAGGAACAGCAATAGTCATCACTGCCTGCTGTAGTCTGTAGAATGTTGGACTGTCTGGAACAGGAACACTTTTTATTCTATTCTTTAATTTAGACTGTAATAAATTACATAACAGTTTGACATTGCTTTCATAAAAAACACATCGAACTTGTGGAGTTTGGAGAGAGGCATTAAGAAACTTTCATTCAGTCTAACCTAAAATTAAAACTAAAATCTAGGTTATAGCAGCTCCTAAGAAGTAAAAGAAAACTGTTTCATGTAGCCTTTTCGAACTTGTCACTCCCTGGCCTTGCTTAACTCTCTCATGTCACTTTCTATAATGTTTTCATCCATTATTTGTTACCCTTCTGTAAATTACACAGGGTGCACCCCAATAAAGATTTAGGCACTCTGATCTAAGAGCACTGTACAGGAGTGATGGGGGTTTGCTTAAGGAACTGTTCTGGAGTTCAGAATAGTTTTGTATAGCTTGGTTACAGATTTCCCATATGATTTTGGACAAGTCATTTAATCACTGTGCCTGTCACTGTGCCATGCATACACTGCAGCTGTTCTTTTAACACATTATCTGATCCTCACATATGACATTAATGGGACCTATTAGCAGCTCCCTCTGGATTAGTAAAGACTGAGATTTTTCAGGAGTGCATTTATGGTGTCTCTTTGGGTTCTTCTAAAACTTTCAGTTAGAAAACATGTAGAAGTCATTCTGCAGCTGAGGGAAGGGAATGGTGGAGCTCATTTCTTACATCTTTGGTATAAGCTGGAATACTAAATATAGAGAAAGGTGGCTTAGAGTCAGTTCTACGCCATGTCTCCTTCTATGACATCTTTAACTCACAACATGACAACTTCTGCTTTTGTACTAAGACTTTCTATTTTTAAAAGAAATTTTTTAATATATGTATAGCAAATCAACTTTCTCATATTTTGTGCCTATGTCTGCTAACAGCAAGACCAAAAGATGGATTGCTAAAAACGTTATCATGGAGTTCTTGTGCAGTCTGCCTAGGAGAGCTACTTGCTTCAAAACTGCATATAAAGAACAACTTTTTCTGGTCTAAAGCTGTTTATCTTTTTTCTTCTTTTTCCCCCAGTAAGGAAACACTTATCTTGTTCAAAGTATCTGTTGTGTTTTTTCTGCTCTCCTTTTTAACTGTTTAGGGTTTATTTTCGTGATCATGGAGGGGGTTTTGGCATAGTCAGATGCATTCTCCTTCGTTACTAGAATTGCCTACTCTCTTGTATTTCTTCTTGATGCTACTTCATATGTTTATTGCAGCTTCTGCCTCTACACTTTAGTTGTACTTTGTCAGACTCTTCATCACGAAGCAGAAGACTGTGATGTGCAAGTTGGTCCTTTGGCATAGAGCTGCACTGCGTGTTTGCGCCTTGCCACTTCTCAGCTTGCCACTTCTCAGCTTGATGTGAAGAGAGTGAATAGGATATCTTCTGGTTTGTTGCACACACATTTCAGTTGTGACTAAGAAATGTTTTATAACCATTTGCAGTATTTCCATCTTTGGAGATATTCAAAAGCTGCCTGGACACTGTCCTGGGCTCTGGGTAGCTGTGCTTGAATAGAAACTACCTCCAGATAACTTCCAAAGGTCCTTTCCAATCTCAACCATTCTGCAATTGTATGAAACTAGAGAATGTCCTACAAAGTGATGCTGTAGTTTGCAGATGTTTACCAATGTAAGAACTGTTTTTGTAATGCCTATACAGCAGTGAGGCAAACACCCTGGAAGTGTCCAAAAAATACGTGGATGTTGTACTTCAGGACGTGGTTTAATGGCCATGGTGGTCTTAGGTTGATGGCTGGACTTGATGATCTTAGTGGTTGTTTCCAACTGAGACAATTCAATGAGTCTATGAAAACTCAAATGTTAACATCTTGCCCTATATCTTTCTCTGTTCCAAGTTGTGTTGTGCCATGCAGCATAGCCCTCGCAGTGTCACCCAGTCTTGAAATCTATNTCTCCAACACTTACATGTCCTTCATGTTTCTCCATGCTGTATGTTGCTGTAGGGCTGCTTTGATTCTCAGATTCAGACTTGCTTTGATTCTCAGTAATCAGAGTGTGTATGCCTAGTTTGCAATCTCTGGCCGTGCCAACTTTTGTCTCTCTAGTGTTTACGTAGTGTGCAGAAATGCAGCCAAGAGTATCTGAAATGCTTCATTTGAAGGCTTTATACAATCCATTCCACTTTACGGACAGGTAATTGTTTCTTTCACTTACTGAAATTCCTTCTCTGGAGGTGTGTTGCTGTTGCCTGCATTTCAAATGACCGTTACTCTTCGCTATAAGAGACATCCTCATCGAGAGGTGTGCATATAGACATTATGTGTATACTTTGGGTGTAAGAGAGAAGCATAAATTACTGTCATTAATGGCCTGATGGTAACAAATTGTTATTGTTATATGTAATCTGCATATGAGAGCATCTTAAAAAAGTCATTATCATGCTGCCTGTGTGCCCAGGGGCAATCTTACACCATAGCATTTCAGTCTGTGAAATGGCAAAGAGCTAATATAACTCTTGATGACATTAACAAAGCTGTATAATGGCACTGCTTTCAGTTCTCACCCAGAAATGATTCTCAGTAAAGTTAAAGGCAGTTCTGCATAGACAGGAACTGCAGGATTTGGTGCTATTTGAAATCCAGGCTACTTTTCTGTCTCATGTGCCACCAGCTCAAGAAAATATTCAGTCACTTTTTACATTTTATTTATTCTCTGACTTAAAATGCCTTTTCCAACAATGTTAAGTCATATTTTACTTTCCATGTTCTTTGGCAGAGAGCACATATCCTAAATTTCTTCTCACAGCAAGTTATGTCAGCCTTATAAACCTCTGAAAATTGACATATTGTATTGGGAGTGCTGACAAGACATTATTACACCACTACAAATAACCCAGCATTCCAATAGATGCTGGTTGTTTTTTTGAATAGTCTGGTGGTTGCTTTCTGCCTCTATTTCTAAGTGAACATTTTATTTTAAAAAGAAAGAAAAAAGTAAAGTAGTGTAATAGAAACACGCTGGTGTGGCTTGAATTTGGCTCTCTAACTTCAGTATTGTTGCTATGTCCAATTCCACGTTCAGTTTTAAAGGACTGTTACATGATCTGCTGGTAAATTGGTTTGAATCTTACTGTAGGCATGTATATATTCCATATATTATTAGAACAGAAAAGGCAGTCATCGTGACAGGGAGAAGGGGCTGGTAAGGTGCTCACTGTGAAATTCACTTAAATGCCAAGAACAAATCACATTTAAAAATCTAAATGTTCTTGCTGAAGGGTTGTGGGGTTTTTTTTTTTTTCCTACCATGGCATTCATAATTTACACTCTAGAGAGAAAGATTCACTTGAAACATCTGTGATTGTCTTGATAGTTATGAAGATTCTGAACTTTTCCAGACTCTAGAAGTCACTGAGGTAAGAACTGAAGAATGTGTGTGAAGTGAGGAAGGTGATGAACATATGATGGCTTTCTTGGAACTCTTCCATCGCCTACCAAGAGTACTAAAAATGACATTGGATCTGCTTGAGACTTAGCTTTACACATAAAAGAACCCCAAGTGGCTACCAAACTGTAATTCTCACAGTGTTCTAAGGGGCTTTCATTAATCTCACCTCCTAGACTGCACTTATATGTTCATTGAAATAATGAGGAGCCACTATCCCTAAAGAGAAGTACAGATAGCAAAGCCCTGGGAGTATTTATTTTTTTTTTTTGTCTTTCCAACATTTTGTTGAAAACTGCTAACACAGTGATGGAGAGTTCTAGGTTCAAATGCAAAATATAGCCATTATTTGATGGAAGCCTTATAAAACAGGGGATTGCTTTTTGGTTAGAATAACAAGATAATAGAATTAACTAGAATATGTAGATTTCGAAAATGATCCATCAGTCTATGCAAATTGCTGTCTTAATAATGTGTTTTTAATGCTAAGCACATTTGACAGCCATTTCATCTCTCTTTCTACACCAGAGCTTGGCAACCTGCATTAATTCTTACACTTTACAGATGTAACATTCAACGCACATGCCATGTAGTGATGTGATCCGAATAAAGTAAAGCATGTCAAAGCACTGTGGTTATTAGTAAACAAGTTGGCAACTGGCTTGTTGAATACAGAGGAGAAAAACGAGAGGCAAAAGCTAGCCCTGTTTTAGCATATCTTACATCTTCACCAGCCTGCATTTGCTTCAGCTTATGGGAGTGTCAATCATACCTGGCACCAGGGGATTCGGAAGAGATAAGTGGGTATAACATCAGAGAGGGCGAGATTAAAATCAGGTATGTTGGCTACAGGTCTGACAACTGTGGTGACTGTGGAGCTCAAACAGATCCAGAGCCCAAAGTTCCCTGGTTTGACTTGCCACCTCTATCTGTAAACTAAGAGAGCTTCTGTGTCACAATTGTTTCTCTACCCCATTAACGATAATAAAAGTATTGTTTCAGACTCAGCGCGTCCTTCTACATCCTGATTTCACCGGCAGGGATTTTCTGTCCTACCTGCAGTGGGTTAAAAAAAACCCCAAGGTACAAAATGTAACAGTTGCTGCTAGACTGCAAGTGACCATATAGATGTGTTTGATTATAGCTCTGCTGGACTAAAGGTCAAAGGGAAGTTTTAGAATACTTAAGAGACAATTATCTAAAGTTCAGACTTTTCCAAAGGAATAGAACTAGAAATTATCCAGACTATTATCTAAAGTTCACATTTTTAAAAGGAAAAAAAGTAGAAGGAAGTGCTTATTCCATCCCTTTGCTATTAATTCATCTGGGTTTGAGGTTTTTTATTCTGTCAAGGATTTATTTACTCTAAGTTCTGCATCACAGTACCATTAACATGGGATATGACAGTGATGATACTGATATTGCTTGCCTCATTATGCAGAACTACCAGCATCACTTTTACATGTTTCTGCAAAGGAATCCATGACCTGGTAATGTGTTTAGGGGTTTTGTTTTTTTTGTTTTGGATTTTTTTTTTAATTTAATTTAATTAGTTGATTCAGCACTTCTGGCATAAGCTATTGTTATTTAGGCCAACTGGTTGAAAAGAAATAAATAAAAAGTAATATATACAAAAGATTTTCCAACTTTTCTCCTGAGCAATGCGTTTTCTCCAATTAAATAATTATTTTCCTGTGCTCTTACTGCTGTTTTAAGGGATTCCAGAAAGTCCAAGCCTCTAGAACTATAAAAACCCATTCAGGTGTTTGCTAATGTGCCAGGAATGTCTGGGGTGTTGCCACTAGCGACTTACTGTGGTGCAGAAGAGACAGTTTGATCTGTCAGCTGAATTTTTATAGCACAGAAAACTTTTTTACTTGTGGGACCTGATGTCTGCTATCAAGTTTGATAGCAGTCATCAATCTACTTTTTTTTTTTTGGAGACCTCACAAATTTTTGACATTCATGAAAAAACAGGGACAGTTTGCAATACCTGCAAATGCTTCATTGCCTGTATGGTTTGACTGCCATAAATCAGACAAAATATGCTATAAAAATGGCATCTTTTTTATTTTCAGATTATTTTATTTGCCTTCTACTTGAATAGGACATTTATGCCTTTATCATACAGATTAGGCAAAGAGTTGTCTGCCCTGGAAACTGCTGTCCGACAGGATTTTGTCTGGGACAGTCACAAAGGGCAATCTTGTAGTACATGTGTAAATATTATGCATTGCCAGTGTCACTGTATATATATTAACATATATATATTATGCATTGCCAGTATCAGTGTATATATATGTGTGAGTGTGTGTGTGTATATATATATTAACATATATATTATGCATTGCCAGTGTCAGTGTGTGTATATATATATATAAAAAATGTATATATATTATGCATTGCCAGTATCAGTGTATATATATGTGTGTGTGTGTATATATATATTAACATATAGATTATGCATTGCCAGTGTCAGTGTATATATATATATATAAACTTATATATTATGCATTGCCAGTGTCAGTATATATATAAAAAACCATATATATATTATGCATTGCCAGTATCAGTGTATATATGTGTGTGTGTGTATATATATATATTAACATATATATTATGCATTGCCAGTGTCAGTGTATATATATATATTAATATATATACATAGAATGACTTCTCATAAGAGTGAGTTTGGTGTACACGTCCATGTTGAAATTGCTTTCATCTCCTCATGACTGGCACTTTATAAAATGCAAACCCCCAAACTGTCCCCTTTTAATCAGTTATTCCTTTAAAAAGTGTTACAGCCTAAGGCAGAAACAAAAAAAAAACAAACAAAAAAAACCAAACCCAAACCTCTGTCTTACATAAACAGAGATGTATCTCTTCAAAGCATTTTAACTGCATTCTTTTGGAAGCAAGAAAGTGATGCTCCTAACTTGTATTTAATGGTAATTGGAAACATAGAGCTCAGTTTTTCAGCTCAGGGTCCCTTGATGAGTGATGTTCTTTTACAAGATGACGCTGGTGAGGGTATGCTCTGAGGTGTCTTCTGGTTATCGTGCTAGATCAGAAAGCAGGCCATGAATATTCTTTCCCACTGCTTTTGTAATTATGAGATTAAAAGGTGATATCAAAACATTTAAGTTTGGAAAGTGTCTTCAGAGGAGAGGCTGAGGGAACTGGGATCGTTAGCCTGAAGAGGCTGAGAGGAGACCTTATTGCTCTATACAGCTACCTGAGAGGAGTTTGGAGTGAAGCTGTTTTTTGCCTCTTCTTTCAAGTAACTAATGACAGGACAAGAGGTAATGGCCTCAAGCTGTGCTAAGGGAGGTCTAAGTCAGATATTAGGAAGAATTTCTTTGCTGCAAGAGTGGTCAAGCATTAGAACAGGCTGGTCAGGGAGGTGGTGGAGTCACCATGCCTAGAGCTGTTCAAAAAAAGACTAGATGTGGCACTCTGGGACATAGTCTAGTGGTCCTGAAGGTGGTGGTTAGAAGGTCAAACCGGATGAATTTAGAGGTCTTTTCTGACCTTAATGGTTCTATGATTCTGATTTGAAAGAGCTATGACATGGACTATGGATAGTGAATTGTTCAGGCTGCATTGATTGGTTTTGTTTCTGCAGTCCGATGCTACCCATCTAAATAGGTTTGGTTTGTAAATCCCTTCACAGAAAGGGAAGTGCCATTAACAAAGTCTCCAGAAGAAGAGTGATTGCAGTATGAGTTATAGCTCATGGAATGTACACAGAGACTTTGGAGAGAAACAACTTAACTAGTTCCCAATCTCTAAAATGGGAATAGGAGCCTTCCCTTGTATGCTGCTATTTTTATGTTGTTAGGTTTGAATTTTGAACAAAACAAAAATTAGAAGATCTGTGTTCAACATTGTAACACCTCCAGTACTTGACAGTAAGTATTACAAGCAGCACATACGTGAATTAAGTTGCACAAGAGCCAAAATGCTCTCTTAGCATTCTCTTGACTGTTCTCTTCTAGTGCATTTACAGGTGACTGCTAAACATTACACAGCCAGCATTGCTTAGAGTGTTATACAGTTTGGGTTTTCTGCCTCTGCTTCGGTAGTTTCCACTGAAATCTTTCTGATAATAACTCAATTACTCAGTTATTTCAAGTTTTTATGTGCGAATAACTGCCACTTATGAATCGAGTAAGGAAATGAATGAACTGTCCTTGTCTATCCATTATCAGAAAAGCAGGAAATATCACAGTAAGGAGATTGCTGCTTTTCTACTTGTGCCAAAGGACTCTGTATTACAAAGAAGCTGTTTTAGAGTAAAAAGTATACCAAGAAAGCCAGCTCTAATAAACACCAAGAAACAGATTTCTGTCATTCTTGTGCTTCCAGCTGTAAAGCTTCCACTTAAAATTCTTTCCTTGCATAAGTAACATATCCAGAATAGATAACAGTTTCTGCCACAAAGTCCTTAATACCATTAATGATTTGATCTTTCTGAGAATGTTATAAAAGGGATGGAAAAAAGAAAGACAGAAAAGAGCTATGTAGGTGTAAGGTTACCCAGCAGGGAAGTCCACTGATCTCAATATATTAAAGAGAACCATGAGGGAATTAAAGAATTGCAATAATGTGTGCAGAGAAAATGACACTTGGATGTAAACCCACTGTTTCAGGGTTTTGTTGTTGTTGTTGCTGGTTAGGTTTGGTTTTTTTTAACTTCAGTCATTTTATTGTCTGACTTAAAATTGCAACATGCATTCTTGCACAAAGCGGAGGATGAAGTTTACTCCTGCTTGTTAATTTCACATCCAGATTGATGTCAATCCCATTAAAGTCACTTGTGCCTAGCAAACACAAAAGTGGCTTTGTATCAAAATTACTACAGATACTTTTTTCTCCAAATCTTTCATCCAAGAACCTCAAAAGAGATTTTGGAGAGAAACAACTTATTGGGAATCTGCAGGAAGCACTTGGCCCCATGGTAAGCATGTCCTTGGTTATGATTATTCAAACTACTTTTGTCTAGAAATCACACTGGACAGCTTGTAAAGATCTTCTGCATTGTCATTCTTTGTTCCAGCTGTGAGGGAGATATTCCCTTAACAATCTCTTTCAGGGCTGGTTAAATTTGCTTGTAAACTTCAAACACTGGGAGTCACCCAGTGATGACTGATTTGGTTTTGTTTTATAAAAGGTAAAAAGGAGCTTCAGCTCTAAATGGTAATTATGCATTCCTGGAGCTCTGTTATTCTCCCGCACAAAGTTTTGACAAGTCAAAACAATAATTAAGATTCCCTTCCTTACACCATTCCTTAAGCCGCAGGACAGAATATAGCCCCTAGGCCACCCTGTGAGATTCATAGGCCATCAGTGAAATGGTATTTAAGAGCTCTTTGGCATTTTGGTGCACTTCTTCATCCCTTCCTCCTCATAGAAGGATACAGTATTCGGGGAGTCCAAATTTGATTGAGTGGCAAAGGACTCTCTGAATATCCCTCACTGACTGGAGGTCAAGACTTTGTGTTTCTCTTGCCTGTGGTAGGTTGCCTCAGAGCTTTACGAACAGAGAGGAGTAATCTTTTTTTTTACTCCTGCACGTAGTTGTCCTTGTTGTGCTAGAAGTAACACAAATAAATAACTAACCTGAACAGTGCTATAATGAAGGATCAGTGGGTTAATTGGAAAGATGAGTGGAAAGTGATTGTCCAGCCTCCTGCTGAGCACCTGCTGCCAAGTTAATGCATGTAGCAGCGCTGGAGGTTGTTCCTGGAGGGAGATTCCCCTGGATTTCTTGTCTCTGGGTGAGGGGAGTGTCCACAGAGAGGAGAAAGCAAATCAGATAAATGAAGCTTATAGCTAATCAGCTGCTAGGTTATATTTTTAAGTTCTAGGAAGCAACTCAGATGTCAGTTAGAGAGTCATTGTTCTTCACTCATGAGTCACAGCTCCGGCAACACCAAGGTGTATTTATTTTAGGACGTAGCAAAGAATTTGTTGCTGAACTAAGAAGTCAAAATTGAGCATTTGCCACCCAATGAAAAAATAATTTTGGTCATTTACTTATTCTACTGTGTACTTCTGACTGCAGATTTCTTCCTGGGTACAACAAATTCAACTGGAGTTTCCACTGGAGTCTAACACAGCAGTGTCAAACAGAAGTCCCCTCTGTTAAAAAAGGAAAGGTTCTTCTCTCCTTGCCTTGCAACTCCTCTCTCATAGTACCAACTAATCAACCATTGCAACTTTTACACTGAAATAGTTCAGTCTGTGTCCCAAATATCTTGCTTATCTTTTCTCTAATGTCTTTTGTACTTGAATTAATAATTCTTATTGGTACTAAGCAGGTTTTTATACGCAGCATAGCTTCACCAGTTGGCAGAAATGAGCACTCTATTTTCTCCATCCCTCCTCCTTCATCTCTCTTTCCTTTTTTTCTGCCCTCTCCTATTTTTTCTCCTTCTAGTACCCTTCCTTTTCACTTTGTTTTGCTCTCCAATTCCAACTTGTTAAGATTTTTTTCTGAACCAGGCAGAGCAGCAGTGAATGTGTCAGAAAGATGGAAGGGATCTGAAGCTGTCACCAACAAGAGCGGCTTCTTTTTTCCATTTCTTCTTGAAGCAGGTGTCTTACCTTTTTTGCATATCAGTCCTTTCCTCCATCTTAGATGGAGGAGAACTGGAGCAGGCTTATAGGAAGCTACAGTCTGTATCAGTAGAGATTTCTAGAGCACAAGAAGTCACTGTGTAATGTAGCTGTAAAAGTCTCTAGAGTTCTCAATAAATGACTACAGATGTGACATTTCTGAGTGGGATTTGTCTCAAACAGTTGGAAATTGATCCTCATAGTTCTTTTTAACTTGGAAAGGTTAAAGCAAAAGGATTAAGGATGCAACTTACCCTGAGATATTTTTAATTTCGCAGGAGGAAGACAAATAATTTTATTCCTCAGTGCTTGAAAAGGAGGGGTAGGGGTGTGCAGGAGGAAAAAAACGCTGGAAAATGTACATTTTTCCACATGACATCAGGTGTGGTAGTCACTCTGATAAAGTCACAGGCACTGATGTTCAGGATATCTTAGCTACAGTTACTATTTTACTAACATAACATTTCCCTCTGTTCCTTGCAGCTAGACAAGCAAGCATGACACTGGCAGTGGTTTAACTTGCACACCTGTGTTTAAATCTCTGACACATTCAACCAAGGAGAAGTGAAGGTTTTTTGCTTCATTCTAAATGTCTGCTAATTGTTGACTTAAAGCATACTTGACTTTTCCACCAGCATAGTGGCACACAGAACACTGAGTATCGTCAAGGAGTTTGCTCCTATTTGAGTTGTCAGAATTCTTAAGAGCTTATACCTGAAATTTATCTTCAGTAAACACATATGCTTCCTTTAATTTTCAAAAGGGCACAAGGAAGGACTAGACTATTTATTCAGCTCCAGGGTGCCATCAGTTTTGATGTGACTGTTTCTAGCTTGAATAGATAAAAATAAAAATCAGGGTTTCTGGGAAGAAAAATCATTAAGAACACTTCTTTTGTTCTGCACAAGTGTTATGAAATGGCCATGTCTACACTGCTTTATAAAGTAGCTGAGTTTGAGGTTGATCTTCATGCTAGGAGCTCTTAAATGCTAAGAAAAATGCTGAGATTATTACATACATGTTATTACATAACATTACATAATCTGAAACAGCCATGTCTACACTGCTTTATAAAGTAGCTGAGTTTGAGGTTGATCTTCATGCTAGGAGCTCTTAAATGCTAAGAAAAATGCTGAAATGATCACATAATTTGTGATAAATATTAAAAACCTTCACTGTAAGAACTGAAAAGTGGTTGGTAGGTGATTCCACTATGGGGGGGATGCAGAAAGACTGCAAAATCCACGACTGAACTGCAGAAGAGAACTACTTGAAATTAACATTCATCATCATTGAATGCAAAAACAAGACTTCTTTGTTCTCTTGTGTGAGACAATTGCCCCAGGTGCTTAAATATCAAATAATCTTTCTTCATCTTTTGTTTTATGGCAGCAGTGAATTAACTGTAGGAGTTACCTGCTGATTGATATCTTGATACAGGATGAGGACATGATAAAAGTTTAGAAATGTTTCATGCAGTAATATTGTGTTCTGTAACTACCTTTAGTCTTTATTCATCTGCATCCTTACTAGAAGGGCTGTAAGAATATAATCCTGCATTATGAAAATGATATTTTAGATGTTAAACTTTATGGTAGTCAGAATGCTTCTGTCTGGTTCTAATATTAAATATCTGCATGTGTGTGTAGAGGTAAGAATGTCCTAGACTCATTTCCTTTGTAAGAGACATATTCTCCTCTGGTTTGTTCTCTTTTCATTGTTGAGGACCAATAAATGTTTAGATTGGCAAAAATTAGGCCTACAACTTTTAATACATTCAGCTTTTCCTTTGTCTTTATATTGCTTATTAATAAAAATGAGGAATCTTTTATAGCAGAGCAAAGCATTCTGCAGTTTCTGCCTATAATGCACGGCACATTTTCTTTAATTGATGAATGTGGTTTATTAAGTTTGGGTAACTTTAGCATTTCATTGCTCTCTTTGTTGTGCTAGTTGAAGTTTTATGACTCTGTGACTTGAAGAACAGTGATGAGTCACGATGGGAAAACATCCATAGGGAGGGATGCAGACAGAAAGTGAGGGGTTGTGACGATCACACCACATAACACAAGGAAATGGCTGTGTTGCACCCAGTTATTTGGGGCATGGGCGGCCAGACAGAAAGGTTGTCCCAGGCTGGGACTCTGTGTCAGATGCTGCTGGCATGATGACTTTAATAAAGTGCAGATATGTTGGTACAGAGGTTTTTCTGAAGGCATTAAGAAAAAGCTGTGGGGTTAGCAGTTCTACATCATGAACAATGCACCTTTTCCCCTTTCCAGATAACACTCTCAGCATACTGGCAAAGCACAGCGGATTCAGCAGGCAGAAGCAAGAAGTCTACCTACTGCCAATCATCATCAGTGACAGTGGGAATCCTCCCATGAGCAGCACCAGCACTCTGACCATTCGGGTCTGTGGTTGCAGCAGCGATGGCATTGTCCAGTCCTGTAACGTCGAAGCATACGTCCTGCCCATCGGACTCAGCATGGGAGCCCTCATCGCAATCTTAGCCTGCATCATTTTGCTGCTAGGTATGTATTCAGTTCACAGCCTGCTCTTACAAGTGGGTCTGGGTCTTGGGTAGCTGTAAGCAAAGATGTCACTGAGAAGGACAAAGCAGTGGGCAGCAGTACCAAGAGACCTGCCAGGGCTGTGTCCCTACTGTACTAACAGCCTAACAAAAGCATTCAAAGCAAAGTCCCAAGCTGAAGCAGTCTTACACACAAATAATAAACAGCTGTGGAATCTGAAACTGAAAATCAAATCGATTTAAGTATGTTAAACTGCAAGGTGAAACACAATATATACTGCACGTGATGGGAAATGGATTTCTTGTATCTGGAGAAAAGAAGGCTCTGGGGAGACCTTCCAGTACCCAA
The DNA here is from genome assembly GCA_013399055.1 of Ramphastos sulfuratus. NCBI lineage: Eukaryota > Metazoa > Chordata > Aves > Piciformes > Ramphastidae > Ramphastos > Ramphastos sulfuratus. The sequence goes on along the minus strand of WBNM01035488.1, from coordinate 160,970 downwards.
AGAGGGCTACAGGAGAGCTGAGAAGGGACTCTTTAGAAGGGCTTGTAGTGGTAGGATGAGGGACAATGGCTTCAAGCTGGAAAAGGGACGATTTAGTATGGATATTAGGAAGAAATTCTTTACAGTGAGGGTGGCGAGACACTGGAAAAGCTTGTGCATGCCCCCTGCCTGGAAAATTCAAGGCCAGGTTGAATAGAGCCTTGAGCAACCTGGTCTGGTGGAAGGTGTCCCTGCTCATAGCACTGGGGTTGGAAGTAGATGATATTTAAGATACCTTCCAACACAAACCATTCTATAGTTCTTGAGCTTGTATGAGTGCATCCTGGATTGTAGTGGCACACCAGACATTACAGTTTTAGAAGATAAAAAGCACTGAATATTTTAATAAAACATACAACACTTGTATATGACAACAAGCAAGTAAGGGAGAGAACAGTGAAGGAAGAGGCCTATTTCTGCACTTTGCAGCTTCCCTTTGTAACTGAGATTTACATCAGCAACTGAGTTTCCAGCATTAAGCTGCAACAACAGCAGCATAACCAATTTAGAGCTTTTTATGCATCTGTCCATGATACTCAAACTGATGTATCTAAGCTCTTTCTTTCTCCCTTACTGTCTCATTCTCTTTCCAGCTATATAGTGTGGCTGTTACAACACATAAAAGACAATACCAATTGCCCTTTATCATCAGGTCTGTGTTTTCAGAAAAACACCCTCTACTTCTGGAAAACTCCATCCATAATGTAGATCATTGTAGACTACATTGGATGCATGATGGTAGCTTAACTTCACCTAGGTTTGTAACTTTTCCAAAGGGAAAATCATCTAAATTAAAGGCTCAGAAAATGGAAGCATGCACATCCTTACTCCTTGCATCAAATTGAGCTTCAGATGTAAATGTGAGGGTAGAAAAGGATGGATGTTAGGAGGGTAGAAAAGTTCTCCATGTTAGGAGGAAGTTCTTCACAGTGAGGGTGGTGAGACACTGGCACAAGTTGCCCAGGGAGGTTGTGGAGCACAGAATCACCCAATGTGATCTTTGATCACGATGGGTGATTCTGTGCTCCCCAACCTCCCTGAAGGTGTTCAAGGCCAGGTTGGATGAGGCCGTGAGTGACCTGTACTAGTGAGAGGTGTCCCTGTCTATGGTAAGGGATTGGAACTAGATGATCCTTGAGGTCTCTTCCAACCTTACCATTTTATGATTCTGTGATTCAAAAAGCAGAGGACTAACCAGAGCTTCTGATCCAAATTTTGCCACTTGAATGGGGTTGGAGTTACAGGTTTTTGTTAGCTTTCCGCTGCCCTTATTACCTTTACAACTTACCACCTTCCACAGCTGTACCTAGCATGTCATGCTTTGCTTGGAAGTTTTGACCTAATCAGCCTCTGATGCTTGCCTTGCAGTCATTGTGGTGCTGTTTGTGACACTAAGACGACATAAGAATGAGCCTCTGATCATCAAAGATGATGAAGATGTGAGGGAAAATATTATTCGCTATGATGACGAAGGAGGTGGAGAAGAAGACACAGAAGCTTTTGACATTGCAACTTTGCAGAATCCCGATGGAATTAACGGATTTTTGCCTCGTAAGGATATTAAGCCTGATCTGCAGTTTATGCCCAGGCAGGGTCTTGCACCTGTCCCTAATGGTGTCGATGTTGATGAATTTATTAATGTGAGGCTTCACGAAGCCGATAATGATCCCACGGCTCCACCGTATGACTCTATCCAGATTTATGGCTATGAAGGAAGAGGGTCGGCAGCTGGTTCCCTTAGCTCGTTGGAGTCCTCTGCATCAGACTCAGATCAGAATTTTGACTACCTCAGCGAATGGGGTCCTCGCTTTAAAAGACTTGGAGAACTTTACTCAGTTGGAGAAAGTGACAAAGAAACTTGACAGTGGATCACCGACTTTTTCACTGCTGACTTAAGGAACATGTAATATTCTAGGGCCACTGCTGTTAGGTTAAAACTGATGTGGCTTTTTGTTTTAGAGGCAAGTTTAGCGCCAGTCATCTATAAAACCAACTACATTGTAATGTTGAACCAAAAACAAAAACAAAAAAAAAGTATATGTTAGGAGGTTAAGTCTTGTGGAGTGTGAAGTAAAAGTATGTGGAGTGTCTAGAAGTCTTTGGATATTTGATATTCACTTGACCGCTCTGAAGATGGAGATGTGGATCTTTGATTATCTTCAGTGAATTGAAAAGAACACAAAAGAAATTGGTGCTTTCTTGGAAAATGGACTTGCAGGGATTTTGCTGTTGAACAGTAGCTCCTGCCAGTATGTGTAAAGCTAGTCGTTTGTTTCTGCGTTGCCAACAAAGATCCTGCCACAGAAATGTTAAAAGCAATATCTTGGTCTTCTTAGCAATGCTGAATAGAAATAGCATTGTAAATTCCTACTGGCTTCTGCTGTGCAGTGACCATACATTGTACATACAGTAATTGTTGGCCATGTAACCACGGACTGAATATCATCTTTAAATATTGTGTCAAGCCTTAAAATATTCACATGTTCTTAAATCCATTCCAGTGATGGGTAATAAATCCTACTAATGTGCAGAGAAACAGAGGCAAGGGCTGCAACACCTTGCTTTGCAAAGGGATCTTTTTTCTAGAAGAAGGATCAATCCTGTGCTTCGTCTTCTGAAAGGAAACTGTGAAAGTGGACGGACTTACAGATACGAAAGGACTGCTGATTTTATTGCTAAAGATCGACTTTATTTGTTTAATCTTTGAAATAAATATTTTATTGATGTCCGTTACTGCTTTTATTTATTAAGACTGATAAGCTATAGAGTAAGATTATGAAGAAAACTAAATTATATCCATTAGATTTTTCTTTTTTTTTTCCTTCTTTTTTTTCTTTCCTTTTCTATATATAATGTATGTTTAATACATGTACATTTTGAAAACAAACAAGTGACAAATTGAGGTTCAAGCAGTAACCTATCCATTTGCAGTAGCTGAATTTTAAGAGAATGCTGGCAGGAATAAAACTTTCCCAGAGAAAACTTTTGACAGTTTTATATCTTCTTCTATAAATCTAGTACCTGGTGTTTTTAATACAAGCACAAACAGCTGGAAGTAAACTGGTTCATGTGAATATTTAAACTATAGACTTTTAGAAATCCACACATAACACAGTACAGTAAAAAGAAAAAAAAAACAAAACAAAACATGCTTATAGTTCTCCACTGTATTAGAGCAGGAACCAGTGTGTACATAATTTTACTGCTTATGTTATTAGCATTTCTTTTCTATAATATTCATAGTGATGCACCAGGGCTCTTGCACACAGAGAAAGAACAACACTAGAAGCTGCGAGCATACTCAATTTGTAATGCAAACTTGCCATTTAGAAGTAGCAATTGTATAATAAAACTACGTATTACATGCAAATCATTTTAATTTTCTACTTTGTTTCGAAGCTATATTATTGTTTGTTTATTTACTCTGTGTATTGTATTCAGAGAAACTCCTGTATTGTTTCCTACTTTGTGAAATATATTTTTATAAATACTTTTCTGGTTATTGCTTTTTTTCTTTCAGTTTTCACCTGTGCACCGCAGAAAGGAATCTACCCTGAATAGCTTCACAGTTTGTTGAGGAATGTAGTTCCTTCAAATTAATTTATTTATTAGTTGGCTGCAGTCAAAATAAAAAAAAAAAAAAAAAGGATAATGTTTGAAGCAGTTCTTGACAGTGCTTGCAGAATTAGATATGCAGTAGGCTGTGACCACAGGAGTTATGTGTGTCTAATGCACTGTGTGCTAAGAAATAGGCTCACACTTTTTTTTGTTGTTGTTCAAGTATTGCCAGTAAAAACAATCTCCTCTCCTTAAGCTCCTCAGTAATGTTTGTTCTGCAAACAAAAATGTCTTCATGCATCACCCTCAGATTTGCCTGTATTTTAGAATGGAAACATTCACTGCACTTTTGCTACAGCATGGCTGGTTTTAATGACTGCAGTTTGTGGACAACTAATATGCCAACACAACTTCTTAGAGGTATTATAAAAGGTTTTATTGAAATTAATGAAGTGTCCAATTCAGTGAAGTTACACTGCATTTAAAAATTTTACAAAAAAAAAAAAAAGCCTCTAAAAGCCTCTACATAACTTTATTTAGCAAATTTGGTAATATAAACTAAGGAGTGAAGTAATCTAAAGACAGTAAAGAAGCAGTCATGCAGATTTCCATGAAATCAAATGTATTTCTGTAACAGACTGTAATCAGCCACACCCTTTCTTCCTAATCTCTTGCACCAAGTGCCAAGGTGTTCTGTGTTGCCATGCCAAAGCTAAAAGCAGTTTAAATGGAAAAGTTTCATTTGGAACTTTGACTGACCCCCATTTCTAGTCAAGATCCCAGTCCTTGGGAGCAAAGGAAGGTGCTATGAGATTGGGATCATATTTCTGCCTCTAGTCAAATAAGCATTTAGGACAAGTAGCTCTGCCTATGAGTTCTAGGCATATACTGTCGAGTTTTGCAAAGCCCTTTTGTAGGGAAACTCACAAATGGATAACCTTTTGATTGCCTTTTTGATTGAAAGTTCCATCTGAGACCACGACAGCGCATTCAGTAATAAGATTTCAGGAAAAAAAATCCCATCACTGGCACTGTAGGAGAGGCAAAGCATGACAGAAATCTCATCATTGTCAGTCAAAAAGAGATGGTAGCTACCACTGCTGGGCACAGCTGTAAATCGTGCATTTACTCAGATTTTAAACATGAAGATCTACATTCAAAGGGGACAAACCCCACAATTAATCAGTTTGTAATGTGTCAATAGCAATGTGCTGTTTCTTGGAGTCATCCTCACCCAGCTACAGGGAAATGATTCATTCTGCAAGCTCATTCTCTGTAATTTGGATATAAAATTTATGCCAATACGTGGTAAAGGGTTAAATGTTGATCATTTGAGTTTTCCAGTACTTGCCCTTTTTTTGACAATCTAATTATTCATTATAAAATAGTTTTGAATAACAATTCTATTTACAGGGATTAGAATGGCACCGTTCTACAGTTCACATCTAGATTTAGACATATGAGCGACGTTCTTTCTGAGCATGTAAAATGGTAATTCATCTGTTTCACAATATTTAATTAGCAATTGATTCTCTGCAAGTGACAAGGAGAATGCATTAAATTAGAATTATTAATACTGATAAATTTGAGAATTAAACTCTCCAAATGTTTTACAAGTGCCATGCACCTCAGAGTCCCATCGGCTCATGGAACGGTTTGGGGTTGAAGGGTGGTTGAAGTCTCCCGTGAGGACCAGGGCTTATGAACATGAAGCTACTCATACCTGTTTATAGAGGGTCTCGTCCACTCAGTCTTCTTGATCAGGTGGCCTGTAGCTGATCCCACCATGATGTTACCTGCTCTTGCTTTCCTTTTAATCCTCACCCATGAGTTCTCTGTCACATCATCTTCTATCCCCAGGTGGAGCTCCACTGACTCCAGTTAGTCTTTGACGTAGAGGGTCACATCCCCTCTCCTTCTCCTCTGCTTGTCTTTCTTAAAGAGTTATTCCCATCTAATGCCACACTCCAGCCATGGGATCCACCCTGCCATGTTTCAGCAGTGCCAATGGCATCCTAGCCCTGCAGGCATGTGCTTGTTTGTGGTTCCAGCATGCTTTCACCTAGCTATGTCTCACACGCATTTGTCAGAACTGTTGGAGTTAATCATCACACAGGCACAAGCTGGACTTCCAAATTTCTGTCCTGGACATTGTCCAGACACAAAATTCAGCTAACTTAAATACATAATTGCTGTGAAGTGAGTGTATGTACAAGTTTACTAATTATAACTCGGATGACCAAAGGTTTTCAAGGCATTCTGTCCTCATCAGGAACCGAAAGCAGAAAGTGTGTGCTGTGACCTTGAAATCAAATCACAGACAGCTCATTTAGGCACAATACATTTTTCACCTGGTATCATTTACACCTTTTTGTCTGTGATGAATTTGAAATGACTTGGAAATATACAGGAGAGAAAATGGCTGAAGATTTTCATTTGAATCAGCAGCTGCTGATCACAGGAGAAACATTTAACACTATGGCAACTCCAAATACCATCAACTCTGTCACAGCACAGCAGTAACCGTTCTGAATCTGGAGAACAGACTGAATGTCTGCAAAACAGTATGTTCAAAATAACTTTATTTGCACAGCTCTGCTAGAGATGGATCTGCTGATTTTAATATAAAGAGAAAAAGAAATCGGCTATATCCATGCAGTTACATAAACCTACATGTGTGTGTGGAGAGTTCTTTTAACAGCCTGCGTGGTCATCGAATTCTAGTAATGGATAAATGGGCTGAGAAAGCTGCTGCAAGGTCTGTCCAGCTGTAGGAAACAGCAGGCAGTCTGGGTTTGTATCTGATTTTCTTGGGATGTAATTTGAGTCTTAATCAAGCTATTTGTTTCTGTTCTTCTTGCTGCCCCTCGACACCATTTCACCTACCCCACTCTACAATACTGTGAACAGGATGATAGGAAGTGATAGGAAGTAACTTTGTTAAGACAACATAGGTGGTTTTCATCTAGGTTCAGCTGATGTTCAATGACTGGAAACAAGTAGACTAGAAACAAAATGGAAAAACTCTCAATCAGCTGTATCTGAGCAGCTTACTTTGCAGGTGTACTGCAGGAGGACTGTACTGTTACTTGAATGAGTTCAAGTGATGCATACAAAATTTTAAAAGCATGACTAAAAGCCATACAAAAACCTGTCACAGGAAAATTTATAGTGACCACTCTGGGTTACTTGCATTGAGGAATTGTTGATATATTTGAAATCAGAATTGTTGATATATTTTAAATCAAATCTGAAAATGTAAAAACAATGGTGGTGCTTTTTAGTTACTGTTCAATGGTGACACATTCACAAGCATGTCTGATCAAGGGGTCACTCAAAAAAAGTTTTTTCTTTTCAGATTTGGAAAGTTTTCAGCAGCAGCAGAATGTCCTGGTAAATTAAAGCTTAGTAAAATTTGGGGAGGAGGAAGAAAAAAAAAAAAGGGTATTCACCATTATGAGAGTTTGCTTTCAGAATGTAGCAGGTGTCGTTAGCAGCAGATAGAGTACTGATGGAGTGAGCAGTGGAAGCTTTCTGTAGGCTGTGGTTGAGATAAGTTGGACTTGTATTATTTCTACATTTGTACACTATTTGTGCAAGATAATATTCTGGCTTTGCAGAAGGTGGAAACCAATTTAACTTGCTGTATAATTCACTGTGATGGGTTTTGTAATCATGCTGCAAAATGAGTCTAGCTGCTGTATTATACAATACTGATCCTGGCTTATGTGCTGCAGAACTAGTCCCTCTTCAAATAATGTCATAGTATTCTAAATGAGAAAATATAAAAGCCCTGACAATGCTTTTTGTGCAACCGCAACTAAGACATATTCCAAAATGGCTAATAAAAGCAAGCTGAAGCACAGAGTTTCTGGCAGAGTCTTGTAAATGTGCTCATTAGCATTGCAACACAACTATTCCTTCTTTTTTTTCTCCTCCTAGCTCCCCCCTGCTCCCCTCCCCCCAGCTGCAAAAATTAAACTAGTGAAATGAATGAACATTTCAGCCTTTTCTTCTCTAATATTTTACAAAAATTCCCTTTCTGCTTCCACTATTTCAGTTGTTTGCCTGAATGAAATCGATGTGATGGTGACAGGCAGGTGGAAGGGATGAGTAGAAGTTACCTGTTCCATCAGGTGAATGGAGAAAGCATTTTCATAGGAGGGCAGCAGTACCCTCTCCTCAAAGCCTAGTCAAAATCATAATCTTGCCCATCTTTCTCTTCCACGTATATCCAAGGAAAGATCCTCCTCAATATATACAAAATGAACTCTTCTTCTTCTGTGCAGTCCCAATGAACTACTTAAAGTCCCAACATCTCAGACTCCTATTCATCAAGCGAGCAGGGTCCAGCTGTTCAGTGTGAGATAAATATATACAGGCTCACTCCACAGTGCTTACAAACATAGGTTTGTTCTTTTTCTGATGTGGAAAGGTTATGAGCTGTGAAGCTGGGAATAAACAGTAAGGCATAGGGCAGGCAGCCTAGATAAGTGATGGTAAAATGAGAGATGATTCTGGAATGCAACCTCATTTTGTATTTTACTTGAGTCTTTGTGTTATTTGAGTCTAGCCTTGATTTTTTACCTTCAAAATCTTCTTTTAACAGGGGGAAAAAAAAAAATCAGTTCCTTGCTCTTCATACCAGTTTGGGTTTTGAATTACAAAGCAGGTCTTATGTTTGAGGGGCATGTGTCTTTTTGTCGTTTCTTTTTCTGTTAATGGAATTTTCAGTGATGACAACATTGACACAGCTCAGTCTGCCAAATTTCACAAGCTGGCAGTTTTAACAATGAATATGAAAATAAAAGATGTGCATTTAAAAAAAAAAAAAAAAGCCCTGTGGTCTGGTTTATATAACTGGAAGCAATGCAAAAAAAAAACAGTTAAGTCACCTTTCAAACAAACTCTAACAGACTCACATTTCCAGCTACCAATGTGATCAATTTTGAAGCTCTGGCATGCAGTTTGTAGGAGTTTTACATGCAAGGGAATATTTCACTCTCTTTAAACATTGGTGAGGAATAAGTATCCTTTATTTTATGTTAAAAATTATGCCGTGGTTTAAAGTTGTGGGCAGGGAAGTGTGCTGGTTTGAGGCTAATTGCAATATTTTAATGAGAAAAAATAGATTATAGGCTGTGAAAAGCAAAACAATGGTGATGTCTACTTCACTCATAGGCTTGCTGAAATGTATAAAAACAAGGACACCAACATAGATAAGAGAGTCTCTCTCTGTGGGAGTCAGTGTGTCTGCCCCCTGGGCATCTGCTGTGTAACCCAACTCTTATCACTGAGAGGCTTACCAAGGTTTCCAAGGAGGAAGAAACCCTCTGAGCACCACCCCAAGGGTCGAGGCTTCCCCTGTGCAATCTCCTCTAAATGTAGCTAATTCAGACAGTGCTCCTGACACTGCTGTGGGCTCATCCTTGGGGATGTCTGAAAAAGAGTAAAAAAAATATGGAGCAAAGCTGGAGGTGGGGAGATTCAGACTGGATGTGAGGAGGAAGTTCTTCAGCATGAGAATGGTGAGAGTCTGGAATGGGTTGCCCAGGGAGGTGGTTGAAGCCCCATCCCTGAAGGAGTTTAGGGCCAAGCTGGATGAGGCTCTGGGCAGTCTGATCTAGTGTGAGGTATCTCTGCCCATGGCAGGGGCATTGGAACTGAGTAATCCTTGTGGTCCCTTCCAACCCTGACTGATTTTGTGATTCTATGATTCTATGATCATTCTGCTTCTACCCCTCCTTTGCTGATCCTCCAAACTCACTTTGCACGTAAGGCAGACCCTGGGATAAGGTAGAGGAGTGGAAGGGTGGTTGGGAGCCTCTCCTGGGGACTCTGATGTCTGGGAGGGGGATTGTGTTTCTATATTACCTTTAACTTGCATATTTCTGTATAGAGCTGTAAATATACTGTAATATATTGTAAATATCTGCTTGTACATTGTGCTGAGCTCTAAATATAGCTTCATTCCTTAACTTCCAGCAGGCTGAGTTTAGTCTGGGTGATTACATATATTGTAAATATCTGCTTGTACATTGTGCTGAGCTCTAAATATAGCTTCATTCCTTAACTTCCAGCAGGCTGAGTCTAGTCTGGGTGATTACATATATTGTAAATATCTGCTTGTACATTGTGCTGAGCTCTAAATATAGCTTCATTCCTTAACTTCCAGCAGGCTGAGTTTAGTCTGGGTGATTACATATATTGTAAATATCTGCTTGTACATTGTGCTGAGCTCTAAATATAGCTTCATTCCTTAACTTCCAGCAGGCTGAGTCTAGTCTGGGTGATTACATATATTGTAAATATCTGCTTGTACATTGTGCTGAGCTCTAAATATAGCTTCATTCCTTAACTTCCAGCAGGCTGAGTCTAGTCTGGGTGATTTTCATAGAGTGGCACCTCCCAAACCATGACAGGAAGGAACAGGGTTTTGTATTCATGCTCAAGCAGTATCCACAGCTGATTTCAAAGCCCTTTGCCAGTGCCTCAGGTGTGAGGTGCAAGCAGGTGGACAGCTGATTAGAGGTAAGTGAGAGATTACTTCAGCAGTCCCAATGACCTCCCTGCTTCAGACAAGCAGAGGCTCTCAAGCCGTGGTGCCTGTAGGTTACCCAAAGCAGGGGATTATCTCAGCCTCCTGCCAGGTAAGTTCCACAGCAAAGTGGTGAAGGTGACCAAGAGCCTGTCACCTACAGGGGACTGGATGTAGCTTTAGAGTCTTTGTATTAAGACAGCTTTTAGAGTCTTCCAGGAGCACTGGCTTCCTTTCAGTTTTGCACTTTCAGGTCTTAGCTGTTTTAAGCTGTAGTAACTCTGTATAACCTGTTATACAAAATAAAGGCAGGTTATTGTTAGGTAAAATGTCAGTGCAACACAGAGCAGGAGATACAATTAATCCTTGCAGAAAAAAGGTCAAATATGAATCACCAAATGCTGTAGGTGTCTAATGGATGGTTTCCAACATCTTCATGTGAAACAGCAGGCATTTATTTCATTATACATAATATTTCTTCCATAAATAAAGGTGACAATTAATGATAAAAGGGCTTTATTTAGGCTGCCACAATGTCTGCTTGGGCTTTTGCTATAATTTACAAAACAAACAGGAAATTTTCAGCTTATGATTGTATAGACCCATCCTAATGTCTGACCAGAGCAGAAGATTACATTCCCCTCTTCTTTCTGTCCCATCCTTATGAATGCTTTTGGCTTGCTGTCCTAGGTTGGCAACTATAGGGTTAAAAAATACTCTGGGGACTAGAAAATTGTTAGTCAACCCCATAGATCTGCTATCTCTTATAAATTCATGGCAAGGCCAGCTCGCTCTCCTTTCCTCATTTCAAGCTGTGTGCTGCTATCAGATAGAAGGAAAACAAACAAACAAACTGCTATGAATCTGTGATTGTCTTAATAACTGCTTTGCAAATTTGCCCAGTTTCTGAATATAGAATCACAGAATCAGTCAGGGTGGAAGGGACCACAAGAATCATCTAGTTCTAACCCTCTGCCGTGGGCAGGGACACCCTACCCTAGATCAGGCTGGCCAGAGCCTCATCCAGCCTGGCCTTAAACATCTTGGGGGATGAGGCTTCCACCACCACCTTGGGCAACCCATTCCAGGCTCTCACCACTTTGATGCTGAAGAACTTCATCCTAACAACCAGCCTGAATCTAACCATTTCTAGTTTTGGTCCATTCCCTCTAGTCCTGTCACTACCTGACATCTTAAAAAAAAGTCCCTCAGCAGCTTCAAGCCAGTTCTTTATCCATCTTGTGGTCCATCCATCAAACCCATGTTTCACCAGTTTGGAGAGCAGAATGTCATGTGGCACAGTGTCAAAGGCTTTACTCATCTATTACTTATAGCTGCATTAAATAATGTGACTGGGGCTTTTTGCAACCCTAGTGTGACACAAACAGAATCTATTTATCTTGAGAATTTCCTTGCCTTTGTGCTATCTCGATGGTCAAATGAATACATGATGCAAAGAGTTGTCACAAACCAACCCCTAGTTGAGAATAGAAAGAAAAAAGGAGTATGCTTAAAATCACATTAGAAGAAAAAAAAAAATCTTTTCCTAAAAATTCAGAGTGATTCAGTCTAGCTTTAATTTTAACTGTCATTTCCCACATATGGATTCTAGTAATCTGAAATCTACTCATACAGAAATCAATGTCTGCTAGTTAGCTTTGCGTGACAAAAGAGGCTGGATTTAGCCCCAAGAAATGCTACACCAAATGTTTATGTTGTGGAACAGATCACACAGCCAAAATCCTTATTCTCCTCTCAGGGGATGTTATAATGAGAGTTCAGGTAAGATTTTTTTCTTGATAGAAAGTTACATTTTACATTGCAAGCCATATCCCAGCTGCTGAACATTCTTGTGTTTCTCCTACATCATTCAGTTCTGATTACAAGTACCAGTAGGCACACAACTCTTCTGCAAAGAGAAATCTATTGTTTCTCCTTATGAAAAATTGAGCAACAGCTACATTTTATTATTTCAGTGATATTTTCAGTGTGCTTTGTGCAATAATTTGTGGGTACAGATGCATATGCTGACAGTCATAGGAAAACTGTTTCTATTAGGAGAACACACATTATTGCTGTGAGTGGTCCTTTCATGTGGATAATGAAACTTGATGGCCTGATATGAATTTAGTTTTCAACAAGAAATTATAGGAGCTGTAGTCCTCATGGAGAGCTTGGATACATTCAGTTGTTGGAAGCCATAAGAGGTAAAAAATGGGAGGACTTCAGAGTGAACAGATTTACAGGCTATAAGAAAAGCTGTTGGGAAGATACAAATGATGCTCCAGGTTTTTAGTGTTGTGCTGTTAAATGCTTCCTCATCTTAATTTTTTTTTTGTTTGTTTGTTTGTTTCTATATGAAACTAGAAAACAGGAGGCTGAATATTTATTTCAGAGAGTGGACCTAACCACATAAAATCTGTCAGGGAAGCACACAACCTTTTTGTTATATAGTAGCCTAAGGTAGAGGAGGGAGCCTGTAGGGCACCACACAGTGTGATGTTACTGTAGAGGTTTGTATGAGTAAGGAATGTACTACTGAGTAAAGAGGTAATTAACTTCTTAGTCCTAGCAATTACCTGCTGCACTAGGTGTGAACGATGTAGCCTGAGAAAGGCTAATTTGCCTATCTGTTTTGGCATTTGTTTCTGATTGCTTTTAGGTGGAAGGTGAAACACAAAGAATCAGTGGGAAACAAACTGAGGCGCTGAGAGGTAATGTATCATATTCTGATCTTACCTAATTCCTAATCAGGTAAGTGTTTTATTTGTCCTAGGAACCCAGACATTTTCCTTTGAAAACTGAATTTCAACTTATGAACACTTGGAAGGGCTTATAGAATGTGGTTTGTATTCATAGCACTTGATGCTTTATGTAAAACATTCAAACAAGTTGCTGGAAGTTGTGAAGGGCTAATGATGAAAAAGGGGTACTGCTGAAAAAAAAGGAGGTAGGAAAAAATGACTGCTGTGAATAGTTCACTGAGCTCAAAGGGTAAAAGCTTCCCCTGTGCAGGGAACCAGAGTGAGACCTATACACCACTTAATTAACACTTAAACCCACAAAATATGGCCCTCAGCACTGCAGTGATTTTCTCTGAGGACACAAACACAGAGAATAAGCTTCAAACTTGCAGGCTATTGCCATTATGTTGGCAGTCTCATACATCATTGTAACTTTCATGCCTGTACCCAATGGCTTTACAATTCTGTAGTGCAGTGTAAGCTGAAAATGTTCAAAATTGTACCAGTCAGCTGGTGAGAATTCAAATAATGTACAAGAGTTGAAAGTGAATGAGCAGCTAAAACATAAGGTGTCACTTACAATCAAATCACTGCGTTGCAATCTGAGTCTGAATATAATTGGGTTTAGTGTGTACGCAGTAAACCCCAAATCAGATTGGGAATGTAGTGATTTTTGGGATGAGTAGCAGAGCAAAACCCAGTATAAGTGAGAATAAAACCTCAGAATTTCCTTCCCCCAAATACATTATAAATATGAGACAGAGTATGTGTGGAGCATGGGAGGGAATTACAAAGAAATTATCAAAAAAGCCTCTGCAAGCAGAGACATTTAGCATCCTGACATTCAGTCTTTATCCACAGGACTAATGGTCCAGCTTATATAGTTCTCAAGTATTTGTATTCTGGTGAGGTAACTACTAGAAAACTTAAACAACTCAGGTTATTTCCCTCACTGCTCACATCTGCATGACAGGAAACTTTATTTTTTTTTTTCTTGGTATGAAAGGAATCATCATCAGAGTCATATGATCTGAGCAATAATGTATGTCTGATCATCTCACTCTGCCTTAAATAGAGTTTTGTATTTCAGATTGCCTTTCACCCAAAGGTGAAAGACAATCAAACATCTTACAGTATTTCTTTCTGATGTTTCAGTATTTCATCTCCTTGATTTGATGATATTTATACAGCTCCTTTGCCTACTGCAAACTGAAGGAAAGATACATAAGTTTTTTTTTTTTTTTAAATGATCCATCCTTGCAGGTCAGTTCTAAAGAAATGGCATTGGTTAAAGAAATTCTGTTCTTCCAGTTCAGTAGAATTCAGCAATAAAGCAACATAGTAATATTTACATATATATATATATGTCTATATCTATATATACACTATATCTATCTATCTACACCATATCTATATCTATCTATCTACACCATATCTATATCTATCTATCTACACCATATCTATATCTATCTATCTACACCATATCTATATCTATCTATCTACACCATATCTATATCTATCTATCTACACCATATCTATATCTATCTATCTACACCATATCTATATCTATCTATCTACACCATATCTATATCTATCTATCTACACCATATCTATATCTATCTATCTACACCATATCTATATCTATCTATCTACACCATATCTATATCTATCTATCTACACCATATCTATATCTATCTATCTACACCATATCTATATCTATCTATCTACACCATATCTATATCTATCTATCTACACCATATCTATATCTATCTATCTACACCATATCTATATCTATCTATCTACACCATATCTATATCTATCTATCTACACCATATCTATATCTATCTATATACACCATATCTATATCTATCGATATATATACCATATCTATAGATATATATACCATATCTATATATATACCACAATATATATCTATATCTAACATATCTATATCTATCTATATATATACACCATATCTATCTATAAATACCATATCTATAGATATACCACAATATATATCTACCATATCTATATCTACAGATATATATATATACCATATCTATCTATATAGATATATACCATATCTATCTATATCTATAGATATATGCCACATATATATATATATACACACACACATACCATTTTCCAGACCAGGTGTATTTCCCTGCCACCACTAATTTATACATGTCATAAGGAGAGAATGACAACGATCATGGTGATGCTAGTATTGATGCTAAAAAAGAGTTAGGTGATTCAAATATTTTCTTGTAGTCACAGGTTGAGTTTGATTGCAGGTGGATCTTTCAATGTGATACACTGTGGAGAGTACTGACTGAGAGGGATTGAGCATCCCCGCTGCACAGCTGTCTAGCAGGCACAAAATATAAGAGAAGCATGATGCCAGAGATCTCCTGAGGCTTCTAGTCCAGTCTCCTTCTCAAACTCTTCACTTCAAAAGCAGATAATGTTGCTTGGGTCTTTGTAAAATTAAATTTTGCAAGTATCCAAGAATGGAAATTTCATAGCCTGTCTACACATCTAACCATCACATCCTCTCTAGTTGCAGACATTTGAAAAATGATTAGGTGATTCTCCCCCTTTACTCTGCTCTCCTCAGACCCCTCCTGGAGTCCTGTGTACACTTCTGGAGACCCCAACACAGGAAGGACATGGAACTGTTGGAGAGGGTCCAGAG
>WBNM01035488.1:0-145272 GCA_013399055.1 Ramphastos sulfuratus | reverse complement strand
CCTTGAGTGACCTGTACTAGTGGGAGGTGTCCCTGCCTATGGCAGGGCCTTGGAACTAGATGGTCCGTGAGGTCCCTTCCAACCTTACCATTGTATGATTATCTGTGAAAAGTAAGAACCCTAAGACTTGCTGCAGAACAAAGAGGACAGTTTGTTTAGCCTGGAAAACAGAAGGATTATGAGGAACCTAGTGGCAGTCTGCAAATATCAAAAGGGGGATCATTAAAAAGACAAACAAACAAACAAAAAAAACCCACAAACCCAGAATCAGACTCTTGCCAAAAGCACCCAGGGAAAGGGCAAGAGTCAATGAGCACAACTTGCAAGAAAGGCAATTCTGAGTGGATAGAAGGAAAAAAAAGTCTTCACAATAGAAGTGGTTAAAGCCCTGGGGTGGATGCTGGCACAAACAACCATGCTAAGCTGAAGTCCAGAAGAGCTTCATTGATTTAAGCCACAGGATGACTTTGACATTTTTACTTTAAGCTGCATGCAAGAAAACAACAAAGCACCAGCAAACCCCCAACACAACAAACCACCAAACTCCCCCTCTCCCAGTATTTCTTGATCAGCTGGCTATATCTGGCTATTTTGATCCAGGTATTTAAAAAGGCAAAGGAAGACTCAATTCAGCAAGCAACCTGAGACTGCATGTTAAATCAGTGTGGGGATACTGCAAGTTTCTGAGCAGTACCTAGAGGTCTGTTTCCCTGTCAGTGCAAGCTCTAAATCCAAAACTTGTAGTGGTTTCCTTTTCCCTCAGGGTCTGAAATATCTTTCCATGAAAACCAGCTGTATAAGAAAGGATTGTATATGAAGGTAGGACACTGAGCCTTGGATACATTCCTCAGCTATCCATTTGGAGGTAGCATAAGGGAGTTGAGGTTTATCAGAAAGTGTCACTCTGTCTCACTGGGGGACTAGAGGATGACTCCTTGGTTCTCTCCCAGTAATACTGAACACATAGCTAAGTGTGAGTATAGAAAGACACTGGAATAAAAACCACAACAGGCAAAGATTAGAAATAAAACATGTAGTTTCCTGCAAGATTAATTCCTCCTGTAAGCTAAGAAAGTAGAACTTTCAGATCTATTTTTGTAAAAATTTGCAATAAGCTTAAAGAAATTGTGTGCTGCTATAAATAACTTGGATTTTTGAGTAGGAATTGTCATTGTAATACATAGATCAATAGAGAGGATTTATATAGTTCCCAAGCAGATATTTTAGAACAATGGTCAATTTCTCATTACCCTTTACTCTGTGCCTGCCTTATTTTATGTGCTATTCTCTCAAAAAAATATTTCTGACGTGTCTGTGTGCTTTGCTGATGATGTTCCTGTGAATTGTGTTGCATGCCAGGTTTTGACTCAATGCAAGGTGGCCAAAACCAAAAATAAACCTTTCTACCAATTCTCTCCTCTCCCACCTCAGCTCTGTTTTCTGAGGAGGCAGAGATATTTGACTGGGCTGTGCATCTGATCTCACGTTTATGGATATCTGTGTGAAAAGAATGAAAGACAAAGTGATGGCTCAGGCAAAAAAAATTAAAATGTGACAAGTAGACTTCAGAAATTATCTAGCTTATCTCATGAAGAAAGAAAACATATGAACAATCTGCCCTTATATCACCTAAATGAGTGGAAAGGTAGAAAAGAAGTTTAAAAAGGAATGAATGATACTGGACTGGTGTGAGAAAAAGTTATAATGGATATTAAAAAGAACCAAACCCTGCTGTTGCTCACAAGAGATTCCTAAAGCATTTTCCTGGTTATTTGCCTCCATAGTGGAGCAAAGAAAGAAGACATTAATAGCTTAATTAATAGGCAGGCTTTAGAGACTCTAGGATTTCAAGGCACTGAGAATCTTTTCTTGAGAGATTGATTCCATCAAGAGTCCAAGGGGAGATATATACACTTGTCTCTTTAATGGGCATTCTTAGTTCCATTACTGGAGTAGCTGAATGCTTTGCTGTTTTGTTTAGCAGTTTACCTGCTCATCACTCGATGTTGTACCAACATGCTATAAAACAAACAGCACAAATTAAGGAATGGACTTGTGCAGGGCCACACAAAAAAAAATGTAATGGAACAGGGATCTTAACCTAAAACCTGTGCATGCTCTATAAGGCCAGAAGAGCCTTCTTTCCTATTCATATTAAAGCAGACTCTACAGTGGCTTGGACAAGTTATCAGAATCCACTTAAAAGACAGTGTAATTAAAAATACCAGATTTCATGTTTCTGTTGTCTGATTACAATCTCTTCTTTTAACATAGTTGTGATGTTCTTCAGCTTCCACTGAAGTGAACAGGAACACTTCATTCAGTCTAATGTCACTGTGACCAACTGATAATTAATGATTTCTCAGCACTCAAATGACTAAGCTTTCCTGTTTCTTAGGAATGTTTTAAAATGAACCAATCTAGAATTTCTTGGTTCAAAATCCTGCACCTCTTTTGGTCTGTAAATTAATAATTTGCATGTGTCTGTACTCCTGAGAGGTACCTGTGAGTGGAGTGGAAGAACTGATGTGGGAAAGGCATTTCTAAGTAGTCCGAATGGGGATGGTAGTCACGAAAGATGAAAAAATTACTCCAACCTGCTTTTCATACCAAAAGGATGCTTTGGATAATCATTCAAAAAAGCTTTTGAAATGAACCTTCAAAAATTTCAGAGTCAACCCTCCTTCATAAAAGGCCTTTTCTGCATCACATCAGTGAGATGAAATGAAGATGAAGGTTGCTCTTTTTAAAATTATTTCTTTCTGACATTGGTTTGCATTTGGCTTTTATTCACTCTCCAGCAATCTCAGTGGAGATCATGTGGCACAGGCTGCTGTTCTCATGCTTGGAAATTTTACATTTCAATGACATGTTTGTATTTCTAGATCTAAGCAGAAAGAGATAAGTAGTGATTTGAGCATGCCCTGAATTTGGAATGTGCTGTCCTCCAGATAGGGAATAAATGTACTTATTATAGGATAGTTGCTCGTGTTCCTGAGGGAGCTAGGACTAGAGCAGAGGATTCTAAACCTCAGTGATGGTTAGGGGATGGCTTAGAGGGTTCTAAAGCCTTAGCCCTGCACTGTGGGTGTGGTCGTCCTTGGGTTGTTTGACACTGCTGAGTGTATGCTCTGAAGTCGACTGACATAGGCAGCAAGGTGCTACTCTTCTGAGTTGAGTGGCTGTGGCATGTGAAGATCTTGGACAAAAGGCCATTGGCATTTGCTCTCAGCTGGTTTGCAAGGAAGAAATACAGGCGAAGTTGTCTTGTCTGGGAAGTGCATCTCAGGAAAAGAAATAACATGTTCTTCGTAAAACTGGAGGAAATGTTGCAGATTGCTCATTCAAATCCTTTAAATGAAACACTCTTGACAACCCTGTTACTCTTCCTTTTTGCTACAGCATAATGTGTCAGGCTGTCAGCTAAATAAACAGCGTGGCTTTCTAGACAGACAAGCTTTTTTTACCTGCTATGATCCAGAAGGCTTTATGTAATGACATTCCATAAACTACCCGTCCAGGATCCTAACAATTTCTCACAGCATTGTGAATCTGCAATCAAGTCAGTGAAGTTGTTATCCAGAGACAGCTTGAAACCAGTGGAAAGAGCTGGGTTTGCCTAGTACCCTGTTTCTTGGTTTCTTAGTCATGCTCTCACATGGACACTGATTCCTGCTAACATCTGTGTAACCATCCTCCTTAGCAATTTCCCTTTCATCTTGTTTGCTATTTTATTTGCCCATATGATAAGAGGTCCTAGGCATTTCTTTTTCTCTTCAGTGTTTTAAGGAAAGAATAGGCCTGAACAGAATGTCTGCAAATAACTTTTGGTTTTGCTTTTATGATGATTATGGATAAAAGGATGAGATAATAATAGTTTCATAAAAGCAAAATATACTTTAAAGGTATGACATTTCCCCATTATTTGTTATCTAAATAGTCCCTTCTCCCTCTTCTCTGTGTTTTGGCAGTAACAAAAGTTATCAATCACCTAGAACTGTGCTGATGTTTCCATGGTAGTTTAGTAATTAGGTCTGTTCACCAGGGGCTCCTATTAGTCCAATAAAATCCTTTGTGCAATTCTTTCAGACAGAGCATTACCCTGCATTGCCAACCTATGAATAAAGTAAAATTATTCTAGACACAGGCACTTACTTTCCCATTGATACACAATACTCAAGCCTTAAATGCCTTTATTGTGTTCTTTTAGGTGTCTCAGTATTTAATTCTGATCTAGAAACCCATGCTCTGACCTGAGAATGATCATGCCTTCCACAGCAGGGAACAAGCAGTTGACAGTTTGTACTCTAAAAAGTCCTAACAGCTGGACAGCTTTTGCTCCCAAATGACTGCAGCCGGTACTATTTAACTGGTAGACACTTTCCTTCAGAAGAAAGCAAAGAACAGCTCTGTGAACAGTTCACAGTATTTACACAGCTATGTTGCACATCAACATCTAAAAATTGCCCCTTTCACTGAGTTTTTATAAGCTAAAGCAGGGCCTGCAGCTGGTAGGAATGGTGTGACTCAAATACACTTGACCTATTAGATAAATTCTTCTACTTTCTATTGGTGTGCCTACAAAGCTGGGCTATGACCCACATTTTGATCTGATTTGCAGTTAGACAAGGAAAGCATATTCCTACAGTTGTCATGAGTGAAATTATCTGTTGTTCTGCTGTTTATGTACTCCTGTCTACAAGTGTTGCCATATGAAACCGTTGTAAAATAGCCTAAGAATGGGATACCAAGCAGATGGTGACTCATTCTTGCTGATCCTGCTTGTCTGACAGTGGAAGATTCCAGAGTAAAAAACAAAAAGCGAAAACTCAAACAACTTAAAGATATTCAAGTATTTAATTATTTTTCACTAGAAACACAAGAGTATAACCAAATCTTGAGGCCTTGAGTAACCTGTACTAGTGGAAGATGTCCCTGCCTATGGCAGGGGATTGGAACTAGATGATCCTTGAGGTCCCTTCCACCCTTGCCATTCTATGATTCTATGATCTTTTGTGAAAACTGTTGCAATCTTTGCTCTTCTCTCAAACAATCAACCTTTGTGGGTTTTGTTTGTTTTTTCCCTCTCAATTAACAATAAGACCTCTCAAATTCTCCTCTAAGAAAAGGGGGAAATACAATGGAATAGGAAGATGACACAAAGAGCTGAGCACTGACTACGCTCAAAAGTAGTGTTATGAATGATGCAAAATTAATAATTGATACTCATTTTGATATCCAGGCAGGGAATGTTAAGAACTATGAAAATTGTTTATTAACATTAAATCTCACCAGNACTCAAGGCCTCATCCAACCTGGCCTTGAACACCTCCAGGGAGGGAGCAGCCACAACCTCCCTGGGCAACCTGTGCCAGTGTCTCACCACCCTCACTGCAAACAACTTCCTCCTAACATCCAGTCTAAATCTCCCCTCTGCCAGTTCAAACCCATTGCCCCTTGTCCTGTCATTACAAGACCTTGTAAATAGTCCCTCCCCAGCCTTTCTGTAGACCCCCTTCAGATATTGGAAGGCTGCTATAATGTCTCCTTGAAGCCTTCTCTTCTCCAGGCTGAAGAGTCCCAACTCTCTCAGCCTGTCCTCACAGGAGGGCTGCTGCAGCCCTCTGAATATCTCCGTGGCCTCCTCTGGACCCTCTCCAACAGTTCCATGTCCTTCCTGTGCTGGGGGCTCCAGAACTATACACAGTACTCCAGATGGGGTCTGACAATTAGCCAATCAGAATGGCACTTTGTCAAGCTTGACCATATTATGTGAAGCCATAGCCTTGTTTTATCCAAATTTGGGCAGAGCACAGCCTTGCACAAGACTACTGTGTGTACCTTGTTTACCACGGGATGCAAAACAAGTCTGGGCAGGCTGCAGTCCTTAGACTCAGTGGCTCCAGGTTCTTTGTCCTCTTTCCTGTGGTTGCTTCTCCCCAAAACAGAAGGACGGAGAGCAGAAAAACATCTCTGGGCAAGCCAGGACCTGTATAAGCCTATTTTGGCCTGCTTAGGCCTACCGAGACAGATAGCCAGCACAAACTGGAATAAAAATAGAGTCACCACTTTATATTCAGAGAGAACAGAGCCCACAGCATTGCCATGGAGACCTTGGAATTCCTGAATACCTTGTTGTTGAACCTTTAAAGATGTAAATGGGCCATACAGAGCACATAGCTCTTATTAAATTTTGAATATGCATACACATAAAAATGAGGTATCAGCTACCTACACACAGCCTATAATTTTCTTCAGATTGATTTGTGAGGATTAGTGCTAATTTTAGTCTTTGTATTAGTATAGGTTACATTTGCTATGAACCAAAAGGCAGAGACTGCCCTTTTTGGGTACCTTGGGTTTTCAAATGTGTGCTTAGAAGCTGGATTAATGCACAGAGCTACCTTGTGTAATATCAATTTCTTTTTGCCAAGTGGGCTATTATTTTAAGCTTTTTATACAGCTAATATTCTGATAATCAGAATACATTAATACTAATACTATTTCTTGTGGAGATCCTTTCTTTAGATATCAAGAGGTTTACAAAGGTAGTGAGATATCTGTCAATATGTTGGATGTATCTGAGGTATTATTACGGCTCTGTTCATGTGCGTCTCGATCAGATAGCTGGTTGTGTAATCACCATGATTATCCCAAATTAATGTGTTGGAAATTACAATGTATTGCACACTTCATTTACATTATTTAGTCTTACTGGATTAAGTCGGATGAGTAATGCATGTTCCCTACTGTATTTGTTAAATATTTCACTTTTGGGTGTCTAGTCAGACATCAACCAAGTAATTCATGATTCAAGACACAAAAGCCCAAACTATTCCCTGCATGTAAATGGCAACTAAACTGCATGAGAAATAATGATGGGTCTGAGCAAAGAAGCTGAGTTCCCAACTTCTCTTTGTAGTTATTTTGTACTGACACATTACTATATGTCTAGGGACCACCTGGAGTACTGTGTGCAGTTCTGGAGCCCCAGCACAGGAAGTACATGGAACTGTTGGAAAGGGTCCAGAGGAGGCCATGAAGATGATCAGAGGGCTGAAGCAGCTCTCCAATGAGGACAGGCTACAAGAGTTGGGGCTCTTCAGCCTGGAGAAGAGAAGGCTTCGAGGGCATCTTATAGTAGCCTTCCAATATCTGAAGGGGGCCTACGGGAAGGCTGGGGAGGGACTATTGACAAGGCTTGTAATGATAAGACAAGGGGCAATGGGTTTGAACTGGCGGAGGGGAGATTTAGACTGGATGTTAGGAGGAAGTTCTTTACAGTGAGGGTGGTGAGACACTGGCACAGGTTGCTCAGGGAGGTTGTGGCTGCTCCCTCCCTGGAGGTGTTCAAGGCCGGATTGGATGAGGCCTTGAGTAACTTGTACTAGTGGGAGGTGTCCCTGCCTATGGCAGGAGGTTGGAACTAGATGATCCTTGAGGTCCCTTCCAACCTTACCATTCTATGATTTTATAGAGTTTCTGGCAGCTTGCATTGCTACTCTAAGTCAAAGAGGGGGTCTCGATCTTGTCTCAAGATTTAACTTTGTTAGTGTTCCTATTTGACCCTTCAAAACTCCCATTATTGAGTTGTATGTAGTCTAAATCGCACAAACAATGCCAGAGATGAATGACAGCTGACAGCAGGTGAATCAACAGAGTTACAGTAATATGGAGTTCTTCTGCATGAGCTTCATTTGAAATGCAGAAGAAAGTAAATTATGAGTACATCTCTTAAGGTAGATACCAAGAGTGTATGAGGTAACACAGCAGTCTCATACTTAATTGCTTTTGTCTGAGTACACAGACTGGGTTAAGCAAGTTGAAAGATTTTTACTGTATTAATCACTTTTAAGTTTGGACTTCTGTCTGTGTTATTTGTCTTTCAGTGTCTTAGCTTTAAGCCTTGCTTAAGATTCTTCTAGCTATCCAGCATTAAAATGGAAGGCAACAACACATTTCCAACACAAAGCAAACAGTAACTTAATAAAATCACATTACCCCACTCATTTCACTTTGAGAGGGGTTTTGGATCTGAGCTTAGTTTTCATGACAAAACTGAATGCTCAAGTTCAGGACATGCTTGCTTTTGATACCATAATTGTTCACTGGATATTTTTCAGTGTATTCTTTTCTTCCTGAAGTCCATTTGAGAGCTGCATCTTCACCAGCCGACTGCCTTGGTAGCACTTCCATCCAAACAATTCTTTTTCTCAAAGATCATATTGCGCTACTGAAAGAGCTATGATATTGTTTGTTGTTTTTTCTTTTGTTTAATTTCTCATCACACTATGCTTGAATGTCAGTTTTCAGTTAGATGAAATGAAAATTATATCCTTAAGCAAACAATGGAGGATTCTGCCAGTATGACCTTTAGGGTCAATCATCTCATTAGCTTTTACAACTGCATGTTATTTATAGGAGAGGGATTTACAAGCTGTTAAACTAAACAACAAATTAAATTGTCCATGAGCCATTGCCATCCAGTATAGAAACTCCCCATGGGTAACAAACTGCTGCTTTTTCAATGGGAAGTTTTGGGAAAAAATTAATACACTTTATTTTTTTGCCAGCATAACCTTTATAGAGAACAGTCCCTTTTTTATTATGATGGAAAACTGTGCCATCAGTGTAAACAGCTCCAGATGCACAGTGAAATTCAGCAGTCACAATCCACAAGCCTCATTTTAATGAATGCTCACAGGCATCTCTCTTGTCTGCTAATTGTTTTCAATCAAATTTAGAATAGCACAAATAGAGAGTAGCTCACTAGTGCATTTACAGTCTCCATTAACTAAGGGTTTTTATTAAATATCTTTAAAAAGCAATAATCTGAGAAGATAGCTTTAGGAAAGGTTTCCACGCCTTCATTTAGAAGCTTGTGGTATTGTTTCAAATCACCTGCCTGTCTGAGCATGATGTGATGTAATAAAGAAATACATTATGGCTTCACTAAGGGCAAATCCTGCCTGATGAACCCTGTGACTCTGTAACTAATAACACCACCAACATCAGACCTACATGCTGACCTTATGCTTATATTCATGGTAAACATATAAAAAATGCCCTGCAGGACATACAGTGTTGCATAAAACTATTTTAAGCCTGCTTATTTGCCAAGAAAGGTTTTGTCAGGGTAGTGGCTTTACAAAGGTTATGACTTTTCTTTCTGGGCCTCCATGAAAAGGTGAATCTAAGTTTGTAGTGGCAAGAAGTCAAGGAGGAGTTTTCACTGCAAGAAGCATATGGTCTGTACCCACCTTCTGATATATTTAGCAAGGAGTAGACAATCACACAAATTGCCATGTCCCTGTTGTGTGTTTAGGAGAGTTTCTCCCTGAATAGGCAGGAGGTCTAATGCTTCAATACGCTGATGTGCAAGGGAAAATTTGGGGGCACTCTATTGCCTCCCAAGACTTGCAGAAGAGAAATACCTTTTTGTCGTGGGTTTAACTGTAGCTGTGCATAGCTGCTGGCAACTTTCACCCTGGTAGAAAAGACTGTGGAAGGGCCTGTGTTCTATACTGTGGGATTTAATTCTGGTTAGCTCTCAAATGGATTAAATTAAAGAGGCTATTGCTCAGGTAGGACTTACAATTAGCTTTTCATTTTCTGTTTTTGCTCTTTCATGTTAGAAGAACCTTGTCTGACTATCTCAGCGAGAGGTCACATTAAAGAAGAAAATACATTTAATGACAGTTCAAGACTTTTGGGAAACAATTCAACAGAAAATAGCAACACATGAATCACTAAACCTGTGAAAATGTTTTCAGATTAGATACTCTGCATTCTGGAGTTGTAATGTTTTGTACACAACACTAAGCTCCGGAAATTTCATCAAAATGAGATATTGGGCACAAGCTACTGATGTCATTCTGTCTCAGGTGATTAATTCAAGTCACTCACAGCCACTTGAGTGGCATCTAGTTTCACTTCTGTTATGACTCTGGAGCCAATGGTGCCACGAGCTGGTATGTATTTTGTTGCATGCGTCATCAGCAGAATTGCAGCTGGGTTTCACTGTAGAACTTTTATTAGAAGGGTGATGTATGAAGCAAAAGGAACGCAGCTTGACTTTCGAATCCCAGACTGAGTTTGCTGCTCCAGCAGTTGGAGAAGTAGGAGAAAGGCTTTTGACATGCAAATTTTGTATCATTTTGGTACAAAGGCAAATGATGGATGATAAATACCATATCCCGTTATATACACTTTTTACTCTTTGCAGACAGAACCACACTTGGATATGCACAACCAGGAGAAAAGGAGTCAAAGGGGGACTATGATAGGGACAGAAATGTCTACAAATAATCGAGCAGCAAGAATCCCTGTCGTGTTATTGACAGTGGCTGGAAATGGCATAATAAGGAGCAGTAGCGTGAAATTACTGCATGAAAGGAAACATTTAAATCAGACATTAGGGGAAAAATGTCCCTAACAATGAAAAAACTTAAGCAATAGAAGTACCTATTTGTAGAGATATTTAAAACATCAATACGAGGTGTTCCAAGCTGCGATTTCACTTGGCAAGTAGTTACAAAAACTGCAGTTTCTTTACCCATTGTATCTGTTTGTTTAGTCTCATTTACTGATTTTTAGTGACAACAACTTGTTTATATACCACGTGGGTCTTGTCATGGGCACTGATAAGAAATAAGGTGAGAGAATAAGGTGAACTTTACTGGTTTTCAGTTCTAATCAACACAATTATTGTTCCTCAGGAAAAAAATTGTCAGTGTCTTCTGGATTCCTGAAAGAAAATCATGGTTTTAGGACTAATTTTGAAGAAGTAAACATGTTAATTTAAGTAAAGTGCAAAATTCAAGCTTATGGCTATTCTAAGCAGAGGTGTAACTATCAAAAAGTGTGTAGTAGTCATACTGAGGGTTGGTGTAAGAATGAGAGAAAATCAGGGTCTGCTGGGAGAAATGCTATCTTTAATTAGACTGCTGATAATGCTGTTGGGGCCCTTCTTATAATCCTGCGTGATAGCAGCTTTCAGGTCTTTTCAAGTCTCATTTTGCAGTGAAAAATTGAATGAATTGCAAAGTTTGGAGTGATACAAACATACTGAAATGTGTGAAAAATGGTGTGAGTTAGCAGAACTTTTTGTGTGTGTAATGAAATGTGATGGCACGTTTTGAACACAAACATCCTACGGCACGGAGAACAGTTCAGTTGTATTGATACATGTAGGGGATGTTTGGGTTGGAGTGTTTGTTTTAATCCTTCATGGCTGTAAAAAAAGGTTGTTTCATATTTAGGGAATGTAAGGGGAAATTAAAGAAAAAATGCAAGCTCTCCTACTTTTGGTTATATCATAAAAATCACGTGTAAGGTGTTTTTCTGGTAGATGTGCCTCTCAAAAGGCAAGCATTAAGCAAGTCTTCATAGCAGGCAGATCTTGCAAAGGATTGCTTTTAATCTACAGCAATAAGTATGGCAGCATGATGGAAAAAAATAATCTAGGGTGCATTCCTGTGTGCTGGGTATTTGCTAGAAAGAGTATTCTTAGATGAAATGAACCTTCCAGAATGGGGTGGTTAAATGTTTGACTTATTAGTGAGGATGTAACAGTCATTATATCAAAGCCTACCAGAAAGCGCTGCCTAATTTCTTCTATTTCTTGCTTTTTTTATATTTCATTCTTTTGTAAAGAAGTTTCCTGCTTGCTTTTTGGAAACTCATATATTTTTAGCATTTGGAGGCTGCTGAGACTCCAGTCCATACCTCCTTTGAGCTAGATTCTATTTTCAGCAGTCAATACTTGACGCTTATTCATGAGCCACAAGAAATCCATTATACGTGGCACACTACAGCCTTTAATGTTGTAGTGTATTGTATGTGTTTAGCTTAGACTATTTTATTATTTAGCTTAGTTTATTTTAAGATAGATCAATACCAACTGCTTCATTTGATAGGGTTTCCAAGGCATTCACTAGCATTGTGGCTAAGAAAATGAGTCCCCGATCACAAGGTATGTTCTGATTTATCACTTAAGATAATGAAGGTTAAAGCAGTTTAAAAAATTGAATGTTAAAAGCATTTAAAGAGAATTCAAGTGTAGGATCACTGAAGTTCTAGAATGATACTTAAAGGCCAATTTTATCTACTGTGTATTAAACTTGTCAAGGTCTTCAAACTTTCCTTTTTAGGTCATCATTTTGCATTTGTTTTTTGGCTGTGGGAATGAACTCCAAGAGCTTGTCACTTTTAAATCACAAATGAGTTTGTTATTCCAGTTCACTGTGAGAAGTTTCTTGGTAATTTTAGTATTACAGGGGTCCATGGCTCTGCCACCTTGATGAGTCTTGTCACTGAAGAAGAGGGATCTGGCTTTCAGCCTGGAAAACTTTGCCTGTTTTAGAGTCAGACAGGAATTGGTTTGTTCTGTGGGGTTGGTTGGTTGGTTGTGTTTTTTTTTTCCACTCCAAGCATTACTATTGGTAACAGATTTGCTGTATTTCCATTTGCTGTGTTAAGCCCTTAGTGCCACCTCTCTAAGTCCTCTAACTGACTGGAACCTACCAAACTATTTCAATGGTATACTTCAGTTAAAGCTAAACTATTTTGCCTCTGCAGGAGTAATAAGAATAAACTTTTGTCACTAATTAGATACAACTGCATACATGTACAGTTCAGATCTGCTGAGAAGAAAGATGCCATTTTATCTTGTCACTTTCCAGAGCAGAGCAATGCTTTAAATAAAACCTGACAGAGCTCTGCTCTTTCTGGTGTCTGAGCAGACAACTTGATCCATTACTGTGCAACATCACCATTTGTTTGCAGTTCTTCAGCCAGCTTGCAGTCCAGCTGGCTTGTTTCCAAGTCTTTTTGGATTGCAATTGCTTGTGGAAGATTGTGTAAGGCATTTTGTCCAATAACTTATTACTATAGAGATCTTGAGACAGATCAGCCTTTTAGAAGCTTCTCCCCCTCCCTGTATTTTTCTATATTTCTGTAAGGATGAACAGCCCTGAAGCCAATTTACAAAACCTGTAGAGTTCTTCAAACAGAGAGAAAATTTGTGGTTATAGAGTCCTGATCCACTGGTCCTGTTTGCTCCTTCTTTTATACCTTATAGGAATATCTGCTTGCTAACTTATCTGTTACAGCCTTGTTTTAAAATACTATCCAAAAGCATTAAAAATAAGAAGGACAGTGAATTGCATTGTGGAGAACTTCTCTTATTAAACCTGCCCAGTTTCTAGATGGTAGTAAGAGTTGATATGAAGACTTTGGGAGTGCACATATTAATTCTGTTCTTTGCCTGGAACTCTTTTCTCAAGACTTTTCTCCTTGTGCTTCAGTCTTTTCTTCACTAAAATAAGGAAAATGAAACTGACCTCTGTAAATCATTGGAAATCTGTGATAAAAGCATGAATTGAAACTATTGTCCCTTTTCTGACAACTGTTTTTGTGGTTTAGGTTTGGGGATTTTTGCTTGTTTTTAAGTAGAAAATATTACTAAAGTATTTGGTAAAGGTGGGAGGAATGTGACAATTAAAAGCATTCTTCTTGTGTGAGATGCACTAAAAGATGTCTTTCAAGGTTCTTCTTTTGGGGCTATTCTTACTGTAGATGTTGATTAATATTAAAATAAAATAAAAATTAAAATAAAAAAATTTAAAAATTAAAATAAAATCTCTTGTTTCTTCCCTATCAAACCTTCATCTTTAATTGTTTCCTTTTTCCTCTAAAAGAGCAGCAGAAAATCTGTGGATTTGTCCAGGACTCAGCAAATTCTGGTCTTGAGAGGGTTTTTTCCCAGTGCTTCAGTGGGTCATTGTTCAGTTTCCTGAATTGCTGAGAAAAGAAATAATAGATTGGATAATTTTTAACTTTTTTTTTTCTCTAAAAATATAATGTCATAACTCTTCCATTTCCATGTTTTCTACTTCCTGTTATTTCTAAAAGAGTGAGTCAGAGAGATGGAAACATAGCTGCTGTGAATAATTTAAAAGTGGTCTGAGAATAGCTAAGCATTACTTCTGGTGATGCTGCTTGTGATGGTTACACAATGAGAAGATTATCAAAAGAATTGTGGGAGACAGAAGAATGGAAAAGATGCATTAAGCCATGTAGTCATTTTTGCCCTTGTAGGATTATGCCTTACATTAGTTTTACTAATGGCTTGTCTGGCTACCTTTAAAAAGTTTGAGATAATGTATTTGCAGTATTCCTTCAGCATTATCCCTATAACTTCTGCTTCCACTAAATGGTTTTTTGGGGGGTTTCTATTCATTCCTATTACTTCTACAGACAGCTCTTGCTGCTAAAAACTCTACAGGTTAAAACAGACTCCCTTTGTCCATCACACAGGTGATGGAAAAAGTCATACATCAGATTTGTTGCATGACAGCACATGTCTTCTTAGAACCCACAGCATTTCATAACAATGAGTGACCTTACTGAATAAGTTTCTTTACTTATTTGCTTTCTCATCTATTCTGTCTTTGTTCTTCACACCAGTGGCGATAAGCACAGAGACTGGAGCTGTCGTTCACCCAAATCATTTGTTTTTCTATGAAAGCAGGGTCCCAAATTATTCTCCAAGTAGCAAAAGGATCAGATAAATTATTTTTTTTTTCTCCTTTTACATCTTCAGTAATCCTCAACAAATTGTGTATCTCTGATTCAGCAAAAGTTTGATACTGTGTCTGAAGATGAGAGAGAATCCCATTTATTCTTTCAGACCTGTCTGATAAAGCTAACACCATAAAAATCAATTAAATATTAATTTATTCTAATTCGGTTTTCAATGTCACTGTTTGGGAAAAGAAAAGAAAAAAAAAAAAAAAGCTTGGCTTTGCTTTAAGCAAGTATTTGCTGAAGAACCATAAAGATCAAATTTGAGCAGTATGGGAGGATATCACTTTCCAGACTGTAATTTTAGCCTCAGACTGTAATTTCATCTCAAAATTAAGCTTTCCTTTTTGCCTTTTCCTTGTTAACACTATTTTGAGTAAGAGATTTTCAGCCTTAATTCAGACAGAGAAAAGGTCTGGAATTAGAGGTACAAGTGGCTCAGGGATGCATACAAGCAGTGGGTAATATTTTCTGCAGTGGGTAATATTTTCCGCCTTGCCTGCCAAAACAGAACAGTGGATATTTCCCATTTGGCATCACTTTAATTAGTTGATTTCAGTGTAACTACACAATTACCTGTCTATTAGTACTGCTTAGGCCCTGTTAATTTTCAGGAAAAGTCTACCTGTGAAACTGAGTCAATTCTTATGGCTCTATATTGAGTCCCTACCTATGACTCCAAGCTATTCAACTGCAAGGATAGTATAAATAAGAAAGGACAGGACAGTGTAAACCCCCAAAGCTGTATATTTGCAGAGTGATGGTAAATGTACTTCATGATTTTCCGAAGACTAATTTAACTTAGAGTAGCTGTCTACCTTCTGGTCCTCTGTGTAGTGAGTAGCAGTCAAGAAGTAGTCTGGCCATTTCCTCATTCCTGAGCTCCACCTTGCCTGATCCAGCACTTACTTTATGCTATCTCCTGCACTGCCATATTTCACAAGAACCATTCTCTTCTCTCGAGGTTTGAAATTCTTCTAGTTGCACAAATTCCATGTTTCCACCCAAATCTGTACTGATCTTTCATAACCACTGTTGCTGTTCCGGTAGAAAAAGCAGCTGGGCAGCCTCTCTGCTTCCTTTCTTCACAGTCTATTGAACTCATGTCTAATGGGCAAATATCAAACTAGGACCAATGCCCTAGAAATACCTTTAAGATTCACTTAGAGGCCAAGTAATTACAGTCTCCTCGAATGTTCTGTACTTTAATGCTAACGACTGCTGGTTTTGCTCTGGCTTCTCTATTTATCCTTCCCTCCACTTTTTTTCCTCACGGATTCAGGTAACGGTTTTAAGCCTTTAAGAGAATTGGTCGCTTGTCATTGCTGTCTGTCTTTCAGCAGAATGAAATCTACTTCGGGGG
The DNA here is from genome assembly GCA_013399055.1 of Ramphastos sulfuratus. Lineage (NCBI taxonomy): Eukaryota > Metazoa > Chordata > Aves > Piciformes > Ramphastidae > Ramphastos > Ramphastos sulfuratus. The sequence continues at coordinate 129,323 of WBNM01035488.1, read as the reverse complement.
AAGAAATAGTCACCTATCATTAAAGTTTTCAGACATTGTTCTCTCCAAGAAACTACTTCTATTTGGCTTTGGCTTCAGCATGTTTCAATTACATGTTAAAAGCTTGGTTGTTTCTCTCTTATTTTGGGGATGAGAGTAGAATGGGAGACAAAATAGGAGAAAAGTTTTGCCAAGCAGCTCCTAAGGTGAGCTCCTCCTTTGGTCTATTTTGAGGGAGAAAAGGAAATGTTTCTTTTGAAATAACTTAAATATACATGGACTGGATATTTTTTTCCTTTCCTGTTTTGGAATTATCACAGAAATCTTAACATTTATAAGACTTTTCACAGATTAAAAATTTTTTGCTTCAAAAACATTTGTAAGACTTTTCCTAAATTAAAAATTCTTTGCTTCAAAAACATTTGTGAGACTTTTCCTACTTTAAAAATATTTCACTTCAAAAACATTTGTAAGACTTTACCTAGATTAAAAATTCTTTGTTTCAAAAACATTTGTAAGACTTCTCCTACATTAAAAATTCTTTGCTTCAAAAGTATTTGTAAGACTTTTCCTAGATTAAAAATTCTTCAATTCAAAAACCCCCTGGAGAAAAGGCAAAGGAGAGAAAAAAAGCAAAGCAATCCATGTCAGCTGGCATGTGCCCCTCGCTCTAGCTCTGTTTTCCCACAGAAGGGGTAATGGGCTGACCAGATTGCACGATGGATGAGAGACAAAGGCTGTCCCTGATCCATTCTCTGCCTTTCCTGCAGAACAGCTTTACCAGGGGGCTTATATCTGTCCATACCCTAAATCCTCACAGCCTTTTCCTTCTTGTCCTTTCCTCACCCTCTGGGATGTAGAAGAGGCAGGCATGGCATTAAGTGGTGCTGTGATGTGCTGGTTTGAGGCTAATTGGAATATTTTAATAGAGAAAATTATAGGCTGTGAAAGGAAAATAGTGGTGATGTCTACTTCACTCATAGGCTTGCTGAAATGTATAAGACTAAGAACACAAAACATAGATAAGATAGTCTCACAGGATTAGAGAGTCTCGGTCTCTCTAGCTTCTTGCCTTCTCCTCTCTGCTGAATAATCTAACTAAACACTCTGCTTCTAACCCCTCTGGCCAATCCTCCAAACTCACTTTGCATGTAAGGCAAACCTTGGGGTAAGGTAGAGGGGTGGAAGGGGGGTGAAAGGGCAGTTGGGAGCCCCTCCTGGGTTCTCTGACTTCTGGGAGGGGTATTGTGTTTCTGTATTGCCTTTAACTTGTGTATTTCTTTAACTATTCCTGTATATTGTGTGTATCTCTGCTTGTATATTGTGCTAAACTCTAAATAGAGCTTCAGTCCTTAACTTCCAGCTGGTTGAGTCTAGTCTGGGTGATTTATAAAGTGTGGGGGGAGCAGGGAACTCCCAACCCATCACATGTGCTTTCTTCCTGACCAGCAGTAGTGGCAGCAGGAACAGTGCCACGAAGGCGGGATCAGTGCTGCAAAGGCGGGAACTGCCCCCACTGCCTCCAGCTGCCGGGGTGGGGGGCAAGAGGCTGAGGAGAGAGCATGGGCAGTAGCCCGAGGCACAGGAAAGCAGAGGCTGATTCTGGAAGCTCCAAGGAGAGCAGCCGCAGGTGGTGCTTGCTGTGCAGGTGCTGAGTGTTCCCATGGGCCTTTGCGGGCAGGTCAGGCAGCGCCATTTTGTTTGGCTTCGTGGCTGCGGCAGAGCTTCTCTCCCTCAGAAATGGAGGAATAATGCTGCGAAGAGGTGGCTATTACAAAGCTGGAAAGTAAAGGTAAAAGTAAAGGGTCCAGAGGAGGGCCATGAAGATGCTCAAAGGGCTGCAGCAGCTCTGCTCTGAGGACAGGCTGAGAGAGTTGGGGCTGTGCAGCCTAGAGAGGAGAAGGCTTCCAGGAGACCTCATAGTAGCCTTCCAGTATCTGAAGGGGGCCTACAGGAAGGCTGGGAAGGGACTATTTGCAAGGTCTTGTGATGACAGGACAAGGAGCAATGGGTTGAAACTGGCAGAGGGGAGATTGAAAGTGGATGTTAGGAGGAAGTAGTTTGCATTGAGGGTGGCGAGACACTGGCACAGGTTGCCCAGGGAGGTTGTGGAGCACAGAATCACCCAATGTGATCTTTGATCATGTTGGGTGATTCTGTGCTCCACAATCTCCCTGGAGATGTTCAAGGCCAGGTTGGACGAGGCCTTGAGTGACCTGTTCTAGTGAGAGGTGTCCCTGCTTATGGCAGGAGGTTGGAACTAGATGATCCCTGAGGTCCCTTCCAACTTTACCATTCTATGATTCTATGAAACCTTCCAATTATAAGAATACTTAAACATTTTGTGGAACTCTCAAGTTACTCAGAGTGTGGGGATTTGTACAGACCCATAAGAGATGCACAGATGGTGCAATCCCTATTGTTCAGTACACTAGATGGCATAGGGCTCTTTGGCAGCTCTGTTTTGGACTTCAAGGTTGCATCTATTGAATTCATGTTTATGGATGAATTTAACCAAGTAGAGTTTTCTGTTTCAACAACATAGGGAGGCATCTGTGCTCCTTGTTGTGAGTGCTAATCTTTAGCTACCAGAACACATGGATTGGCCAGAATTCTGGTAAATTCCTTAAAGTTTAAAGAAGCTTTTATACATTGAGTTCCTCTTTCTAGGCAACAATTTTATAATTAAAATTCTGGCCAGTCCAGAATTTCTATTGCTGATTCTACCAAGCATGCAGCTTGCCGTCCTCATTTGAGATTTGCAATCTGACAGTTTTACCACTTCCAATGAGTCCTTTTCAGAGCTGTGCTGCCCGTTTAATTTAAAGCAGGGTACACAGATAATATCTTAGTTTGAGAGGTCACAGCAAAAAATAAATCAATCACTTCAATATTCAATTAGGTTTTCATAACTTCCTATTGCCTCTGTTTTCTACTTCTTACTGCTTCTTATTTTCTATCCTTTAGGGATAACACCATTTCTTCTTTTAGTTAGTGTTACAGTTGGCAATTTTAAGGAATATAGAGCTTGGGCAAAACTGACCACCTTGGAGCTCAGACTGTTTACCACTGGTGAAAAAGACTTCATGACTGTAGCTTCATTGGGGATATCAATTTAAGTAATCACTGAGTGCTGGAACCAAGACATTTAGACTTTGCCTCTTGTTAGTGAGCATTTACAGGGTAAATATGTTGTTAATACATATTATGTCTGGTTTATTTTAAAACACTGTCAAATGTAGCCTAAAACAGTTGTTTTAGGCAGAGGAGGTAGGGAAGAATATATTTTTGTTACATATCCCTGGCTACTCTCTTTATTATTACTGCTTAAAAGATAATTTGCTACTCTCCGACTTCATTTTTTAAAAAAATAATTAAAACAGAGACTTCTGTTTTCTATTAGATTTTCTGCTTATTAAAACATTGAACTAACTCTTTCATTTTAAAATAGAGTAAAAAGAAAAACTGTTATAGAAGCTGAAATACTTTAAAGCAGTATCTTTCTCGTTTCAATTCAACAGCATTAAATATTTCAATGCTGTGTAACTCCCAGTATATATATATTTCATGCTAGGGAAGTGAGGCATACCCCTTTTTAGAGAATCAGTTGTGAATTTGGGTTCATTTCTAACTTCTGATAAAAATCCTTTTTTTTTTTTGTTTTGTTTTGTTGTATTTTTTTCCCCAAGATACATGTCCCAGATATTAACTGCTCTGCATATACCTTCTTTGTGTTTAACAGGTGAAACTTTTCCAGTGGTTCAGTCTTAGCATTTATTTTATGGAAATAAAAAAAATGCTTCATTACATTTTATTTTCTTTTTCAGTGAAAGAGAAAGGAAAATTATTACGTATTAGAAAAATAAATGGATCAAAGGCTATGTTATGTACAAGTGCCAGGACAAGATTCTTTTTCATGTAGTCTGGAGAACTCAGAATATTAAATTAATATAGTAATATATTCAAGCAAGCTTGAACAGTAGATGGAATGGATACTGGGTTTTGTAGTTTATATTATTATTAGGAATCCCTTGCAGAGGTATATGTGAATTGGAAATAACCTGGGCCTACGTGACTGTACGTGCTTCAGCAGAATCCTCAGGCCATCAGAGCTGCTTTAAGCTTCCAGGTTTAACTGCTGAACAGGCTTCAGCTTGGCCTCAGAGGTTTAATTTTCATCAGCCTTGCCACGTTTTCCATGAGGAGTGAATCTAAAGGCATCGTTCATGCTTGTACAGCTCCAGCTGTGGAAAAATGCAAATGACACCAGCTTAGGACCTGCTAAAGTGAATGTCTGTATTCTAATGAGTCTCCTCTTATGTGCTAGACTGCATTTTTTATGAAGCAATAGAGATGGGGTTAAGCAGATGATGCAGGATGTATGCATTGAGAAAAGAAAAAAAAATACTTTTTTTTAATAGCTTGTCTCCTACCCCACAGGAAGCAGCTGGGGTGGGCTCCTACATGTTAGGGGATTCACTGTTACTTAGCACTCTTTTGTATGCAATGTTCCCAGCTGTTGCAAATCTGAGAAGGAATCCAAGTGATATGCTACAAAGCTTTACCACCTGAGTAATCTCAAATGTTTGAGCTGGATTTTTTTTAGTTGTTTTTTTTTAAATCATTATTCTGAAGAAATGTTATTGGAACAGATTTGATTTTTTTTGTTGTTGTTTGTTTGGTTGGGGTTTTTTTTTGGGAGGGGAAGATGGGGGGAAACTCATTCCTTGATTTTCCTTTATGCTTCCCTATCTCTTTTGTGTTCTTCCCAACAACGTTTTTGTAAGATGTTGTGACGAACAGAATGCTTTTTCTTTTTCAAAGCTATGTGAAAAAGTACTTCAAAAAAGCAAAATAATGTGACGGAAGCATTTGGGGTCTTTTTCTTTTGCTCTGTTAGATTATGCACTTTTGAAGTGACTGCTGACAGGAACCTCTAGGACGAAATAAGAGGTGGTCTGCAGAGGGAGCTGCTGAGCAGCACGCTCAAGAAACAGAAGCTTCAAAAGGCTGCAGGGTGTGGTTGGAACTGTGCTATTGAAGTTTACCGGGCAGAGAGAGAGAGACCGACCCAGCCAGCCAGGCCAAAGACAGTTCAAGAGGAGCTCCCCCTGGACCCAGAGGGTAACGGGCAAAGCTTGCTGCAGTTGAGGAAATCACTGAATCGTCATTGCCAACCGAGAATGGAGCCTTGCCTGCAGTGATACAGTAAGTAAGGAAATATTAATGTTGTCAATATATTAACCGGAATACGATACAATCACAGTTGCTTTCCAGTTTTCGGAAACTAATCTTGAGGCTTGACTGCTCTTTCTCTTAAGCTAATAGTTTTGGTACCCAAATTATTTTTATTTCACTGTCTCTATTCATCTTCAAAAGATGTCTGAGACAGAGAGTATGGAGTCAAGAGGAACTTTTTCTGGTAGGTCCTCTTGCAGGTGCAGTTTCCCCAGCTTGTAGTGAAGTTTTTACCTGAGGGCATTTAGTAGGCCAAATGAAGTATATTAGCTCTAGAATGAAGGATAGGAAAACGTGTGGATTAATGTTAATTATTTGGATGTGCTAGCATATTTTGCATTTCTGCAGTGCGAGCTCCCTGGTGCCTTCTGATAAAAAGTTTGCTTTTGATTGCATTTAATTAAATGGGGGGGAGGGGGGGAGAGGAGGCTTTTGAAATTTAGAGAGAGGTGATGGTAAAAATACTGTACTGAAAAATTCTCTTGCGCTGCTTGGTTGGCCCTCTGAAAAATGAGCTCTGAATGAGGAGAGGAACATCCATGTTGGCACAAGTAATCTTTTTTAGATTATTAAGGTGGGAATGGTGAACTTTTCACCAAATAAATGCAGTGTAATTTGAGGACTTCACTATTACAATTGCAGTTTTTAGGAATCATTTTCATTGTTTCTGAATTAGTAAGGTAGGTGTGCTGATATAGATCATTTATAAGTAAGTCTATTATCAGCTAGCAAATACTGCCTGGTTTGACCTCTCCTAGTTTCAAAATGGGTTTCAGTACATAAAACTGTAAATTCCATGTTGTATGAGCATGTTGTCAGTTTGTGCTCCCAGCAATGAAAAATAAGCTGACTGACTTGGTTTGTTGAAAGTTGTGTAGATGTTTGTGCCTATCTTATCTGTTGAGAAGGTAATAGAAGAAGAGAGTTGATGGCTATCCCTGTCTTGAAGTTGATGTATGTGAAAATGTCTGCAAAACAAAGGTTTTGTTTGCTGTCTGCAGTATGGCTATGGCTGTTTTCCAGAGTTCTTCAGTAGAGCAGCCTGGTCTTAATTTGTCAATTGTGAATAAAATTTACTTTAATTTTGCTTAGTAATTCTCTCATTGACATAGTTTGGGTAAATTATTCCAGCGATGAGATATGTTATCGCAAGAGAATCTGATTTAGTAACTACACAATTTTCATATATCAGTTACTTTGTGTATGTGTGTGTTTTTTGAGCCTACACTTCACTGTCTTCCTGTTTAAAGTGCAGGGGAAATGTGTTGTGTGCCATGAACTGGGATTATTGGTCTCCTCTTGTGTAGTTCTGGACATGTTGTGACTCATTCTGGCTCATGAGCAATTTTCTACTTGAAGGGAACCAGGTTATAAAGTAAATGCTCTGGCACAGAAAGTCCAGCTGTGCACATTCACCAAAGAACTGGGAATTACTATCAGTGAGATAGGATCTAGTGGGTACAGAATTATTTCTTGCACTGAGAAATAATGAGCTACAGAGTTTATCATGTTGTTCAGAAGCAAGAGGGAATTTTAAAACATTGTTGTGGATTACTCTGGGTTTGATTTGATAATATATAGTAACAGTTGCCCCAAACAACTTTCAGGGTTATTAGTCTATAATAGCATGGTAGGCAAAAGACATCTTAATAAAAAAGCAGATAATGGCTTATATAATTGCTTGTGATAGGCACTAAAATGTGTTTGTTTACCTTTTCAGTCAATGAAAATGCCTTCTGTTTATTAAGACACAAAGATTTTCTGAATTTGCTAAGAAAATTAAAACTTCTACACAAATTGAGCCAGGTGATGCAAATTTAAAATTAAGAGCCAGAGACCTCAACAATGCAGTTTCCAGCATCAGCTGTGGAATTTGCAGTGTGAAATATGTTCTCTTTCTAAATTTCTCTTATTCTTGTGATGTTTTTTAGACTGAGGTCTCAATTTCTGTTTCGTGAATTTTGTTGCAAGAAAATCAGTTTGGTTCAAGATAGTTTGCCAGGAAAATAAGCCTAGGATACAGAATTCAAACATGGAGGTAGATCTGTCTCAATGATGCATTTTGCTACACAAAGGAGGGTGCTGACTTTGTTCTTTGTTAATACACAATAAAACCTACCAGTTCTCTGGTGTCCTAAAATTAAAATGAGACTTTTCTATAATGATGACTGTCGCTATAGTAAAATTTAAAGATGATTCTTTTAAAACGTGAAACCTAGTTTGGTTAGAAGTGATTCTTGATCGTGTGATACCTGATGATCCTTGAGCTGTGTTGAAACCAGTGTGTTGGTAGAAGAAGCACTGTTAAGAATGCAGAAGGACAAAACACATCCAAAACTTCAGGTAACTGCTTTTGAGCTCTCTGTTGAAGGCTTTTTCTGCACATCAGATGCGGGTTCCCCTTTTTTCAGGTCTTTAGCACACAACTCATCGCTGCAATGCAAGTGCAAAGATTTAGGTGTGATATAATGTATTAGAAATACTCTATTTATTTGCTCTACAATCTTGATTTTCATAATAGAATACTTTTAGACAGATACATGTGTCCTCAAATTTTAAAAGGTGGAGGAACTAGAACTTTTACAAACACATTGCTTTCAAAGACTTCCTGCCGAATCAATATACAGTATGTTTCTTACCGCAGTGAACTACTTGTTTAAAGAAATAGAGAAACCATGTACATAAAACGATTTTGAACAACAGTCTTCCAGCTTGGACTTCTTGCTGTACATTTCATGGATCAGATTAATTAGAAAAGAATTTGGTTCATTTAGGGAATAGCTATCAAGCATTTAGATTAAAGCAATTTAAAGATGAAAATGCCTACAGTATGTAGTATTTTAAAAATCCTTGTCCNCCCAAACCATCACACTCCCTCAGTACCATGAATGAATTCCACAAGCAGCTGGTCTTTTCCTTCCAGATCTGATGTTCAAGGAGTGTCTGGAGTTTTCAGGTGTTTGCACAGTGAGCAATATTTCCAGCTCAACTGATAGACATTCAGGAGTCCAGTACCCATCTTTAGATGGATCTCAACAACTCTGCTTCCTGAATTTGAGATCTGTTGCGCACATGTTGCAAAATGAAATGCATGGGACATGTTGGACTTAATGCTTATGTACAGATAATTCATGTAGAAAATAATTTGCATCAAACAAAGTGCATATGCACGAGTTTTTGTCCAGCAGATGTTCTGCTGCAGAAGTATGAGAGTCTGCGCCAAGAGAGAAATCTTGCGTTTAATTAAAATGTTTTCCTGGTTCTCACTAGATTTCTGACTAAACCTGGTCAAACTGGGAGGTATCAAGTATGGTAGCGTAAATGTTTGTACACCTGTTCAGTTTTTGACACCTGAGAGCTGTAGACTAGAACTTACTCAGTTTAAATTTTACAGCAGACTAGCCATATTACTTTCTGCTTACATATAAGGAGAGACTGTGTGATCTATATTTCATATCTGTAATTGGTTGTGTGATGCATTTGAATCATTAGGATTCAAACAGCCAATCTTAAATGTTCTTCACAAATATCTGTATTTGGTACAGGGGGAGGGGAGGAGAACACTTTGTTTTCAGAACCTCTGAAGTTCTTGAAGTGAAAAATGTTTTCTTTAGGTCAATTGATTATTGACATCAGATATTCCCATATCTCAGATAGCAAACTGGAACAAGGCTTGCTTGGTGAGAACAAAGGCTGTTCTATTACAGTGGATGATTAGGCTTGCAAACCTAATTATCCCCTTTGGGACTCAGTACAGACCTAATACAACTTGGATTATGGAGGCAGGTTCTTGCTTTCAACTTTGTTCAATAGATTTCTGACAAGTCTGGTCTTACACATGATTAAATTTCAGCATAACAAAGAGCTTTCTGCAAAGGAATTACTGGATTTCAGGGGGAGTTGGAACAGAGTAAGTCTTCTGTTTCCCTTTGAGGTGGGGGTTTTCCCTCTATTTAGGAGGGCACTATCCTTTGTGTCTGATGTACAGAAAGGTAAGAATGGATCGATGCACTGAATATCTACCATAAGTATATTGTTTGTGTTTGCAAAATGAAGTTGTCACAAATAAGCAGCAACTGTGATCACTGGGAATTTTGTTGCCACATCTGAGGAATAGCACAGAAATAAGATATTTTGGATAGTCCCTTTAAATCCCCATGGTATTCAGACAGACCAACCTTTAGCCAAATTTATGCCTACTTAGGGTCTTCTCAAGGCTGCCAGTAAAGATATAGCAGGTTGTAGGTAGGCTCTGGAGCTTCAGTGATAGTCAGCTTCTCACGTGATGTTAAATAGCTAATGATTTCTCCTCAAGGATTTCCAAAATTGTTTTTTATTTTAAAACATTTTGACTGTGAGGATCATCGTATCTTTGTGTGCCTTGTTGCATTGTAGTACACTTACAGACATCATAGTTAAAGAACTTGCCTTTTTAAATATATTTGACACTTACAACATCAGTTTCTTTTTGTTTATTTGAACAATTCACTTCTCCAGTGCCGGAAGAGTTTGGCCAAGTATCTCATAGTAGCAGTCATTGAGAATTCTCCATTTGGTCATCCTCCATAATTCAAACATGGGTTGTTACTGAAAGCAGATAAATAAAACAAGAGTAACTTAAAGGTTTCACAGTATTTATTGCATGTATCACAGAAATAGCAAAAACATTTTGACCAAAAAAAGCCTCACCCAAAATGAAAAAAAACTAACAAAAATTAACACCAAAACCATGTCTGGAAATGGTGGAAACACAGAAAGCTGTGTTACAAGTATGGGTACACTTACTTGACGTTAAGACTTTACACACTGAGGTTGATATCCTTTCCCATACAATAAACAGTTATACTCTTCAATTCAGTCAATTTCCATGTAGGTAGACTTGCCAGACTACGAGTTTTTGGCCTTCCTAGTTGCTTGATCATTTTTCCAGAGGTCTTCAAAACCTCTGAACATTCAGCTTCTGCTGATATTTTATCCTCATTTACAGGCAGTTTGTGTCATTGAAAACTATTTGGTTGCTTGCTTCCTTGGTTGCACCTAAAACATTCAACAGGTGATGTACTGCTTAATTTCGGTGTTTGGGAGTCAGATTAGAACCTCTTTTTTTTTTTTTTTTTTTTTTTAGGTGGCCCTCTCTTATGATGTTAGCAATATATTCTAAGTAATTGTAGTAGTTAAACTGCAAGTACAGTGTAATTAAGTAGAAACGTTACTTTATAGCATAGGACCTAACACATAGGCAAAGCTCACAGAGAGGAGCAGAGAGCATGAAATGCAGAGCTATTAAATTCAGTAGGAAAGGTTTACAGCCCTCCTGTTTTGAAATACAGAACAGAAGGGTATTGTTGGAACACTAACACACAATGCTTCCCACAACCAAAGGTGGCTCACTTTCTCTAAATGTTCTTCAGAAGCAATCAAATGGCAAATATACATTTTCACAAAAGCAGTTTCTTCCACAAAGCAAGCAAGCTTTATAAAGGTGCTAAGCCTTATAAAATCTATTACTTGTGTCCTTTATACTCTAGGTGTTGTAGCTTTTAAAGTGATATTATCAGTTTAATTAAAAACTTATCAAAGTCTACCTCTCACCGAAGCAATTCAGAAATTCAAAACAGAAACATCTTACTGTGTAAATTAGATGCCAGAAATCATATCAAACTTCAGGTATGTTATTTTTTTTCTTTTTTTTTTTTTCAAATCCCCCTATGCATTTAACAAACTAGATAATCAGAGCACCTTGTTGCTAAAGCTGAAAATGTCTTTGACCTCTGAGGGAGTGGAAGCAAGTAATCCCCTTGGTGCAAGTCAGCTTTGATTTTTTATACTTAAGCTTGTCTAGTAACCTACATCTTTTTTTCATGGAAAGTGATATTAATTATGGGCTGACATGATGGGAAATCATTGAAGCTTACAGAAGCATTCATCAACAGTTAGAAGACCTTAGATCAGGTTCTCTACAAAGCCTAAGCTCTTGTAACTCCCGATCTTGTGAAAGAACGTACCTTTTCCCTGAGGATTAACCTTATGTTTAGAGTAAGTAGCAGAAATAACAGTGGTTTTTCTTCTTCTGAATATAATGGATGAAAACCAAAAGCTTTTTGTATTTTTACTTCTTCCGTTTCTTAAATAAGGAACTCAAAACTGAATTCCAAAAAAGTTTTTACTGGATTTTTTAGATTTCTTTGAAGACCTTGTATTGCGTGGATATGTGCTGAGTATGGGCTGGTGCATTGGGCTGGAAAATCTTTCCTGGGGTCATATGCTGTACCTTCAGCAGAACAGTTAAGGATTTTATTAATAGGTGATCAGAAACTGTTGTTTTCTGAAACTGTCTATTTAGAATAAGATTGTCACTCTTGCATGGTACTATCAAGTCTCAGTGGATCTTAGGGTGAAAAGTGCACCTGTACTGTGAATTTTGCCATTCCAAACAAGATCTGAAAGCAAGTATCAGGAAATGTCTTCTAGAGTCATTATGGCACTAGGCAGAGTCTTGTAGCATAGAAAAATCAAATGGAAAAATGGTTCTGTGTGTAACTTTATATATAACAAGTTTCAAAACTGGAATTATATGTATTTTAATGGCATTAATAGTGGGTTGATGTACATGTGTGTCAATTTTTGTAAGTGGATTTGTAAGGAACTAAGGTTTTCTAAAGTCTTACTGTACCCAAGACGACGACGACTCATTATTTTTGTTATTTATTATGACAGTCCACAAGTATATGTTAAAATCTCTTTCTCTCTTCATTGTATAGCTTCAAAATTTAGAATAAATAGGGCTAATTTGTGATTTTTTTAATAATGGAAGTTTACTCCTTAAGCTATCTGTGTTGTTTTCAAATGGAGTGTTTGTTAAAACTATAGTGTGAATAATGTGTATATTGCCCTGCCATAGAAACACTACCTACGTGTATGTATCAGAGATGTGCAGCTATTCAGAGACTAATCTTACTTTGCTGTAAGTTTCCATGGCTTCAGTGACTTAGATAGAAGAGTAGATTTGTCTCAGCTATGTTTGTTTCCATTTGTAGGGTTTGGGGATTTTCAGGGATTTTTTTCACTTGGGAAGTTGGTAGGTGAAACTGTCTGCTTGAGTGGTCTAATTGAAGAATAGAGTGTCTAGAAATCTGTACACGGAATGTATAAAATCACTGATCTATGTAAAATGTTTTATTATTGTGAAAGATTGTGGATATTGCTTTTTTTTTAAATTTATTGTTTAGTGGGTTTTTTTAACACTCTATTATCAACAATTAGTAAGTGGCAACAATGTGGTGGGTTCAGGCAATATGATATTGTATGGTAGGGGCCTGTTTGCTTTGAAGATATTTCAGTTCTTAGTGGAACAGGGTATATACCCTATCCCAGCACAGCTTGAAAGTTTCCTGCTGTGTTTTTTGAGGTGTGTTAGTTTTACTATAGTGAGGGAAATTTGTAACCTATTTAAAACTAGGTTTTACCTTTGAAGAATAACAAATTACCAATTCACTTTCAAAACCACCTTCTGTATTTGAGTAAATCCCATGTATCTTTTTGATTAAATATTTCTGTTAACACCAACTTCTGATAAAAGGCTTGAACTGAACATGTCCAAACCCCTCTGGGATCCATAGCTAGTGCCACAGATGTTTTAGATGTTTTGTGAACCCAGAATTATGCTTCACAGTCGAATTGTTTGTATTTCAATTGTACACCCAGACAAATTGATAGTGGAACTGAGTTTCTTGGATGTTTTGACAGCTTTAGGGAACTGCATGCACTGACTTCACTAGCAAGCTGGTAGGGTAGAATAGGACTGCTTTTGAAGAATGGGTAGGCAGGGCACAAAATTCCATAGTGTGAGCAATACTGACTATTCACAGAACTGTGAGTATTGGGAGGGACCTCAAGGATCATCTAGTTCCATCCATGCTGCCAGGGGCATGGACACTTTACACTAGACCAGCCTAGCCATCTTCTAATTTTGAGAGCTAAGATGGACCTACTTTTCTTATGGCATTTCTTGAAAATCGTAAGAATTCAGAGGAAAAACTTTGATACCAGAGGTACAGCAATGCCTCTAAAACTTACTTTTTTACATGTACATTCTCAATACTTTTACTCCCACTCAGTCCCCTTGGTGATCTAATTATAACCTTCCACAGGATACATTGTTCTGAACAATTTTGATATTGCTGATCAGAATCCCAACCCTTTCAGATTTCTAACACAGATTTGTCCCTAGCTGGCACCCTCATGTTTACTTCCCTTATTTTCTGTTGTTCTGAAAATGTGCTTTCTTTTGCTCTATGTTGTTTTAAAATAGGCATGTAATGTTCTCTTGAGTTGAATGGATGGTGAAGGAAAGAGAAAGGATTTCCCTAATGGTTCAACAGGAACACTTAGTAAATAATTTATCATCATCAAGTGCCAGCTTTATCTGAAACCTGACAGGTCTTTCTTTTATGATTCAGTAGTGTCTGTGATGACCCTGCTGTACACACTGGCCGTCAGCGTTGTAAATCCATTTCGATGTTATCTAGCCACTGTTATAAATAAGGTATAAAAAGTAGTGCATTTGTAGTGTATTTACTACTCACATATCCATGAAGGATATGAAGGGTATTTTAAAGCTCATTAGTATTTTGAATACAGAAATGCACCTTTTATATTTGAATTCGTAACAGACATCTTGTGTTATGATAACTGTAAGAAAGTGATTTTGCATATTGATTGACATTATCAAGCAGTCAGGCAGACACTCTAGCAGGTAGAATTACCTTTTTGTTTTGATGTCTGCCAGAAGTTAACAGCACAAGTGATGTCCTTTCTGCTAGTGAGAGCTAATATGCAGGAAGGTAATGGGTTTTAAAAATGCTGCAAACCTTAATGGCGTGAGATCAATATTACTGGTACTACAGGTAAAATGCTCCTACATATATTATTAAGACCTTCTTCAAAATTGAATTACTTGAAGCACTTTTGGTCTGTTAGAGGATTCAGTATTTATCTTCACAATAAAATACTAATGGATGTGTATTTGCAGAATTTTTTTTTTCTAGTTTAGGAATATGAAAAGTTATTTTAGACATACAGAGATGAAGACAAAAATGCCAGACAGATCTATCGCTTTCCTTGCTGCCAGGTAATGTTTGAGATGCAGGGGAAGTTAAATTAGCTGATACAGGAGCCAGACAGTTTTGCAAGGATTACATATATGCCCCTGTGTATATTTGTCTGATGGGAAGAGAATGAGCAGGATAATCCAGTTTTGTTCTATTAGCAATATGTTCATAACCTTGATACCAAGGGTATATGTCCCCAGCGAGACCTCAGAAACACTGCAGGATATTTAAGGCCTCAGATATTTTGCAAACCCTATTGTTTGAATATTAATATGTGTGATTCTAAGGTTACATGTGTTAAGCACAAAGCATACAACAGTTACTCTACTTGCAACGGGTTTGGGGGGTTTCAATTCCTTATCTCAAGAACATTCTCATGTGCTCTGCAAATTATCCCGTCAAAATTTAACCTGGCTCATAGTATCTCATAATTTAACCATTTGTTTGGAATTGGGATTCAGACAGGTTGAATAGATTATACCTCATCCCCTCCCCATCCTTTCTTATGGTTTCCCAAGACAGCTAGAGCAAGGTCCTTGACTTCCACAGAACCATAGAATCACTTCTGTTTAAAATCACCAAATCCAGCAGTTGACCTAACACACCACCCCAAGCACAGTTGTACTGAAACCTGGGGTATGTGGGAGGGCTGATACTGTTTCGGGGATGGCTAAGCACTCATCCCAAGCCATACCCAGAGCTGGGTACAGAGGCTTGTTAGATGTTTACTGATTAAACAGGCAAAGTTTCCTCAATCGTTCTATCTGGAAATAATCAGAATATTCATAAACAGAACTGTCATCAACTCAGGTTGAGTTCCAGCTGAAATATACATACTATACATGCAATATTGGTTGCAGTAAATGAAGCTACCTTTTGGTTTTTTTTTTTTAGAAAATAAACAAATTGCATTTAAACTGAAGTTTATTATTCAGTGTCATCATTGAGCCTTTTCACTTATCATATACAATATGCTGAACAGCTCTGGCAATAAATTACAACCAGAGTTGTGTGTCGTCATTGCAGCTATTTTGCGTGTTTTCTTTATCCATGACTTCAAAATTCTCTGAAGAGTATGCCAGGTAGTTTTTTTTGTTTTGGTTTTTGTGGGGTTCGTTTTTTTTTTTTTTTAATTTTTTTGTCCTCTGTGGCATGTGCTATTCAACTTGTGCATGCTCAAACTAACACACAGGAAATGAAATATTGTAGCATAGGCATGGAGTCTAGTTTCTAGTCCTGGACAGATGGGCAAAATCATCATTCCCTAGAGATTTAGCTTTGTGACTAGATCACTTGTCACAGTAAATATATTCAGCATTCCATAACATTGGCACAATCTAACATGAACAAATATCAATGCAGAGCAGTAGTTCTACTCAGAATTTTTCAAAGACTTTCTTTATTGCAGTGGTATGTTCAAACATGAGTAAATGTGAATTTTACATGGAATGGCAGGGGCAAAAATAAAGCTTGTGGAAAAATTATATATAAATATTGTCATAAGGTGAGAAGCACATGGAGTTCATCCTGCTCATATCCATGTTTGGCATAGATCTACCAGATAGACTGCCAGTGATTTTATTTCTTTTTCTATGCTCCAATCAGTGCCAGTTGGAAAATACTAAAAAACCCCTACCTATTTTTTCAAGAAGAAATAATTTTTCCCACATTTGTGTATATGCATGCAGTTACACAAGTGTGCATATACAGAAAAACCTGTGTACATCTCTTGGTACATTAATAAAATTTATTCCATGTATCACATGGCAGCAGTCTGGAAAAGTTACAGTAAAAATAGATGACAAATGAAAGAGTAGAAGAAATGTTTATATTCATAATTTAAAGTATCTTGTAAATAATTTGCTAGTTTAAAGCATGATATTTGTAAGATAATTCATAGATAAGTAAATTCCTGTTATAATCACACAGGATAAGAGGAGGATTCATGTTGGGAAATCTCATTGAATTCAGTCCAGGATCTCTGTTTGTCTTTTGTCTAAATATGTGCTTGTAAATGCGTAAAAATGCAATTAATATTGAATATAATGTGCACCCATGTTTTATTGCTAACAAGTTCAAATCATTACACTGCAATAGGAACTCATTCTCCTCCATTCCCTGTTGGTCTGCTTTTTTGCTTTTAACTGATGTTGCATTAAATCTGTCTTGGCTTTCAGTGGCTGCCTAATAGCACACAAAGGAAGACCAGCAGCTCACACTGACTTGTTCTCATTTTCAGGGTAGCTGTCTTGAATGTTTAAGTAGAACTTGCTTCGTTAGAGTGATCTTTATTTACTTCAGGAGGTTTGGGGTGGTTCTTGTTTGGTTGGTTTTGGGGGGTTTGTTTGTTTGTTTGTTTGTTTTTTTACCAGTAGGAATGTTACAAAAGCAGAACATTGTCACCATTCTTCGTAGGTTTGTTTGGCATCTGACGAAGTATCAGAAATTGTAAATAACGTAATTAGCTTCCATGCAGTCACACAATTGCAGAGTCACTGTCTTGAGGAATATACCAGTCATCTGATGGGCATGTGAATATACTTGCAATTAGAATGTGTTTAAATTAATGGCTTGCCTCTGAGAGACATATGGTACTGTTTCTGGTAAAGAGGACTTGATGGTGAGTGCAGGATATATGACAGCGTGATGTAAACGGAGACAGTGCTACAGAATAGTGCATCTCCTGAACTAAAAAGTATTTAAGGTCATCATTAACAAGTATATCCAGCTAGGGGCCACCGGTGTTGCATCTTAGCACGTTTAACAGCTGTGCCTGTGTTCATAGCGAGGAAACCTGGATTGCATATAGGAAAATGTTGAAACTGTATCTTCAATCAACATCTTGCAGGATGGCCTCTTCTCATATTTTGGGTGTAAAAAGCTAGGAGTCACTTCAAGGTGATAATGCACTGTCCTTTATATAGTTTTTAGTTTGGGTCCTTTGAGTAAGAGCAGTGAATCTCTCCACCTGAGGACCAGTTTGACCCTCATTCAAGCTGCCTTTGTTTCAAGCTCTTGAAAATCTGAGGTGTTCTCCAGGGAGGTTAGGCAAAAAGTCATGCATGATGCAATATATTCATCAGTTTGGCTCTGTTTACAGCAACTATTACTACATATGCCTACACCCAAACACACAACAGTACTGCATTTTTTGGCTAAAGTTTGGTTAAATAAAATCTTACCCCAATAGTTCTGTGTTCTATGCTATCAGAGTACCATACATAAAGATATACTATTGTTCCAATTGGGAAAAGGCATAATAAGCATTAGAATCTTAATATCAGCCATATCCCGAGTTACTTTATTCATATATTCAAACACAAAAAGGCTTAAAGCAACAGATTAAAAACATGATGCCAGATTATTTCTGGAAAACTACAGAGAAAGTTTGTGCCGTGTCAGAAGACCTGAATGTGACGTTGTGAATTCTAGACTGATCAAGTGCATCTTTCAATATAGTGATTTCATTGTGGTTCTTGATAATGCTACTCTTTGTGTTTTCACAGCTTTTTTGTCTGAAGTATCATCTGCCTGTGTTTCCATGGGTACTCTGCTGCTTATGGCTGCAAAGTACTTCTGAATGAAAAATCACAATCTGATGAAAGTTTTTCAATGAAATGTGTGTTTTGCATGTTATTTTTCTTTGACTTTCTTGCAAAGCTATCACTGTAGTCAATACGTTTTTGACTACTTACCTGTTTATTTTGTTGGAAGCTAGTCTTTTTTAAGCTTAATTCATGGAGGAAGTTGAAGGGAATTGGGGCGAGGCATGCAATGATAAATGGAAGGAGGAAATGCAGGGCAAAGAATTATGCTAGTGTGGGGTTATCACCTGAGAATTCCCCTCCGGCTCATTCTGCAAGGGTTTGGCCAATGTAGGGAATGGCAAAGAATAAGGCTGGTGATGACTGTAGCTCTTCAGAATAATATTTCTCCCCATGGCTGGACATGGTTTATGAAAACGGTTGCTGTGCTGGTGAATAGGAGGATGAGACCTGTGTTTCAGTTCTATTTGTAAAGCTAGGAGCCATAACAGAATTCTCTTCCAGTGTGGATGTTAAACACATCTTGGCATGTACATGTGAATAATACAAAGCAGTATTTCACTTATCTACTGGCACTTTCTTTTATTTGCAGGGAAGTTTAATTTTCCTTGATTTTCTAACCTTGCAACAAAAGCAAATAGTTTTGCCTTTATTACAAGTCTGTTTAAGTTGCAAATTCCTGGATTCTGAAAATTGCTACCTCTGCCTTGTTTTTCTGTAGCTGTAACTTTCTGCAAGTACTTTTCATTGAGTGAGCTGTAAAGGCATACTTGAAAAGTGGTAAGTATATGGGAGAACGTCTACCCTTTGCAAGATGTTGTATTTCAGTCTTCTAGGGTCACCATCTGATGATAGCCTTACACTTATCTTTTCTATACACTTGAAGATGTTTTGTGTACACTTAAAACATGCAGAACTGGCAAATAGATGTGACCAAACTTTTTCTTTTACTACAAAAGATAAGATTGTTTATACTTCACCTTTCAGCTGTGTGTAACAGGGTCCTGTCTCCTTGTGTTTCTTTGGAAGAGAATTTACATTGTGTGAGTCAATCATGCAAAAAGGATGCTTTAAAAAAAAAAAAAAAAGTGGTTTCAAAACCTCAACTACTTTTTACTGATGTTTAAGCAGCAAAGTATTTAGAGAAAGAAGTATTTGTCAGCCATCTGAGGGTTCTTTTTATCCTTTTGAGTGCTGTCTTTGATCGTCCTCGACACTGGTGGCTTGGATGCAGGGAAGAATCTTGTCTATAATTTCAAGATGATAGTTGCAAATCGTAAGCTATTCCTTAAAAGTAGATTCAGCATCATACATCTTAATTGGCTGACACGACAGAAGGCAACCATTGATTCTTAAGGTAGGTTCTCATCAAACCTATGACTCTGTTGTCCTCATGTCTGTGAATAGTACTGCTAATTGACAGTTGGGATCAAGATTGTAGATAAACTCTGTCGTCTTGCTTTGCAGGCACATTTGGGAAACCTCGAGTGCTAAAATCACTCTTTCCCTGAAATTGAGGTTTAAGTTGTGGCTCACACAGTCTGAAAGTGTGCACAGCCTGAAACTGTGCACAGCATCAAAAGTTCAATTTCTGTTTGGTTCAGAACCCATTTGTTGGAATTGCTTGTTGGCTTTGTCATAAGAATTTTCACTGCTCTAAACCAATGCTAACTTAAATTTTAATAAAATAATAAATAAATAAAATGAAATCGATGCATCTCTGTGTAAACAGGAGATGCAAACCAAGAGATTTCACCTTCATAGGACGAGGTATAAATTTTGTAGTAGTCGACACAGAGCAATTCTGCTGCAACTTATTACTCTTCAGTCAGCTCAGAATGGTGCTCAGGATCTGATTATTCAAAAATATTGCTTGTCAGAAAAATATGTTAGTCTGAGTACTGAGTTTTATGTGCAATGCCCAATAAAATACAATACTGATGCTGAGAATATACTTGGTATTCTCCACAGAAGTTGCATTAAAATGATCTTGATTTCAATCATACTTACTAGACACATATTTTATGGACATAATAGCAAATATTTGGACTTTCCTTGGCACGTTATGACTTATCCCATTGTGGGATCCCTTTGAAAAATACAGTGCTCAAGAAATCATAGGGTCAGTGAAACCCATTGCAATAAAGCTTCTAATTATTGTATATTGCTAGATTTAGGTAGTGATTCATTGAAATTCCTTCTGAGATGTACAAAGATGAGATTCTTCTGAAACTGATGCTGAAAAATTAGTGATAGAATATTTGACACTAAAAGCTTTATGAGGATAATTTTAATGTGTGAAAGTTATAATGATAAAATTCTGTTCAAATTTTAATGACGTTAAGAACCCAATATTTAGAGAGTTTCGTATACAAATTTCTCTAAATTTCTTTGCAAGTGTGAAGCCTTTAAGTAAATTGGTGGAATGCAGCATATAAAATGGTAATCAAACATAGAGTATTGGAACAGAAGAGTACCTCTGAATGCTGTTACTGAACTGAGTTCATTGGAACCTGTATATTAAGAACTACTCAAAATGTACACTTGAATTCTTGAGGCTGTGCTCACAGAGGCATAGGTTTTGTTAATAACTGTACCTGGAGAGTTATATCAAAGGAATACAAACAGCCTGAACATCTAGGCTGCTGTGTCTCAGTCCCATCATTTTCTCCTGGTTTTCATGTTTGGAAAGGGAGAGGCAAAGGGCAGACAAACAGACAGTTCCATAGTCCTGAAGTAAAAGTTTGGTAGGTTCTGCTTTTAGGAACAAAACGAGTTTAATCTGGGAGGTTTTGCACATTTAATGCAGTATGTTCTTATAATTTCAGAATTCTGTATGGATCCAATTAATATTAACAAACAAACAAAAACCAAACCAGAAAATAATAAAATTAACTATTTTTACTTTATTTTTTTCTCTTCATGAAAGGTGGAACTGCTTTCAGTATTTGTCTAAGTGCATTTAGAGACCTTCTAGAATCTTTGGGTAAAAAGCAGTCCCAAAGAAGCTATTCGTTGTCAAGAATTAATAAGCATGTTATAAAATCTGTCAGCTAACATAACTGGGCAGCTTAAAGCAAGTTTTTCCATTATTAGCCCTTGATACTAAGCAACCAAGTAGGTGAATAGAACATTCCTGGAAATTAAATGGTTTATATATACAAAGCCATTACACTTAGTATTTCAAATGAGAATGAGGGGGAAAAAAAATACAAGGAAAGACAAGGGGGGAAAAAGGCATTAAAAAAAAAAGAAACGGCAACAAAAAATACTAATAACTATCATCAGATGTGTTCCTGGTTACTTATCTGGTACATATAAATCTGTCAAATACAGGAGCATAATGATGGAAAATGCATATCAATAGCTCCTTGTATATTTTTTTGGTTGTTAGCAGAAGTTGGATGATAGAGGTTAATTCTGATTTCTGTGGTATTAATAGTGATAGTTGGTATTGTATCTCATAGCTCTGACGTAGTAATATTCCCCCCATAGATCTTAAAGGGCTGTGATTATCCTCATTTCACAAACAGCAAGAAACAGAAGGGGGGTGACTTGTCAGAGTCACCGAGATGATATGTAGAGTCTGAACTTGAACTTTGGACTTCAAAGTCCTGTATCTGTGCCACTTAGGTTGCTGTAATGTCAGTGCTGTTTTAATCTTGGACGAATAGAAATGTTTATATTTTCAGGTTTTGGTTTTCACTGTACCTATCAGTAGTCTGTCATCCCTCTACACACCAATTACTGTCATAACCACAGTATGTTATAAGGCAATGTGAAGAGCTCCCAAGCTATGAAGGAGCACAGACATGTTAGAAACATTTGTAGTCTATCCATTGTTATTGCTGTTTCACTTAAGGATCATTGAAAACTCAGTAAGCTGAATCACCAGACTAAGAGATTGTAGTTTGATGGACATAGTCTTGGAATCAGACGTATTACAAGAAAAGAGGATAACAGGAGAAGATGAAAGTAAATTGAAACAGTAGAAGATTAAGAGGATTAAACATAAAGAGTGAAGACTGTGTGCCTGAGAAGCTAGGACCAAACTAAGCATTATCATTGCATCCCTGAGGTAGAGTAAGCCAGAGATTGGTCTGGAAGCAATCTTTCTCCACAGGTTTTTGGGGTTTGTTCCTTTGTTTTCAAAAGGGTTCTCAGTACAAGATTATGTGTTCTGGGGATACTGTTTTTGTGATGTGCTTCCAAACATGGAAAAGTTCTTCCCTGTGGTTAGATAATGAACATAGCCCTTACAGTTCTCACAGCTAGCTCCTGAATTACTTGGGGAAGGATAGAGTGGTGGAAGTAATATCTCTGGTGGATCTAGTTAGCTCAATGATGAGATTTAGTCTTTTGTTAAATATTTTATTTTACATTACACAGTGATATCTTTTATATAGGCTTTTAAAAATACTTTTATTATGTTTTTGTGGCATATAGCTAGTTTCTGCTGGATTGCCAGTATTAGGATAGAATGATGCAGCATGTTGAGAAGCTAACTTGTAATTACTAAGCAACATACAGAACCCCAGTTCTAGCTGCACTGTGCATGGTAGTTGAAAGGCTATATGTAGCAGTTTTGTTTGTAGAATGCACTGGTGCTCTAGGCTTCTATTCTGAAATCAAGTCCCTGTGAGTAGATTCTACTGATGGTGTGAAAGTTGATTAAAGCCTCTGGGGTTGATGCAAGAATCCTTCCACATAAGTGTGATTTCAGGCTAACTCTGAAACCGTGGTTGTGTCCAGGCTTGTCCTTTAATCATATTTCTTATTCATTTCGTCCTTCAACTTTGCACCTCTTCAAAATGTGTAAGCAAGATAAAATACTCAGCAATTTAAAGAAATGCTGTGTATCTCTTTTACTGAAAAGGTATTAGTGAGAAAAAGAGATGTGAGAATTTACCTATGTTTAACTTAATGCAGTGCATTAATATAATTAACATCGACAACTTACTGGATTCAATGGGCCAAATCCTTTGTTCGAAGAGAGCAGCATTATTTCAAACCCCAGAGAATGAATTTATTTTTCTGACTGAAAAGGTGCCTTTCTGATTGAGTAATTAGGAGCCTTCTGATACTTTGTTTGAAGCAAGCCCTGTAGTTGAAAGATCTTTAAGTTTACCAGGACTCACTGGTAACCATTTGCTGATACACTTGCAAACGAATTCTGCTTCAGCTAAGGCTAGATAGTGGTAATACGCTGCAGCTGCTTCTAGCTACGTGTTGCTTTCACTACAGCTGCAAGCAACTGAATTTCTCAGCAAGCAGTGATTAGCATTTTGATCTTGACAAGCACTTTGCTGTCTGAATACCAATGCCTGAATGATTATTTTCGGCAAGTAAGGCATAAACAGCTATTGCATATATAGCTTGTAGTTAGCTTCTGCTTACTTGAAACATTTGATCAAATACTTGCACACATGATTTTTGATAAACTATATGGCTCAAAAGGCCTCACCCATGTGTTTGGCTGCTCCATGTCCTTCTGTGACCATTCCAGCACTCGGGCAACCCTTTAAGAGCATCAAGAAGGTCAAGTGGACATCAGCCTCAACTCCTGACCCTAGTCTTGGTCTGCACAGGAGCAGTTCCCATGAAAGCACATCCTGCTGGGCCATGGCACCTTCAGCCATGGGGGAGCTCCTGCACCCACTAATGCACTTGGCCACCTATGCCTCGTCTTCTCATCCACCCAGTGCCCCACAAGCACACAGAGTTCCCTCCCTGAAGTATCATGGCTAGAGTAAGTTCCGCATGTGCAAGCCCACTGATGACCTCAGCTCCTCCAGCTATCCCTGCTGACTGCAGGGGATTTGAATTGTATGACCTTTGGAGTTCCCTTCCAACCCAAACCATTCTATGATTCCTCTGATTCATTGTTGTAGAAAAAGTGTAGTTTTACGTGTCTTAGTATGCCAAGTCAACTAATTCCAGTATGAAATGCTGGATCTCTGAAGGAGCACTTAGTGTCAGGAGTCATGATCTAATATGTTAGTGGTTCATGCCAGTGCTCCCAGCTACATGCAAATTAACAGTATTCAAGTGTAACTAGATAGCATTTATAGTCCACAGATTAGCATAGCCTGAGAAAAATTCAATTATCCTTTTCTTGGTTGTTTGCCTTCATCGCATTTTTGTTTCAGGGTACCTTTTCTTGTTAAAACTTTAGAATTATTTATAAAACTAAAATCAGATTTATAAATAGCAAATAACATGAATCACCAGGCAGAAATATGAGAGTGTTGTTCTTCCATTTTTCTAGTAAAGGAAATGTCTCATAAATGCTGTCCAAGTACCAGGGACTAGGACCACAGAAGTTAAGGTTTGTTGCAAAATAAGCTCTAATCAGAACCAGCTTATGCTTTTGGCCCCATTTTAGCTGTTAGAAGAAACCTTCCTATCCTCCAGTCAGGGACAGAACAACTAGGAAAGTTGTCTGGTGAAGAGCTGAAAATAAAGAGGGAATCTGATAGCTACACAGTATAAGCAAGGTTGGAAGAGACCTCAAAGATCATCAAGTCCAACCCATCACCGCAGACCTCAAGACTAGACCATGGCACCAAGTGCCACGTCCAAACGTGCCTTGAACACCTCCAGGGACGGTGACTCCACCACCTCCCTGGGCAGCCCATTCCAGTGGGGAATGACTCTCTCAGTGAAGAACTTTCTCCTCACCTCCAGCCTAAACTTCCCCTGGCACAGCTTGAGACTGTGTCCTCTTGTTCTGGTGCTGGTTGCCTGAGAGAAGAAAGCAACCTCCTCCTGGCCACAACCACCCTTCAGGTAGTTGTAGACAGCAATAAGGTCTCCCCTGAGCCTCCTCTTCTCCAGGCTAAACAATCCCAGCTCCCTCAGCCTCTCCTCATAGGGCTTGTGCTCGAGGCCTCTCACCAGCCTCGTTGCCCTTCTCTGGACACGCTCAAGCACCTCAATGTCCTTCTTAAATTGAGGGGCCCAGAACTGGACACAGTACTCAAGGTGTGGCCTAACCAGTGCAGAGTACAGGGGGAGAATGACCTCCCTGCTCCTGCTGGCCACACTATTCCTGATGCAGGCCAGGATGCCATTGGCCTTCTTGGCCACCTGGGCACACTGCTGGCTCATGTTTAGGCAGGTGTCAATCAGCACCCCCAGATCCCTTTCTGTTTGGCTGCTCTCCAGCCACTCCGACCCCAGCCTGTAGCTCTGCATGGGGTTGTTGTGGCCAAAGTGCAGCACCTGGCACTTGGATTTGTTGAACGCCATCCCATTGGACTCTGCCCATCTGTCCAGGTGCTCAAGGTCCCGCTGCAGAGCCCTTCTGCCCTCCAACCCACCAACATCTGCCCCCAGTTTGGTGTCATCTGCAAACTTGCTGATGACTGCTTCTGCTTATGGTCTAGTGTCCTCTCTGTTCAGGAATGCTCCTGAAATGAGTGTGCTGCAGTAGGTGGCTAGAATGCACCATCAAAGCATGCATTATTTTGAGAACACTCTGCAAATGAGCATAACTGTTTATGTGAGATAGAGTATACCTACTTTTGTTTACATAACTCTAGAACTGAATTCCATAGGTTGACTAAACAGAAAGACACAGGCAAATATAACTATGTCATGTCTAATTAGTGTCCAATATACGCAGGCTCTAACTGACCTGAAGAATTTGGAATTGTTTAAGTAGAATAGGAACAGTGTGTCTAAGCACGTGAAGTCATATGGGTTTTTAGAAGTCTCTATATATAACTGTAAACAAAATGTAGCCTTCTGTTCATACACTTTGTTTATGTGATTTCTCATCTTCATCTGAGTCAATAGGAAAGAGAAATGTTCAGAAGTCGTTTCACAGGGTATGATATTAATAGCAGTCAAATCAAACGAATTAGTTTGCCAGCTGGTCAAGATATGACCTCAAAACACTGCCATCCAGCTTTACTGGATAATTGAGAGCTGATTGTGACTGACCTTTCCCATCCTGTGAGAATAGGGGTTAGAAGCAAATATTACAATAAGGAATCTACAGAAAAAAAACTCAGTTACAGGTATCTGTGAGGAATTTCTAATACAAGTAAGTGTATCCATTGACAAAGCAGAGGTCTTAGGCTGAAGAAAAGTGTGTAAAGTTTATGGAGCATGTTGATACCCGGTGGGAGAGCATTCAGACATGTGATAGCTGGAGTCACATAAGGACTATGAGAATATCTCGAAGTATAAAAGACAAAATATTATTTAAAGATTGCCTGAAGAAATTGAAGACTGATGTGAAGTTCAGATGATGCATGTTCACAGTTACTCATGGGTTGATTAATATTGTGAAAATAAAATACATTGCCCAAAAAAATTATATTTATGCAGTTTAATAGAGGAGATGAAGCAGATCAGAAGTATGACTGAAGAGTTTTTGGGGGGGACCATCATGAGCAGGTATATTCCTCTTTACATTTTCACATGCTTGAGTTTTTTCCTGAAGAAGGAAGACCTTTACAATGTCTCAGCCAGCATTAATGTTACCCTGTGGATACTCCATGGAAATGTACTGGAGCATAAATTGTTTTGGAGTTCTTGTGAAACGGTGTATTTTCATGTGAGTAGAGTCAAGTATTGTGAAGAAACCTTTCACTGAAGTCAGCTTAAGGTAAATGAGGGAGAGGTACTTAAGAAAAAAATTCAAAATTAACAGGGTGTTAAATTGCTGTTAAAGGCCCTCGTGTCATAAGTGGACAGGGAATGAATCATTTCCTTGGGGGGGGGGGAAACAAAAAGAATTGGTTGTTTTTCACTCTCTTGCAGCTAGAGTTCTGAGAGTGTGAAACACATGTAGGCAGAAGCTCTTTGCACATCTTAGGATTGTACAACAACATTGTGGCTTGTGGGCAAGCTGTGTTCTTTCCTTTCTCATTCTTCTTCTTTCAAAAAGATGATGTACCCAGAATTTATTTTTAGAATGGCATTTTACGTGCTACCCTGCAGATTATTGGACCTGCCTCAAAAAAACCACGAAAGCACCTCTCTCTTGAAAAGAAAACCCAAACAAACCCAGTTAATATAATGCAATTAATTATTTTAATCTATAAAAAATTATATGCCACTGCATCTATGTAGCACAGTTACTTTAATATTTCTAGAAATTTGTAAAGGTTCGGTAAATCATCCAGTTAAGATCCTACTTGCTATGACGTTTTCAGGTATTATAAAGCTGCTGACTCACAATCATAACCATCTGAATTTCAAATATTAGATGTATTTTTAACTCTACTCTAGAATGCATAAGAAATTGAGAAGGTCACTCTAATGAAAAATTTACCTGTGCATGTGTAATTTGATATATGTAAAAGAATCTGTTATGCACATCAGACTTGTGATTCTGTAAAGTATCAAGCTGCTTTTTTGAGTTTGTTTGGGGTTGGTTGGCTGGTTTGTTTCCCCCGCCCCCCCCCCATCTTTCTGTTGGCATAGTCACAAATGGATTTTCTTAGAAACTTCACACAGAAATACAATTCAAGCACAGCTTTTTACTTGGAACTATGCACCATCTTTAACCAATAGAGTTATTTGCTATCAGTTCAGGAGTGTAATCAAGAGTCTCACCTCTCAGTTCAAAGGGCCACTTGTTAGAAGGAAGCAGTCTGCCTATAAAATCCAATTTATTTTTACTTTTTCTTGACCAATGACCTGCCAATGCTGATAGTCAGATGGATTTGTACACAGGAGCATTAAGGTGTTAGCATTTACATATGCAGTAATTTGACTTTTGAATCCTATTTAAAGAATATGAAATTTAAACCAACAATCTTTTCTTAGTAGGGAGGTCTTGTTTAAGTGTTTGCTGAAGATGTTAAACCTAAAGATAGACCTTGGGATATTTTTTTCATGTCTGATTGCTTTAATTAAAAATAATCTTAAATTCCATGCATATTATTTCTTCAAGCAACTATCCAATCATTGAGCTTTTTTTAATATTTGTCTATGATAGCTTTGGAGTGTTAACTTGTTTTTTAAATACCATTTCCATACGAGAGTGGTGAGACTCTGGAATAGGCTGCCCAGGGAGGTTGTGGATGCCTCCTCTCTATGGCTGTTCAAGGCCAGGTTGGGTGAGGCCTTGAGCAGCCAAGTCTAATTGAAAGGCATCCTTGCCCATAGCAGGGAGGTTGGAGTAGATGATCACTAAGGTCCCTTCCAATGGCTTAGAAATCTAAGCCATTCTACGATTTCTGAAGTAATGTTACCAGAGGAGATGACCCAGCAGACTAATTCAATGACAGGAGGAACTCAATTTAGGATTCTTGAACAAATACAGTGCTAGGGATTGAAAAAATAGTATTAAAAATATTTTTAAAAATAGAAGCTGTTCTGACAGTGGCTTTTTCTATAAAGTCTTCCCCTGATAGATCTGCAAGTAAAACAGAACGAGGACCAAGTGCTGTGAGTGTAACTTGTTTTTACATTGTATAAAAAGTTTCACAAGTGCTTCAGAACTGGGTACTGAGCTAGAAAAGTTAACAGAATTAATAGTGTATTGAAAAGGATGCTCAGAGGCCTGTTTCTTCAGAGAGAAATTATTTGGGAATATTTATAGCAACCAAGTGAGCAGGTGAAAGGTACAGTCATTAAAATGTGTTTAGATCTTGCACTTTTGAACGTGTGGTTTGACACAGGGCAACGCAATCAATTTTCCCCGCAAACAATGCAGAAGGAAGATGCCACATTTACTGCTGAAAAGCATCGCTGTGCACTAAAAAAACTGTATGGCATTAACAGCACTGCTTGTATCGAGTCAGGTATATGCTTCTGCTGGTGATGAGGAACAGTCAGTTATGCTTCCCATAATAAAAACAAGTTAGTCTCCATAGGCAGAAATTGAATTTATAAATCCATACGAACTAGTGTAGTGTTTCTCATGTTGTCAGAGAGTATTGTAAGACTGGGCAGGAAAAGGCAAACAGCAATATCTCCAAATGAGGAAAGCTTTGTGACCAACAGTAAATGGTAACACTGGGATACAGCCAGCTGTTAAAAAGACTTGTTCTCAAACACTAAACTGCATTATTTATGTTGACACTAACTACCAATGACAGCTTCGGAAGCTGAAGATACTGAGGCAAAACTACAGAGCTGATTTTCTATTCACAGAGTTTCAAGGAACAGTGAAGAAGAGTGATGCAGTGTAGAAGATAATTAGGAGAGCAAAATAATCTTGCTACAGGAAAGAGACAACTTTTTTCTTTTTTTTTTTTCAAGTGCTGAGATGATTTGGGATGTACTAAGAGTGAAAAGTTCAGATAAAAAGTCTAATTAAAAAACCTGGGAAATGCAATAAAAGAAGATGTTTAGTAAAAGCTGTGAAAGTCAAAGATCTTATTGCACAAAGCATATAGTTAGGGTTATACAACAGCTAAGTACCTCTTCTTGGAAGGCCACTTGACTTCTTTGTTGATATGAAAAAGATGAAAGGATAAGAGGGACCAAGACTTAAAGACCTTTGCTGGGAATCGCTAGCAGCAAGGGAAAAATGCTTGTATCAGGAAGGAATTGGGGATATTTGGACTGGTGGGGCCTGAAAGGGTTTATGTGGATATTAATGGTGTTAGGCACAGCATAGACTATTAAGTATGCCGAGGAGGTTGATAGATACCTACAAATTTTACAGTTGTCACTAGAATATTCAGTTTTCTGAATTAGAAAACTGAGACAACCCACATAAATCGTAATTGTAATTATAATCTAAGCAGTTATTTACTAATGTTGTGGTGCAGAGGAATTCACTGTCTGACAACTTCTGAAAAGAATCTCAACAGCATTCTCAGGAACTCAGGCATACTCCAGGTGCCTGTGAGTATTTCACTGTAACTAAATATTCACCATGGGTAGTGTTTACCTGTCATACTTGCCTGTCATTTTTCAGTCTAGTTGATGCTTAGAGGTTGATTTATAATTTCATTTGTAATCAATGTAAATATTATGTTTTGTTTAGCCGATGTAGTTACCTAAATTATCGAGCTCAAGAGATGGTAATGTTGCTTTTAGCAAGTACAAAGAATAAGATGTAGGTAGCAGATTTATATTATAACATTTTTTTTGTTAATTCTATCATGATTATTACTGACTTACTGTGGAAAATAAGTTAATGTGTTAGAATGACTAAGGAGTGTTATTCTCCTCCTAGTTTGTTTTTTTTTTCTTGTCTCAAATGAAAAAAAAACCTGTTCAAACTGGAACCCCACTCTATCTCTAACAGAAAACTTACCCTAGCCACTAATTATAAAAAATAAAATTAGTTCATGTGTATTAAAATGTTCTGTATGCAAATATTCCACTTGGTTCCACTTAAACTGGCAGATTGTGCATTGATCTTATTTTCTTGTATAATTAGCACTTAAAACACCATGATTATTTGGATTGTTTATCAAAACAAACACATCTGGAGCAGAATAGTTATGTAAGGGTGAACTAACTGCCTTGGTCTTCCAATTTTTACATGGTTTATTCTATTTGAGTGGGATGCATGTGACAAAATAGGAAGGGCCCTCTTTAGACCAGAGGTGTCACTACACTTCTAGAAATAAGTGATCATTATCCTGCTGAAGTGGTTGCCTACTTAAAAAATATAATAGCAATAGCACTTCTCAGCTGTGAGTCCTATCTTCTTGAGGTTTTAAAATGGGAATATGAAATTTTTACTGTATATATAATTTCATATAATATGAAACTTTTACTGTAAAAGACTGAAACAGCTTCCCTCAATACAATGTCATTCAACTGGGTTGATTCTAAACTAAGAAACCAGGCAGCTGTTTCTAGAGAATCTTTGTTCACACTCATGTGAAGGAACTCCCTTGATAATTAGTTCGCACATGCAAAATTGTTTTGTTGATATGGATGGACACTCGTCTTCTCACAAAAAGTTACAGACCTTACAAACCAATAAATGCACATGCTTTTAAAAATTTCTAGTAGTCAATGGTAACAAAAGAATGAAACTGCTAATATGGTAAATATTAAATGTGGTAATATAGTAAGATGGCAGTGGAAGTCACTGTTCAAACAGTGCAAAGTGAAAGGTTTGAACAGGACATACCGATGTAAATATTCATTTTGTGCCTGGGTGCTAAGTATGGTTGCAAACTGCTGAAGCTCTATTCCACTTATTGATCTCAAAGGATTACACCATGAAATGAGATTAAAATTAGAGAACATTAATCTTAAGAGTAGAGAAGTAAGGAGTGGGAGAGAGGAAGGAAGGAAGGGAGAGAGGAAAAAGAAAAGCCTTCTATTGGGCTTTAAAAAAGGTATTTTCCAGACAAAGTAGAGGCTGTCATCTGTTGTCTTCATCTTACAGTGTTTGCGTGAATTTCTGCTGTTCTCAGGTTTGATGTCAGGATGGTGATTATATTATCTTTGATCTGAACGGACAGCTCTGCTTGTTCTCTTCAGCTGGCTTGCATTGGTATCCATCATGAAGCTAGACACCAATTTTATAACACTGAGAATGCCTCACACCAAAGATAATGTTTCATTGAATAGATGAGATGGAACATATGAGGAAATGTCTTCAGTCTAAGTATGGCCACAGCTGACACTTGTAGTTCAAAACAGTATCATATTTGTAGTGCTCCTTAAGTATACCAAAGTTTCTTGAAATGCTACCTATTAACTGTTCAGTTCTCTTGCTTCGGTTTTAGATTACAGAATATCCTTCCAAAGGAAACTGTACAAGGTTTGTCACTTTGGATGGTTAAAACCTCCTGCAACAAACAAACAAAACCCCCAAACAAACAAAAAAACCCTTCCTGCAATACTAGAAAATATAACTTTGTGTCTTTATAGTCCTTCTGAAGGATGAAATCCAAAGCTGACAGCCAGGAGCCTTCTTCTGTCTCTTACTTCTATAGTGGCTGTCTGAGAAAGATGCCCAGAAAGCTGTTGATCTTTTCATGGTTTTGTTCTCTATGACTCTTTCTTTGATCTGTTCACTTCAAAATGTTTTTAACTGTAGATTAACAGCAAATGCAAGGAGTTCAGTGTTGGAAGCATTGTTAATTTTAGCACTGGTTTGTTTTGATTGACATTTAGCTGTATATGAAAGTAGGCTGGGCATGGCAATATTTAAGTAATGACTTGAGATTTTATAGAAACTTTTGTACTTTTCACTCATTTTTACAGGAAAATACTATGTCATTTGTCTGTCTTGCTTTTTTTTTTATTAAGAGTTTTGATAGACAATCTAGGGGCACATGGAGATTTAAAGCACTTCTGAATGAGATTTAAAGCACTTCTCAGTCTGATTTTTTTTTTTTTTTTTTGTGACCTGTCAGATCACAGTGCTCCATGAAAATAACTTACTAATATCTAAATACATTTTAACTGAGATAGAACCCATCAAGTTGCAAGGCATGAGGTGGAGGTGCAGAGGTTATTTAGAAACAGACACATGTATGTATCCCCCACAACCACCAGCTAGGTGCAGACTTTACAGGAAGGTATCTTAAAAATTGAGAGTTGGTTGCAAGAGAAATGATTTTGCAACACAGAGGTAAACATCAGTTAGTGCAAGCTGATTTAGCTAGACCCTCCTTTCACTGAGCCATCAAACATAAGGCATTGAATTGATGTCCACATTGTGAAATCTTGTTGTGTGCCTGTTAAAACAGACACGTTACTTAGAAGTTGAAAAGACTATGTAGAATGTTATTGTTGCTAAAACGATGATGGATTAATTGGACAGGAACTCAATTATCTCCTATATTTCATAAATTTCTGCCTTGTGTCATCAGTTCATGAATATTTGATATGCTGAGCATGCTTCATGGAAATAACTAATTACAAATGCTGTGATTTATTAAACATACTTTGCTGGAGATATAATAGAAATATCTATTCCAAAGTAATTTGAACATAGATTCTGTGTTGTTTTTTGTTTTTTTTTAATTCCATCCAAGATAATAAATGTTCTGCTTTAATTGCATGGCAACCTTTGAGAAATTTCACCTCTGGGAAAACATCCTGCTGGAATATCTAGTTCCTGAATTTAGTGACGGTACAGTTGCAGGTAACTGTTACAGGGGAGGCAGGGATGGAAAACCAAACCAAAACCAAAAACCCCAAACCAAACAAACCCCAAAACAAACAAAAACCAACCAAACAAACAAAAACCCCAAACCTCTGAGCCTTCCATAAAGCCTCACAAGTAAAACTCTAAAATCTTATGACCCACACATAGGGTCCTGCTGCTGACTGGTAGCTGATTTTCCTAATAAATTAAAAGATGTGAAGCAGCAGCAACAGCATTAAATGGAAGAGGGCTGATGTTTATAGAGCAGTGGGTCTAGCTCTTACTTTGAACCCCAGAGAGAGTGCATATCTTTTTGGCCTACATAAAATGTAGTGTCAGTTTAAATTTGATGCTGCTTTTATCTTGTACTTGCCCTCAAAGGTTTGGAAGGTCTCTGACCTCTGTAATCCTGTTCAATTCAGGATTTAAATTGCTGGAAGATCATTCCTTTAAGTTGGACTTTGTGCCTGAGGAAATTCTTCTTTTTCCAACTGTTGAGAATAGTGGAACAGGCTGCTTGGAGGGGTTGTGGAGTCTCCCTCTCTGGAGATATTCAAGACCTGCCTGGATGTGTTTCTGTGCGATCTGCTATAGGTGGTCCTGCTGTGGCAGGAGGGTTGGACTGGATGAGCTTTTGAGGTCCTTTCAAGCTCCTAACATTCTGTGATTGTGTGATGTGGAGATGGTTGAATATGGTTAAACTGTTATTAATTGCACTAGCATATATTTTATGCTTATTAGGAAATAGACCATCACTATCAACAGATTTAAGTATTTTAATAATTCCTTCTCCACATAATTGATTTGTGATGCTCCTAGCATGCACCTGCAGAGAACTGTGACTGTGGAGGGCTCCTAGAAGCAGGCTTTCTCTGTTACAGCAAAAGGAGAGAGAAAGCTTGCTCAATTCATAACGGTGTGTTTTTGAAAAAACAAGCAAACAAACTGTAATTCTTAATAAGGAAAAATTGTTTAAGAAAGTCCTCCCAGTAAGCTTGCACATTCGTTGCCAGTTGCAGGTGGTGAGATGTGAACAGGGCCATTTTTTAGGTTTTAAAATACTTGTTTAACCTACCACTGAAAGTTTCTGCGGTTTTTCCTCTGCTATATTCATCTCCCTTGTTTTTGACTGTCATGACAAAACTGAGAGTGAATTTACTGGTGAAATAATCAGCCAAGGGAATATGGGAAGTGAAGTTGACAATAATGTATTTTGTCCCTTCAGTCTTCCTTTCTGATCAATGAAAAGCACTTGCTAGCTCATGCAGGTAGGACATGAAAGATCAAACTAGAAACACGAACATATGAAGGGCATGTAGGTGTGAATACTCCGCTCTACACTTATGGAAGTTTTAAAAAAAAGAGAGAGAGAGAAAGAAATTACATTGTTCAAAGCCATATAAAAAATATTTCAAAATAGTAGAAGGACAAAAATTAAAAATGCCAACAATCTATATTTATTGATACTGGTTATCCCATGAGGACACTGAATGAAGCATCTGCCCTATATAATCACTAGGGAAGGTGCATCAACATATTCAGACACAGCAACTACAGACATGTATCAAGGATTTTAGAGGTAGAGGAAGAGGAAGACTTTATTTATAGTCAAGAATTATAATTTAAAGGAGCAGCTTCAAGGAATGTTTGCCATAGTTCAAACAATCATTATTTTCTGAGGCTTCAGTGACATTTCATTATATGAATTTACTACTTAATGCTATAATACTTCAAATTATTTTTTTATTTAAAAGTTCAGTCTGTACTTTTAACAGCTTATTTTTTAAGTACTTGTGGCAAGTGTCTGCTCAATCTTTATTATCTGTGTGTAATAACTTCATCCTGCAGTTCAGGTGTGATATTTATAATATACTTCTCTGCTTGTTATGATCCTGGATATTAGTGCTCAGGAGTACTGTGAGTTATATTTCTCTGCTTCAGTTCATTAGCCTGTGACCATGAGAAGTAATTGGCATCAGAGAGAGAGAATACATCAATGATGATAAAGAAATCATAGTTGGACTTGCTTTTTTCATGGGAAAAAAGATAAAAATAAATCCAGTGAAGGTAACCAAACAGAATGACATCTCAAAGAGCCATGTTCTTTGAAGTGCAATGACTGATGAATACATGTGGATATGATTAAATGGAGATTCAAACACTTTACAGTTAATAAAATATCCTAAAGATAAAGCAAACGGTCTTGAAAAAATATTTAATGCATTTTAAAGTGCAAGTTTAAAGAGGTTAAATGATGTAAACCCTGAGCAGAATAAGTTATAAAGCTTAGCTGTATGAGCAAGTTACCGTTATATAATGAATAACTTTCTGTCTCCTGATGTGTAGTAACTGCTCAGGTACTCATTGTTTCTCCATAGCAAATACAAGATAACTTATCTCTATCACAGATTCTCAGTATTTGATTATAATGAGGTGACTTGAATTTGAGAAATAAGAATGGAAAGATAAGGAGAAGACACAAATTTTATTTCAAATCAGGGATTAGAGATAGTGGTAATAAGTAAAATACAGATGTGGGATTGGAACCAAGGTTCTTCATCTTTCATATTGGCCCATTAATAAGGGCCACACTTTATTTTGCTCAGTAGCCATTGATACATTTTTCTAACAAATAATCTTTAAACTTCTTTAACAACTGATTTGAGAGCAACATCATTGCAGCAGTATTTCTTTTTTTATCCTTTCTTTTCTGTTGTCTTTTTTAATTTCTTAGATGCAGTAGTAGCAGGAAGAACAAAATACAATGTTATTTATAATAAAATTAAGTTATGCCTTAAGTACTTTGAGTGCAAGGAAAGAGGACATTTTTTTGTGAGTTAAAAGGAATACACTGAAGAATTTTTCATGGAAACTAAATTAGAGAAGACTTTCAACTAATTGTATTATGGCTATGTTGTACCACTTTCCCTGGCACCAGTAGGTTATATTGTAAGCAGTTCATGTCAAATCTGTAGAGCAGAAGAAGGTGATACTCATTGTAAATAAGAGATGAAAACTTCTGCTGCATATGGCAAAAGTCACAGTATACCTTCATGTATGTATTTGCTAATTCTTGCATATGTGCCTACAACCCAACCTCACACTTCAGAATTAGTAAGCTTTTGTTTGTTCCTATATAAAGTATTGCATTGGTGATTAGTTCTGCATGTTGAACTGTGATTATAGAGAAATATACATTAGCTCCAAAAGGAATCTGGCAGTCTTCTGGACATTGTGTCTCTAAAGCATATAGGAAGCATGTTAGTTGAGTAAGTCTAACACCTCACAAGTGGTACGTGCAGTCCTACCTTGGATATCTTACCCTAACATCAACTCTAGAGTTTTCCTGAGCATAGCTGATTCTTTTTATTTCTGTTTCTATATATCACATTGACAATCAATTTATTCTTTATTTTACCAAATCTTTCAAATGCAGAGGTTAACATTGTATTAAAATCTCTTTTTAGATGAAACAGATAAAGATTCTGACTGGAAATTTTTTTTTTTTTTCCCCCCTTCTCCTTAATTCAATGGCATGTAAATGGAAGGTAACCAGGGAAACCAAGAGCTTGCTATCCTTACATACTTTGCAGAGTGCTTTCTGGAAAGAATATTCTCCAGTTTGTCATGATCAGTATTCATTGAGAATGCAATACTGCAAAATATTCATAACACAAGTAAACAGCAGGAAGACAGGATCCTTTTAATGTGAAAGTAATCAGGCAGTCATAAAATCATAGAATGGTAAGGTTGGAAGGGACCCCAAGGATCATCTAGTTCCAACCCCCTGCCATAGGCAGGGACACCTCCCACTAGTACAGGTCACTCAAGCCCTCCTCCAACCTGGCCTTGAACACCTCCAGGGAGGGAGCAGCCACAGCCTCCCTGGGCAGCCTGTGCCAGTGTCTCACCACCCGCACTGCAAACAACTTCCTCCTAACATCCAGTCTCAATCTCCCTTCTGCCAGTTCAAACCCATTGCCCCTTGTCCTGTCATTACAAGACCTTGTAAATACTCCCTCCTCATCCTTCCTGTAGCCCCCTTCAGATACCGGAAGGCTACTGTAAGTCCTCTAAACTTATTTTGTTCTGAATACAGTGGGGGCTCTAGGAAATAACTACATTGCAAAAAAAAACCAAAACACACACATGCATGGTAAACTCTTGTGCATCACAAATTCAGCCTTTTTGAGCAGGTGCCTGTGGATGGAGACCAAATTAAGAGTGCTTTTCATCAGGAATTAGTTGTATCTTTAGATTTAGTTTCAGTAAGGAACATGAAGTATGTGCTTCTCCACTCTGTGTAGTCATAGATTCCTCTTAGTGTAGATTCTGACAAATGAGTAATGCCAGATCACTGCTACTTTTTTTTTTTTTTTTTTAGCAGGTGGTGCTGTGTGGTTTACAAGTAGAAGACTAAATCTTTAACTGCTTTTAAAAGCAAGCTATTTATTTATTATTCCTGAAGGACTAGGAATCATTGCCATATTACTGAAAGCAATGTTACCTATTATAGTAGTATACAAGTTAACTCTTAGGATCTGATATTTAGAATATTTATTTCCATCTCTGTGCTTCTAGCACTTATATGCTGTACAGTCTCCAAGATTAACTATGAATTCTATGAATATATTTGGAAAATGTTTCAAAACAAATTAAAAATTAATGACAAAGTCAGATTTCTTTTGTGGCTTGTACTCTTTCACCTGCAGATAACTAAAAGCCATCAAAGAGAGCAAGCACTAGTTCCTAATTTGGAGTGACTTATTGAAGGAAAATGATCACTGAACCTCTAATGGTATTTTTTGACAACTCCTTAATTCTTGCAAGCTCTTGGTAAGAACTGTGTCAAGCTTGCTGAGAGCCTGACTCTCACCTGAGGAATTCAAAGAAATGTGTGACCTCTGATCATGTAGAAGAAATTACAACTCGAAGGGCACACCTAGAGATGCTTTTGGTTTTTTCCTTACAGTGTGTAGTACAATCACAGATTCTGGTTCTGCCATTCAAACTTTGCTGCCTTAATTGCCCAATGGCAGTAAAGAATAAACAGAAAAAAAGGGCAATGAGTTTTGTGTTTATAGTACTTGAAAAAAGACCAAATACACTCCTGTGATTCAGTTAAT
Source organism: Ramphastos sulfuratus (assembly GCA_013399055.1). Classification (NCBI taxonomy): domain Eukaryota; kingdom Metazoa; phylum Chordata; class Aves; order Piciformes; family Ramphastidae; genus Ramphastos; species Ramphastos sulfuratus. The sequence goes on along the minus strand of WBNM01035488.1, from coordinate 91,291 downwards.
TCTTTATGCCCATATATCATAATCAATGTCATCAATATACCAGAGATGAGAATTTTAAACTTCCACTTTAAAATGCCTTCACTTGATTTAAAAATACAAACTAAGTGGCTGAAAAGGGTCTATGAAGTTAATATTCCTTACATAAATTACTGCAACAGTAAGAAACACTTTAGTATTGTTGAAACACTACCATCTCTCACCTTCTGGAGCCTTGTTAGCTTTGTTCATGTTTAATAGATGTGTGTATCAGAAGATGTGGAGAAGGAGCACCCTTCAATTGTATGTCATTATTTTTTTAAATTTATTTTTTTCTTACCAACAAGGCAGGGAAAAAAGAATGGATTTGAGGACTAAAATCATAACTATCTGGTTGAAAAGAGACAAGCTGATTAACTGACTACTCAAAGGATTTCTGTTCCCTGTGGTTCATATGGAGTTTCACTCAGAATCAGTCACTTTCACAGAGCTAAATAGGCTGGGACCATGTGGCCCAGGACATTGCACAACCACACGTGTCTTGAAAGTGAACTTAAGACTGTATTCCAAATGGGAAGTGTGTGGGATATGGCTATTTGGTTACCTACAGATGAGGTACAGTGTTTTATATATGGAATAGGCAAAACAACAGTTTCATATAGTAGGTAATGGAAGGGTAGAATAATCTCCTTATTAGCACTGTTCCACAGAAGCATCCAGTGCTCTTTTCCCTGTACATATCTGAAGCAATGACAAAGCAGATCTGAGAAGAGTGAAAGCACACAGCTACACAATAAAATCCTTGTCTTCTCTTGTGAATGGAATCACACATATCTTGACTTCATTCTCATGCACTGCTTTTTGCATCCAGCTTGATTTTTTTTCTTCAGGTTCTTACCTCCACAAGCTAATGGTAGCCAAGGAAAATCTCAATGATAACTACTGCACAGCTGCAGTGTAATTTCTATTCTAATATTCTGCCAGGCTTGGTGCTTCATGTGTATTTGCTGTGATTAGGATAGGAAGGAAAAAAGGCTTTGAAAGATTCTTACAAAGTACTGAACTGTGTAGAGAGACCCACCCATCCCAAAGAAAAGAGATGCCTTATATCAGTTAAAAAAAAAAAAGTTCAAAAGGATATAAAGGAAGAAGATCTTCAACTTTTAATTTGAAAACTCTTTTAAGTGGTTAGAAAGATGGGTTGTGGTTGCTGTGTATTGCGAATTAAAGGCAGTGTTGAAGAAGTTAGAGAGGAGGTGCTGCGTTGTACACTAGGACTGACATACAAAGATATGCTGGAAACCATAATGAGTACCAGAGCTCCAAAAAACAGGAGATAAACTGCAGAGGAGAGTATTAACTTCAGGGATTTGGATAGATTCAGACTGAGTGAATAATGAGGCATTTAAGTACCCAGTGAATGGTTCATGTTCAAGCCAAGCCCTGTGAGTTTACATTCAATAAAATGTCTAGTTAAATTTGATCTCTCCCTGTTTAAAAAAGGGAGACTAGGGGGCATAGGGTAAAAAACACAAAACCCACCAAACACTATACAAGCAAAACAGCAAAATTTCTCTCTGTAGATGGGAAGAAAAATAACCATTTATGTAACATTCTGTATCTATAATATCCCACCTAAGAGAGGAAACGAAATTACAGCTGGATCTCCAGGTTTTTTATACAGTAACTAGACATATTCTTTTTTTTTTTTAAAGCAGCTTTGTTTAGTAGTTAGTGTTAACATCTTTCTTTGATGGCAAGTTTGCACTGGGTTAAAATCTCCTGTGGATATTCTTGGTTTGTGGTTTGTCACAGGAGACCACAGGACTTCCTTTGGAGCCACTTCACCATCTTAATTAAATCTGTGGTTAGGCTTATTTAGCTATTATTTGCTTCACAGAATAAAACATTTGAGAGTTTGGTGTCTGCTCTTGAGGGTACTAAAAGTAACTGCTTTAATTAAACAAAAAATAAAAAAAGTAGTCAGTTATGTGTTTTGAAGTGCTAACATTATTACCCACTTCACTAGGAACTATTTCTTTAAAAGGAGGCATAATGCTACAGTAAGTGCTTAGTTCTAAATTGTAGAGTTCCATGAAGGAGACTTATTCATCTTTATTTTTTTACAGTAAAAGTTGCTAAGGTTTTAAAAATTACCAAAAAAATAAGAAAATTGCCTGAGTTTTTTAAATTTATTTCTTAAATTAAAGGGGGTTTGGGTTTTTTTTGCTTTTAACCAAAATGCATCCCATCTGGTTTTTTTTATGACTTTTTTTCTTTTTTAATAAAAATTTTATTTTATTCTTTCACCCTTTGGAGCTTGAACAAAATGTTTTTTCCTCCACTAACACTCTGTGCCATTTTCGTCCCTACAAATGTATGAAGAAATATCTCAAAAAATCTTCTTGTCTTCGAACTCTTAGAAACTAATTATTTGTGAGACATTTCAGAGGTATGCCTGGAGGCTCAGCTGGATGCACACTAAGTGATAGTCAGTGTTGTGAACAGCTTGCAGCTGGAATAATGACTTTTTATGAAAACAAAGAAGTCCATGTTCTTAAAGAGGAGAAAAAGTTACTCATCTTCCTTTGGTTTAAGGGATAGAAAGAAACTTCCTCTGCAGTTACTGACAAAAGTTGTGTATTCCTAAAGTTACAATCTTAGAAGATCACAGAAAGATTTTTTAATTGTATTTATGGATCTCTAGTCTGTGATTTATCTATTTCTTCTACTTGTCTTAACTTCTAAGTGCTAACATGCTTGTGTTTGTATAGAGAATTGGAATTTGAATTTATGGTGAATGCAGTTCTTAGATAGATCTATGAATTGAAACAAAGCTGTGAAAACTTGAACAAGTCACTCTAATGATGGTGAGTTCAGTAAAGGTAGCTGGATAAAAAAACTGACAGTTCTTAGATGGTAGACTAAACACAAGGTGTCTTAGTCAAGATTCACACATACAGTATCACCAAGGTTGGAAGAGACCTGAAATGACATCTTGCAAATCCTATGCCGAACATAAGCTACTGTTAGACCTGTGTGTATGCTTGTTTAGCTTAAAGCACAACAGACTATCGTGAACTGCTGCATCCAAAAGTAATCTTTTGTATTCCTGGAAGGTAAGGGTTTACCAGTGTGCTCTTGGATGTGCCTTCCATGGGTCAGGGTCCTCAGAAGTATACTAATAAGGGATCTGTGCCTAAAGGGGGAGACAGACCTTGAATGAGGTACTACTGGTTTTCTTTTCTCAAAGAATTATGCAGAATATCAAAGGTTAAAATCCCTGATCCACTTCTTTCTTTCCCCACTCCAATGATCACAAGATGTCAGGGGTTGGAAAGGACCCAAAGAGATTGAGTCCAAACTTCCTGCCAGAGCAGGACCATACGTAGCTCAGGTCACAGATGAATGTATCCAGACAGGCCTTGAAAGTCTCCAGAGGAGGAGATTCCACAACTTCTCTGGGCAGCCTGTTCCAGTGCTCTGGGACTCATACAGAAAAGAAGTTCCCCCTTGTGTTGAGCTGGAACCTCCTGTGCTGTGGTTTCCATTCATTGCTCCTTGTCCAATTCCAGGGAGCAAGTGAGCAGAGCCTGTCCTGACTCCCAGCCCTCAGATAGTTATAAACATTTATTAAATCCCCCTCAGTCTTCTTCTCTCCAGACTAAGCAGCCCCAAGTCCCTCATCCTCTCCTCATCAGGCAGTGCTCCAGTCCCCTCATCATCCTCACAGCCCTCTGCTGCACCCTCTCCAGCAGATCCCTGTCCCTCTGAAATTGGGGAGCCCATAACTGAAGGCAGTACTCAAGATGAGGTCTCACCAGGGCAGAGTAGAGGTGGAGGAGAACCTCCTTTGATCTGCTGGACACACTCTTCTTGATACACCCCAGGATCCCATTGGCCCTCTTGGCCACCCGGGCACATTGCTGCCCATGGATGTTCTTCACCAGCACTCCCAGGTCTCTCTCCACAGGGCTGCTCTCCAGCAGATCACCTTCTAACCTGTCCTGGTGCAGTTAATTATTCCGCCCCAGGTGCAGGACTTGCACTTGTGCTTGTTTAACCTCATTTGATTCCTCTGTGCCCAGCTCTCTCAGTCTGTCCAGGTCTCACTGGATGGCCTCACAGCCTTCAGCTGCATCAGCCAAGCCTCCCAGTTTGGTGTCAGCAGCAAACTTGCTGAGCAGACTCTGTCTGTGCCCTCACCCATGTCATTGATGAAGATGTTGAACAGCACCAGACCCAGCACCGATCCCTGGGGGACTCCACTGGTTACAGCTCTCCAGCTGGACCTGGCACCATTGATCACCACTCTTTGAACTCTGTCTTGTAACCAGCTCCTAATCCACCTCACTGCCTGCTCTTCCATCCCATGCTTGCTGAGCTTGCTCACCAGGATGTCATGGGAGACAGTGTCAAAGGCCTTGCTAAGGTCAAGGCTGACTACATCCACTGGTCTCCCTGAACTTACCCATTCAGTTATGGCATCATAGAATGCTATCAGATTAGTCAACCATGATTTCCCCTTGGTAAATCCATGCTGACTACTCCTGATAACCTTCTTCTCTTCCAAGTGCCTTGAGATGCCCTCCAGAAGGAGCCACTCCATTTTTCCAGGGGTGGAGATGAGGCTGACTGGTTGATAGTTCCCTGGAACCTCTTTCTTGCCCTTTTTGAAGACTGGAGTGACATTGGCTCTCCTCCAGTCCTCAGGCAACAACTCTCCTGTCTGCCACAATTTGGCAAAAATGATAGTGACAGAGCAATAACATCAGCCAGTTATGATCAAGCTCTAGGTTGCTTTGTGGTCGTTATTGCCTGGCCTTTATGAAAAACTTCACATTCAATATAATGTATTATAGCATTTAGAAATAAATCCTGGTAACTAATTTTCATAAATGGCCTTTTTCTGAAGAAAAAGTGCTGTTGGTACTCCAAGTACAGACATAGGTAGACATCACTTGAATCTCATTGAAGATTTCCTTGAAGAGTGGACTTGATCCCCTTGTCACACAAACAGCACCTTGAGAGAGCTTAAGAGGGTGCTTGGTCCTCAAAATGGACTTTCTGCAAAGAACTCCCTTCTTCTTCCGAGTGAATTGAGACTTGGTTTGCATAAGCAACAAGTGTAAATAACCTCTAGAAACTGAAGATTTGCACAACTGAAGATTGAAACACTGCAGGTAAATATTTTTAGCCAATAAGAGCGAAATACAGAAGTTAAAATACTTCTTTGTATACTTGGCACAGTTTAGAATTCCAGAGTTTTCCATGAATTGCCAGCTGTTTAAGCTATCATGTTAGCTCTTGACATTTTTCTGATAAGTATGAAAGATAAATCCATCACATTTTTCCTTTCTAACTGCAACTGAAATTTTAGCATAGGATGTATTGAAATAATAGATTGCTTAGGAAAGTAAATATATGAAAATGGTGTTTAGGATTTCAGTGTAAGTAGTAATTAGAGTACTGCTTGTCAGTTGTAGAGCATTGTGAAATATTATGGCATATTGTGACTTTATTTTTACAGAATCTGTTACATACCTGTCACGTTAATTCAACTAGAAAGCATTCTTTATGACAATTCATATAATATCATAAAGGCAACCAGTCATGTTTGTTACTGAATCATTGCATGTCTCAATGTTGAAATTAAATTGGAAAAGAAAAAGACATTACAGGAAGATTAAGTTCAGTATGAAATGCATTTTAAAACAAACAGATCTTATTTTGCCATTCCTCTTGCAATCATGAAATTCTTAAGATGTGAACTTGCTTAAATTAGATATATCTGCAGGAATTAATATCTTGTCTAGTGCTGACAGAAGTGATCACATAACTGCGGTGAAATATTCAAGGCTGATGAAGAAAATGTAAAACTTCTATTGTTCAGTTCTTACAGGGAAAGATGGATTTTCAGTTTTGTTCAGTGACTGACACTAATACATTTTTCTTTACCGTTCCACATTGACTATTGACTAAAGTGGAATTTTAGGTGTTCTTTTGTAATTAATTCTTAACTTTTTATTCAACTTGCTTTAAACTTTTTCCCTATGGAAATGAATGGACCCCTGAAACTTCTGTTACTGAATATGATCTAACTTGATTTTAGGCTTTTTACTTAGTATTCTTCTAAACTGAGAGATACATAAGAAAGAATAATCCTTTATTTCTTGGTCAGCCTTGGCATCCTGAAAATGTGGATTTTGGTGGTTAGTTGGTGGGGGGGTTGTGGGATTTTTTTGATGTTACCTTTCTTAGGCACTGCTTGGAATCCAATTTGTGTGTGATTTGTGTCTCTTGGTGATTGGGTCTCTTCTGTGCATCTTAATTGTTTTCCATTTTCATAATTTACTCTAGAGTTGGTGTTAGCAGTCTTGTACATTTCTAAAATAGCACCAGATGTCAACGCAATCATTTTTACTTGGTCACATCAATGTAGACTTACTTCCTAGGGCAGGAACAGTAAAAGGTTTTACAACATTTCTGTAAACTTAATGTTTTTAGAAGTGAGCTTCTGATCTTTTATACTGCTTTGAACAAGTTTGAACTGCATTTGACTTTGTTGCTTCCTAACAACATACTGGAGTTGAATTATCTGCAGTTACATACGCTACTGGGTAAGCTTATTGCAGCTAGTGGATGCCCATTCCACTGCAAATATGTAGCAGACATAATGATACTGTTTAGTGAAGCATCCTTCTACTGATTTGTTTTTATTAACATGGCATAGAACAGTGATAGTTGATATCATTAAATATTTTTATCCCTCTTGGATAAGGGTAACAGAAGTTATTAACTGAATAAAAAGGTTTTATGAAACATTGTTATATAGATATCCATATACTTGTCTAGTCTTATTCATCTCTGAAATGAAGATTTTTTCCAATAACATTTACCACTAGCTGAGGTGTTTTATATGCCAGTTCAAAACAGAAGTTATCAATAATAATGATAGAATCTACTAAAAGGAGCTATAAAAGGTTTGCCTTTTTCTTTGATTTCCACCTCAGAAAGAAATCAGTTTGTTGGTGATTCTTGGTGTTACTTCAAGCTTTTGTACATCGATTTTGAAAAGTCTGGCCAATGCTGCCAAGTATACCTTGGCTTAGACTTCTAGTTGGTCAGTTGGACTCAATGATCTTAGAGGTCTTTTCTAAGCAAACCAATTCTTTGATTGGAAAAGACCAAGTGGAAAGATGGATGCTAAATTCTTAACAAAACCCACAAACTTCTAAACTTAATCCTTTCTGATTCCTAGATGAGCATGGATGCTTTCCATGAACTCCATCCAGTTTAATGTAAAAATGAGAAGCCAAAGAGCTTATAATCTGGCAAAATAAAAACAAACAAACCAACCCAAAAACACCCAACCTTCCTTAACCTATACCTGATCTCTTTCAAAGTTTGGGCTGAAGCAGACTGTGTTGTGATATGAATAAAACGAAAATGTAGAACATTTTAGCCCTTTTCTTCTCAGGATCCAGTTGCTTGGCTTTTCATACACTTAATTATGGATTCAAGAAATGCAGATTCATATCCATATGTAGACAAATGAAAAACCAGGTCATCACCGAGCTACTTGCGAGCAGTTTATCATGGAATGGATTCCAATTTTTATAGACTATTGAGAATAATATTCCACTTAGAATAAAACCAGACAAATTGTAAAGGATATGTTAATATGAGAGCTTATGCTTCTGAGATTTCACAACTAAAAACTGTCTGTGGACTGCTTGTAACATCAGATACACAAATACTGGAGAGGCCAAACATCAGCAGTGCTGTAGAGAAGGCTGATGATGATACTGCATAGAACTGTGAAATAGTATTTTAGTCTGCTTATTATTAATCCTGAATTTTCCGATGCTTACTTGTTTGGCAATAAGAGTTAATGTTTTTATAAGATCGGGGGGTTGGGGGAATTATTTTTTAGTTTTGTATTTACATGGAAACGTTATAGCAGGATTTTGCAGTATGTCATAAAATAAGTAGAACTAGAAAATCACAGGAGGAAGAGAAAATGGGTGTAAAATCTTTTCTTCAGCTCTTTCCTCATAGCTGGGCAGATTATCACAATGTTTTGTCTGTTAGTGGAGAACTGAAAGACTAAAGCATGTGTGAGGACTTCTGTCTTAACAGAGCAGGACAGGCAGGATGACTTCTCAGACTTTCACCTTTATTTTTTAAGTTCTTTAGGTGGATATTAATAACAGTTATATATCAAATAATTTCTTCCACAAACTAGATATATGTAATTGAAGACACGTGAGAAACTCGATTACCTTGTAGAGCTCTTGTAACATCATCGTCCAGTTTTATTTGCCATGGCCATAGACTAGCAGAATGACTGTAGACTTCAAATGAAAATTATTCCAGTTTACACCAGGAATTCTTTTCAAATTTTCCATTTTCTCTTTTGATATCTGTTGAAGCAAATAGGTTTTAATAAGCTGAAACAATGGTCTTCTGGCAACACAGAAATCAATGCTGAAGTCTTCTGTCTTTTCAGTCATCTATTTGAGAAATGTACTTTGGGCAGAGTTCACATGTGTCTCTTGGCTCTCCTTTTCTGTCTGGGTTAGGTGAAAAGAAACACTGGGAATCAGCTGTTTGATGGTAACTACTGATGAGAAAGAGACTGGATTTTGTTTGATCTTCATTCAGATGATACTGTTTATCTGAATTTTACTGTCATGGTTATGAGGAAATGTTCCAATCCCTCATTGTAATGAAAAGCCAAGAAAGCTATACCAAATGTACGAGGAAGGGGTCTCCTAAGCAAAAGGATTAGCATTTTTTATGTTTTGGGGGAGTATTTTGAGCCTCTAAACTCCCTCTGTAATGTGACAATGCAGATTTAGTTTCTCAGAGGAGAAATGTATAGGTGTAAAAATAACTGCAAGGTTTGTGTGCTTTATCCTCCACTCTCCTTTGGTATTAGGGTTTCTAGAAGTTGTTTACAATGACTGCTAATTGATGAAGTGGAATATAGCTGGTGATGTGCCTTGGCATACTATGTGACTGAAATACAATAATAGAATGGTAATGTTGGAAGGGACCTCAAGGATCATCTAGTTCCAACCCCCTGCCATAGGCAGGGACACCTCCCACTAGTACAGCTCACTCAAGGCCTCCTCCAACCTGGCCTTCAACACCTCCAGGGAGGGAGCAGCCACAACCTCCCTGGGCAACCTGTGCCAGTGTCTCACCACTCTCACTGGAAAGAACTTCCTCCTAACATCCAGTTTCAATCTCCCCTCTGCCAGTTTAAACCCATTGCCCCTTGTCCTGGCATTACAAGACCTTGTCAATAGTCCCTCCCCAGCCTTCCTGTAGCCCCCTTCAGATCCTGGAAGGCTACTCCAAGGTCTCCTGGAAGCCTTCTCTTCTCCAGGCTGCAGAGCCCCAACTCTCTCAACCTGTCCTCACAGCAGAGCTGCTGCAGCCCTCTGAGCATCTTCGTGGCCCTCCTCTGGACCAGCTCCAACAGTTTTATGTCCTTCCTGTGCTGGGGGCTCCAGAACTGTACACAGGAATCCAGATGGGATCTGAGGAGACACAGAATCCCCTCCCTTGCCCTGCTGCCCACACTGCTCTTGCTGCAGCCCAGCACACAGTTGCTGTCTGGGCTGCACTCACACTGCAGGCTCATGTTGTGCTTTTCATCAACCCAGAACCCCAGGTCCTTTTCCTCAGGGCTGCTCTCAGCCATTCACCACCCAGCCTGTATTTGTGCTTGGGATTGTGCCTACCCAGGTGGGGGACCTTACAATTGTAAGTCATTCTTTGGAAGGAAAAAAACAAAATAACTCTTATTATAGGTAGTACTTCTGAAATACAAGATTTAAGCTTAATGGTGAAAAATTGCGTTGCAATACTTTGTATTTTCAGTACTTGACAATTCCCATTGTTATTGGGGGCCCATTTCATGTATTTTATAAATATTTCAAATCAAGGTTTTTTAGATGAAGATATTAAGATGCCATCATTTCACAGCCGAATGTCATTGGTGACAGGTAATTTTCCAGTGTTCCAAAGAGGTTTTCTTTTTCTTTGTAATTTTCTTATTTTTCAGCGTTCCTAAATCTTCTCTGATTCCTTTCACGCTTCTGTCTCCCCAGTCAGGTTGTGTAAAGAATATGGCAATGAAACAGCCTATTAAAAAGTTTTGAGTATAAAATGAAATGAGGTGTTTGAGTACTTTACTGTGGGTTTTTTTTGTTGGTGGTGGTTTTGCATGTAATTTTTTTTTTTTTTTTTTTTTTTTTTTTTTTTTTTTTTTNTTTTTTTTTTTTTTTTTAGTAGTTTACTATAATGGGGGATTCAGTTGAGGATTATGCTTAATAGGTGAAGAGAGAAAATAAATTCTTTGGTCATAAGAATGTTAAAGCAAAACATCTTAAGGTGTAAGGTCTCACTAGGTGGGAATCTTGAAGCAATTGTAAACAGATTAAAAGTTAGATGCTTTATCCTTTAATTTTCTGGAAGATCTGAATTGGGACAAATGGAACAGTCTCATTTTTCATAAGTTAAGTATGTAATTAGAACAATTTCATGCATCTTTATTGTTGGTTTTCGAGAAGCTCTGATTTTAGTGTGTAACTAATGGCAGAATAGAGAAGGATTATGGTGGATTAATTTGCAACAGCTGTTGTAACAACTTCCTAATAGTTTTGTAAGTATAAAGGTAGGACCTGTTTATCTCTTCTTAATTGTGTAAAGTACATATCAACTGCTAATAAATTTATAATGTCTAGCTATGCATGCAAGATCATTTAGATAGAAATAATTGACTGGATGTGGGTTGAAGATAATTTTGACCTAGCTTCTACAGGAAATATAGTTGTTGTGTGATTATTTGTTCTTCTTTTAGATTAGAATACAAATTTTGGTGAAAGTTTGGCACTCTGATTTTTCCAGTGTGCTTTCTGAATATGTGGTTTTAGTTAAGAGAATGAAGGATCTGTCGAAGTTTATTGATGCATGGTAAACAAACAGCTATTGGAGTTGGGAGGTGGATTTATCAGGTTTCAAGCAATCATCTGAAAAGATCAGTATGCCTGATCCCATCAATCACATACCACATAAAATACTCCCTTCTTAAATGTACAAAGATGCATTTAATAAAAGCTAAATTATTTTTACCTCTGCTATTTCTCCTCTGAAACTTTTCCAAAAGGTGCTCCAGACTTTGATAGATGTAAAGGCAGAAAACCGCTAATTTCTTTAGTCTGTGAAGTGGCTGTGAGCCCTAATTTGCATTGATCTTTAAAATAAACAGTTCTTTTAATCTTTTTGTGCACTGCTTCCCTTACTTTCTCCCCTGCAATGTGTCAGGGTTATGCTTATATCTGTTTCATATCAAAGCTTTAATAGCATCCTCTGCAGATGCACTCATGAAGTCTTGGGGACCAGAATCTTTACCTGGTTATTCTAGTCAGGGATGGTCTCTGAGCTACTTGTCAGGGCTGGCCCAAGGCAATAGACAAGAGCAGATGTGAGCGCTCTAACAGGCAACAGCTCAAAAAACTCTGAGCTGTACCTGCTAGCCAGTTTAATTAGCCTTCCTTGCAACAACAGGAGATACCAGATGTATTTACAGAAGACCATCTCATAAGCCTGACAAAATGTGTGTGCGTGTATGTATATATATCAGTCATTTACTTACATTTGAGGTTGTGTTCATGCATGAACAAAACAAAGTCATATTCTATTGGCAATGATGTTTTTCCTGTACACTTTTACATAGGATTAATACCAGTAACTCTAGTGAATACACATTGCATTTTGCTTTATGACATTGCATTTGACATCTACAAAACCAGTCTGTAGCAATAAAAGGGTGCACTGCAGTTGTGGTTACTAATGCATCCATCTCCTCCCTATGCTCTGCAGTCATTTCTGATTGATGGGATCTTTGGTGTAGCATTGGGTTTTTCTCCTTAGTTACTAGTTGAATCATCTTAACTTTTATACTTATGGCTTTCATTCCTCTTCTGTAACATCAGTCATGGAGATAATCCAGTTGATTTAGCATGATATCTCCTTTCTACTCCTCATTGACAGTGGCCCTAACTTCGTTTTAGTAGTGCTTGTCTGTTTCTTGTGCCAGTGTAATACAAAGAAAACACTAAAAACATTGGTTCCAAGGATGCTCTTTGTCATTGCTAACCTACTTTCAGCTGATCTTTTCCTTTCTGAGGACGGTTAAGACTTAATTTGACATTTTTCATCCTAAATAACATTTAAAACTCTGGGGTTTTTTTCTCATGATGTCTGAGTATTTTTAGCTAAGTGTAGAATAATGCAATATGTGAGACATGCAACTTTCAAGTCAGAAAGTCAAAGAAACACTTTTTCCTTTGTTACTGCCATATACTGTGTGAATGTAGATGTTCACATTTAGAAAAGTTTCTCCTCCTTCTTTTCTGATTGAAGAGTCTCTTCAAAAATATTAATGCTCAGTTTGAGTAGGAATCCAGAAAAATACTATTGACTATTCAAACAATGCAACCAGCTCATTCACACTGGTTTTGTGCATTTTTCTTATTTAGTAGTGACTATGTTAAATGCACAATTTGCTATCACATTAACAGTGTCAGAATTACATATTCAGACAGATGATGAAAAAGACAACTGTGGGGAAACTGACAATAATGAAAAATTATTATTTGCCACAAGTCTGTTTTTCATGACGCCTTTATCCATCTTCTCAGCCTTTCCTCTGTTTGAAAAGGTGTAATACAGAATTTTGTTTCTGATAGTAGCCACTGCAATTGTTATCAGCATGTGTGAAACTCTCACAGCGGTTACTGTACGATCTCATTTCTTGTAGCAGGCAAGGAGTGATTGTGTTAAAAACATATGTTCATGTATGGTAAGAAATATTTGCTATGCAGTGTGGTGACAGTTGTGTGTTTTGAGGAGTCTTAGGCATTATTTTTATTTCTTTGTTTTAAAGCTCTGCATCAGGTTTGCCATCACACCTCCCCAGAACGTATGTATTGTATCTTTCCAAAAGTGGCAACTTCAGCATTCACAGAAACAATTCTTTTAACATGATATGTCCTGTAACATTGAGATCCATAACTCAGAGTGGGAAACTTTCTGAACAGCTGTTTAAATACACAGACTTTGTGCAAACTTCCTACTGCTGGAAACAATTGTCTAGTACCTAGCAAAGCTTTGCTTGTCTGCCTGTTCTCTGTAATTGATTGAGGTTTAGGTTATAGAGTAGTTGTTAGCAAGTGTCCCAGCTGTTATAGTGTGATTGCAAATTTGGTAGCAATGGCAAGTAGCTCTTCCTCATCTTGAGTAGGCTGTTAAGTAAGCTCAGCTTGTAGCTTTTGATTTGACTTCTGGGAAAATGTTCTTAAAACACTCCTGATGCAGCAAAGAGGCAAGAGGACTCAAAGTATTTTTCCTTCAGTCTCAATTTTGTGAGGATTAGCTTTCTAAGTAAGATAACTCAATAGAGTTGACAATTGGTCAATCAATTTGTTAGTTCACCTCTAAAAACATTATTTTGATTGCTTAATATCTCCAGTGGTTTATGTTGTAAATATAATTAGCTTTTTACTAAATGAACAAAGCTGGCATTGACCCTTGATAGAGCCTTGTAATTTCAGATTATATTTTCAAGTTCATAGCAACCTCTATTCATCACCATTGCAACCTCCAGCTAAATTATTTCCCTTCTAGTCACAATGTTAATGTGGCTTTCTACTTAAAGGTCCCACAGTAACCTTCTACTAATTAATAGATGCACATAAAATTTTATTCTGCATTTTCAGGACCTGTACCTCTTGTTCTCTCAGATATCTTTAGGAAAATCCCTTAAAGCTGCTAAAGGACATGTGTAGAGTGAGTGTCTTTGGGTATGTGTTCTTTGGTTGTAAGTTTATTGTGACAGTACCTAAAACAATACATCCTACTAGCTTTGAAATGCTAAACATCCTATAATGACAAAGCTATTTAAATGTGCTCAATGTTGATCTTCTCCCTGAAAATTTTCAGTTATTTCAAAATTAAAGATTATAGATTTGCTGACTGTAATCAAGTAAATTTTGTCAATACTGATGTGGCTAAAGTAATTGCTTATTTTCTGTGTGCCCTCTCACAAGATACATAGAGAGATCTATGCCTAAGCAGTAAAATAAATAAGATGTAACAATGAAAAATTACCTTATTTAAAGCTTCAAAAAGTGATGCAGCATGTACGTCATGGGGTTATAACAGTATGATGGATGGGCTATACACTGACTGAATTGTTTCCTCATGTCATCAAGTACAGAATCCACACCAAACAGTCCTAATGTGAGACAGAAAATCTGTAGCCTGGCGTCATCTTAGTAATTCTGTTCTGAAATGAATAACAAACTTGCTTCAAAAGGTGAGCTGAATCTTGATAAACAAAAATGAATTTTTTTTTCAAATGGACTTTAAATCAGACAAAAATCAAGCCAGGTTTTGTTTTTTGTTTTGTGGGATTTTTTTTTTTTCCTCTCCATGCCTGGAAGAAAAACAGAATGAAACCAGATCNTGAGGTCCCTTCCAACCTTACCATTCTATGATTCTATAATTCTATAAAACAAGCAAACAAACCAAACCCAATCCAAACAAAAATACCCAAACAAACCAAAAATCAAACAAAACCCCAAGCCCATAAAATAACAAAACAACCCAAAACCGACAAAAAAAAAAATCACCAGTATTATTCTTGCAAGACTGTCTATTTATAGGAGTTCTGATGATGAATGCAAATAATATATGGATAGTTAGGCCTGTCTGCTCATGAGGAACATTGTCAGTGGCTTTGCAGAAATTTGCAGAAGCACTGAGAGAAAGAAGGAAAATCATTCAAATGACTAAATGAAGACCCACCTTTTAAAAAATATCTGTGATTTTTTTAGTCTCGAGGACTGAATCCTCAGGCTTTAATTCACTCAGAGTTTCTAAGACTTCCTGAGAACCTCTGACTTTCATTGACTTCATATGATAATGTAGATCCTAAAGTGTCTGAATTTGGGAGATTTATGGATGTAATAAGCTCACAAGGTATGGTAGAATTTCTTCTCTGAGAGATTTGATGGCATAGTTATACTACCAGAGCTAACTTAAATTTTAGAAGAAAAAGAAAAAGAAAAAAGTGGACACAGTCAGTGAATAAAAATTCACTCCTAAATATAAATCCTTTGAAAGGTTTTAAAATCAAGGAAGTTACTCTGATGCATTCTGTATTGCTCGTTATGGAGAGAGACTGCTGCCTTAGTGTTTCACATTGCACTGCAGAAATGTACTGTGTCTTGATTTGAGGAAATGATGCAGAATCACATTAGTTCTTGTAAAAGTACTGTGTTCATGCAGTTTATATAAAACATTTATCAGACTTCTTTTTTTTTTTTTCCAAGCAGAGATCTGAAATTTCTGCCTCTGCTAGACTTGAAGAGTAGCTGTGTTTAGACTTTTTTTTTTAACATGAGTCTGGGGAAACAGCACCAAACACAACTGTATCCAATGTACTTCTGCTCCTCACCTGCACTCCGACACAAAGAACCACATCTCAGCAGCAAACACAGAATGCTAAATAGGAAGTTCTAAAGATGTTATTGTCTAGTAAGTCTTCACAGATGACTCAATGTGGAGAAATAGTAATGGAGAAGCTAAATTACTCAGTAATCCCGGGATCAGATTTCTGAGGGAATCTTATTAACTTTGAAGGAAATCTGCTTTTGCTAGATTTCAATCTTACAGAAGTTCATCACTCTACAAGCTCAAGACTTTTTGTCTGATTGTCCTCAAGACATTTCTCAGGCAGAAGAACCTTTTTCTTGGAAGTCTCCAAAGCACTTCTGCTTCAATTAATATAATAAGGCCTTACAGTTTAATTTACAACAGCTAGCTAAACTCCCTGGGAGGTACTCTGGTGGTAATTAGTCATCTGAAAAAAAATAAAACCAGCAAAGTCCAGAAAACTCGTAGATTCATAAACACATCACCCATACAGGGCTGTTAAATGTTTAGGGTTTTCTTTTTCTAGAAAAATATGTGCATCATGCAGTGTGAAATGATGCACATGAACACATAGATAAAGTTGGGTAGGGAATATTTCAGCCGATGCATTTTCTCTTAAAATCTTTCTTTACTAAGGAATGATATTTTATCTGTAAGTGGAAGTACTGGATGTTGTCTTGCCGATACGTAAAATATTATCTTAAGGTTTGGCTAGAAAAAGTGGAGCTTGCTGCTTCTCCCTTGTTTTAAGACAGGGAGTCTGCAACTCTGTGGCTGAGCTGACACGGAGCCAGGCAGAGCTTAGTTTGCCTTTTGCAGTACTGTACCTACAGGAGAATCCATGCTGCACCTGGAATGTCAAACCACGAATGGGGTCTTCTGAGCTGTGAAGCAGCAGCAATATTTAATTAAAAACTGGGGGAGGAGAGAGTAGGGAAATTAATCTGCTTTCCAAAATGTAATAAATTATGACAGGTTTATATTTTGAGAAGTGTAGGCTTCAGGCCTTTGGTCTTTGAATGTCAGCCATTCCCCCATATAAACATTGTATAGTTAAGCCTATTTTTTCCAGCCTTACAATGTAGTTCATTGCAATATACTGTAACTGCATATTATTCTTATTATAAAAAGTCATATTAAACTCAATGGTGCATGTATCTTTCACTTCAATGTGACTTTGTGTAGTAAAACTGTATCTAGTGAGAAGAATGCTTAATGAAGTAGTTGCCAAGACTTCTCAAAGAACAACTAAGGGGCTGAGAATATGAAAAATATTATCATACATTTTACCATATAGTTACAGCTATAGAATTAAGAAGCATCCAAAGTTACACAACATATCTCTTTTCTTTCTTTTCTTTCTTTTTTCTGCTGTTCTTTTTGTTCTTAATAAATTCTCATTATTTAAAAATGAATTTAGGCCGGAGCTTGATGTTAGTGCAAACTCTACAGAGGAGAGAAGTGAGACACAAACAGATGATTTTCTTTTGGGACAAAGTTAAGAGATAAAAGAACAGGAGTTGTAGGTAAAATGAGTCCAAAAAGAAAGCAAGAAAATGCACTTTCAATGGTAATACTCAGTAAAAGTTATCCTGAAAAAGAAAAATGATTTCAATTCAGTTTTCTAATTCATTTCAGTAAGCATAGATTGGCTGCATGTGAATTCTCAGGTGAACTTTAAAGATGTGATTGTTCATATTTCGAAGCTCTAAACATAAAAGGATAAAAAAGGAGGATCTCTTTCACTCTTTTTGCTGAAGAGTAGAGACCATGAGGTGTGTTGGTCATGTGCAGAAGTAGGTGCTGCTACCTCTGTCTCTATAGAATGTATTCAAATTTCATTCATCTTCCTTTGAAAAAGACCAAATCTGATTAATTTATGCAGGCTGTGTTACACTGCTCTAGATTGAGAATTCCTAATTCAACAGTAGGTGTTGAAGTAAGAGCCCAGCTCTTTAAAATGATTGTGGCTGGGGTGTGCTTTTTTTAGATGGACTGTAATGCTTGCATTTTCTATTACTTTAAAATAGGTAGACTACTGCTATGAATTTCATGTGTTTGGGGTTTGTTGGGATTTTCTTTTGGTTGGTTGTTGTGGGGTTTGTTTTGGGGGTTTTTTTGGGTTTTGGTTTTTTTTTTTTTTTTTGTGGTGTTGGTTGGGTGAGTGGATTTTGCCCTTCTTTTTCTCCAATGTCCAGCCTTCAGAATTGTGTTCTGCTCAGCCTACAACAAGGATTATAGTTCCTGTCCATCACTTGAACTTGAAAGCTGAGACCCAAATCTATAAATAGTGTTATATAGAAGGCAGAACCTCAGGTACATCATTGCCTCAGTCCCCTTATTTGAGGAATCTCTTTTCTGTCTAAAGAGCCCTCATGGTGAATGAAATTGAGTGGACTCATTTTCAAACTTAAACAGCTTCAAGTTCATGGATAATGGCTTCTGTTATGAGATTGATTTTTTTTTTTTTTTTTTTTGGATACTGAGCAAAGTTACAAATTTTTTAGCACACAAGGTTAAGAATTCATATCATTGAATAGATAAAGACATCTAATCAGAGTTGATTGGTTGAGGCAAAATTGTGACATTTTAATCCTTATTCATTGCAGGAAGGTTACAATGAATGAGACATAAGTTCTATTTCAAAGCAAAAGCAGCATCCTGGACATGCTTGTTTCACTTTTTTGAGGGAATAAAAAAAATAAGATTTGCTCAGACAAAAGATGCAGCTACGTACTGTTCCTCCCTTTTTGAGTGGTGTGGTTTTAAATAAAATGTTTTGTTTTAACACATTAGAAGCAAACATGAAATGAAATGTCATTAATTTTGTAGTGTTTAAGTTTAGAGTGCCTTATTAAACAGAAAGGATGGAGGAATTGCTTAAGCATTTTAAAAGAATGAGTAATTTAAGTTCAGAATCCCTATGGAAGAAATCATATTACAAATACTTCATGTAATACATATTACAATTTTCTGTATAAGGAGAATATAGAGACATGCAAGTGAATCAAGAAACAGAACTTTCAAACCAAAATAATCTCTCATTTAATATGACATAGTGAATAGATTTCTACACATTCATTTTAGGTTTGAGAAAGAATAGTACAAAAGTGACAGAAGTTTATAAAACTAAGCCTTTAAGGGTGAATTAGAAATACCATATTTCACTTCTCTGGTGAAATATCCAATATTTAAGATACCTTAAATTTTACATATGAATCAATCAGAGTTCTTAGAAAATGACATGGCTCAGAAAGAGAATGAGAGGACAAGCAGTATAAAGAGTTCTTTATACAATGTTCATTAAATCCTTACATATCTGCACAGTGGGCTGAGTGCACTACCTTTACAGACAGGTTCTTCTGATTAGAGTTGTTTCTTGGTCAACAGTTTAATGGATTTCCAAACCAATGAATTACTCTTATTCAAAGATGTCCATGTGCTCATTCTGCTTTCAACCACATCATGTAAGCCTGGAAGATACTGAAAAAGAAACATTTCTTTGAGAAATCAGGAATTAGCATTTCCTGAACTGAGTTTACAGCAAAATGAAGAAGGATGTACAGAAGTATGTTGATGTTTTAAGGGTATAGGAAGAAATAATCAATCCAGTGTTTTCTTCATTTGATCCCAGTGTTTAAAGTTTTAATGGCTTTGGGAATGAGAACAGCATTGGAAAAGTGTGGTCTCACCTAGCTGGTGTAGAAGTGAATAATCCAGTGCAAAGATCAGTCTGTCTTCTCCAGTATTTTCTTGTGTTCAGAGCTTTTTGGATCAGTGACATCCAAGTAACATGGAAGCTTTGTGTGGTATCCCATCCATCACAAAAAAGCATAACATCATCTTTTCTGATTGTGACTGCTGTGTGGGAAAAAGTAGGTTTGATGGCCTTCATTTTTGTAAGGCTGAGTGACTCTGTGTCTCATCTTCAGTTCCTCCTCTCCTGCACCGCATGGTAAATGTAAGATGTGCTATAACACGTAATGTATTATTCGTAGTTGTGTTAAGTTCTCTAACCCCATATAAAGCCAGTGAGAGAGGTCTTCAGGATTGAAGCTGGTAGAAATGGCATAGTGGGGTGACAATGCAAATGGTGTTACTGAGTAAACAAACAAAAAATCAGCAAGAAGTTAATCTGTACCATTTCCACCATTATTTTCCAATGTCTACTTTGGTTCAGTTATGCCATTGTTAACTTGAAACAACATCATTATTGTTAATACTGATATTCACATAGAACTGCAGAAAAAAATCAAGGTTAGGATTTTGGAGAACAAATCTTAATGGTACCCATACAGCATATTATCTGCTAATAAGTCAGTCTTGCTAAATGGCCTTTATAAGGAAAATTTCAACCCACCACTTTTTCAGTATTAGTAAGTAATGAAATTGCTTCTATCAATTCAGTGTATTATATGGAATTGATTACCACATTGCTCCTGTTAGCACACACAGAGCATAATATGGATCAGATTTTGAAAGCTAAGTGAATGCAACATCTACAGTCAGAATTTTTCTTTTCATTTAAATCAGAACCTTCAAGGCTCAGAATAAAACCTTAATTTGGGGAATTGTAATTCAAAGGATTAAACAGAACTGCATTTTGTAAAGTGAGTAGTGGAAAGCACTTTCACACTGAATTCTATTGTTCTATCTCTTGCCAATCATATGTGTGAAGTTTCCTCAGGTATGCTCTGTCCTGAATGCAGTTTAAGATTAATGGAAATAAATATGTAATCTAACACCACCACTCAGTTGTCATCTTCCCATACCATTTCAACCTTTTCAAAATTACATCAGCAGCACCAAAGCTCAGTTCTGGCATGGAACCCGTTGCAATTTGTGCCCCATTACAGTGTTAGGAAGGTGAGGGAACATTTGAAATGTAATAAAAGAGAAATTACTTTTGTCCTAACTACAGATAAAATAATTTTAGGGAACCCTTTCTTTCCATGCTTGACCAGCCATATTTAAAGAGATTTACCAATTTGCAAAGAAGTTTCAAGAACTTCACAGAGTGAAAGAAGATTGCAATATAGACAGCTGCCATTTATTTTTTTTTTTCTCTTTCAGGACAACTATCAGTGTTCTTTAGAGCCTGCACATTCTCTGGATGGTTTCCTCTCCCAGATTCTGTCCTAGTTTACTTTGCTGCCACTTTTATTTTATCTCTTTATTTGTGTATGCATATTGATATTCTAATATACTGGGCTGCACAGTTCAATATATTCTATAGCTCTGAAGTGTGTGTTCCCAGTTCTCTTCCTGTATATGTTGCTTGTCCAGACCTTTGTTTCTAATTTCAGATCTCCTTGTCTTGCATGGTGACTGAACATACTCTGTTCAGATGCTGCCAGTAGTGTAACTACCATAACTTGATGAAACTGTGTTTCAGTGCTCCCGATACCACCAATACATATGTTACCCTCTATCTTTTCTACATCTCCAATTTGTTGTATTTTCCTTTCCTTCTGCTTACTGAACTCTTGTAGTTCGTACTACCAGATTCAATCTGCTTGGCTTCCTGGACTCTTTCAGAACTATTTTAACACCTACTGGTTTGGGGAACTGTATGGATATTAAACTTTCAGTTCTGTTTGGAAGTCTTGGATTTTTTTTCAGTATGCCAAGCTGGTAGATTTCCCCTCCTCTTCACCTTCATTGCTAGTCTCTTAAAATGATAAAAAGAGCAGGAATATTCCTTAGTTTTTAAGTGCTGTTATGATTATATGTGAAACAATCTTGAGGTTGAAAATAATGGTAAGTTTTATAAAACAAACTACACGTGAATTAAACATGACATTACCATGGTACTATTTGACTTCAGTGAGTTGTATTTACCCTTTTTATATAGAAATCAGTGCTCTCTGTTCTGACATACGAAGTTAATTGTAAAATCTACAGCACATTCTCTATAGAATTTCTAACTTATTTAATTCAAACTACAGGAGAGACTGGAGGGGAAGGTAGGGGGTGATTATCCACACTGAAATTTTGACAGGGCAATTTTTCTAACATTGAAGTCACAAAACTTAAATGTGAATTTAAAATCATGGTCATTTAGGTTGGAAAGGACCATTGTCTCCAACCATAAACCTAACACTGAACCACGTCCTTAAGCCCCATTTCTACATGTCTTTCCAGATATTGGAATATTCCAATATTTCCAGAAATGATGACTCCACCACTTTCCTGGGCAACCTGTTCCAATGCTTCACAGTCCTTTCAGTTAAGAAACATTTCCTGATGTCCAATCTTATCCTTCCCTGGCACAATTTGAGCCTGTGTCCTCTTGTCCTATCATTTGTTCTTTTGGAGCCCTATCTAGCTCCAACCTCTAGGTATATGTAGAGAGCAATAAGGTGTCCCCTGAACCTCTTTATCTCCAGACTAAACAATCCCAGGTCCCTCAGCCACTCTTCCATGACACTTGTGCTTTAGACTCTTGCATAGCTTTGCTGTTGTTTTTTTAAAGTATACTTATACAATGCAATTACAATAATTGTACTAATAAGTTTATGTAACTCGAGTATTTGAACAATTTTGGATTTTCTTTGGAAACTGAACACTGAAAAATGGGAGAGACACATTGTGAGAAACCAACATGCAGGGTGTCTGTAGAGCAAGCTCTTATATGAAATATTGCACACTCTGATGGTTTAAGCAATATTGATGTAGATGTTCTATAGTGGACAGAAGATGCTAGAAGTAGTCTGAACAGAAGGAATTTGGTAGAAGGTCTGAGTTTGGATGTGTGAGGGTGCAGCATAAAACAGTGATCTGCCAATCCCTATGTTCTGTGTTTTTATGCGTGTGTGTCAAACTAGTGTCTAGCTTGACCCTTGACATCCTTGTGAATTATTAAATCCTTTGATGTTCTGAACCTGTGTACTATCATATTCATAGTTTGGTAATCTATATTTATATGGAGCTGTCATTTCCTGAATGATAAACTGTTGCTTATGTATCTACTGTTCTTTACATTTTACTTATTTATATAAGCTATATTAAGAAACTTGCTGTCTGAAATACCTTATGGAGCACCTGACATGAGTGCGTAAATTACTTAATGTGACCTCACACCTCATTTAAAAATTCTTCTCTCTAGCAATCTGCACATTACAAACTTAGTCCATAGGGAAAATGCAAAATTGACAAGATGCTGCATTTGCCTCAAGTTTGGTAAGTTATTGGTACAATGGCCAGTGTACAGTGATATTTTTGGCCTTGAGTGCATTCTTCAGGTGCTACTACTGCAGTATTACTCACATCAGTAGTAACTGATGTATTTACTACTTAGTTAAGCAGCAATGTCTTTGAGAAAATGGAATATTTAGGGAGTATTCCTGTAAATAATCAATGGTATTTAGAATACCATCTCTATTCAGTGTAATTAAAAAAAAAAAACAAAACAAAACTGTATTTACTGGAATGCAGGGAAATCTCAGCAATATTGTCTATATAGAAATACTTTTATTTTTTAATATATATATACATATTTAAGCCATTTGGAATGACGAGAGAGTTACAACAGAAGTGTAACCAAATGCTTTAAGTTTAATGTAATGATCACCCGCAAATAGGGGAACATTTGTAGTTTACTCATCTAATCATATCCCACACCAATATCGCCCAAGCAGGTTCTAGAGTCCCTGTCCCTGGAGGTGTTCAAGAGGCATATGAACATGACACTTTGGGATGTGCTTGAATGGCTATAGTGGTCTTAGATTGACAGTTCAACTTGGTGTTCTTAGAGGCCTTTTCCAACCAAAACAATTCAATCACTCTATGAATATGTATGTTCAGCTTTTGACTAGCAAGCATTCTTTTCAGTAAGATCAGCAGCTGTAGCACACCACCAAGCCCAACCCCAAGCCAGTGCTGTCATTTGTAGAAATATTAGTCAGAATGGGGGGCATATTGCATGAATTACTGTAATTGTATGCAATATATGCAAATTGTACTTAAAATAAAAATGATGGCTCATCTACATGTACTCATGATATACATATTTATATGTGATGTATATCAAGTGAAGTATTCCAGCTATTTTGTTTAGATGATGTCTGAGTCACAGTACAGGTAGGTAATTAAAGGTACCCAGCAATTCCTTGGAAACAAAATTTATGCACAGTTTATCATCTTCTGTAACTTGAAATGTATTATAGGGATAAATTTATTCTGGTTCTCCCATGTACTGCATCCATGTTCTATCAGGAAACAGAAGATTTGTTCTCTTACTTTTCCATGCTCACTACCCAGGAAGGCCCTTCTGCTTGGTTGCTAAGTCAACACAAATCAAACATAATCATACAAGTTTGTCCTTTATGTTTCATTGCACATGCTTTGCCTTATTATCCAATGTCCTTCTGTTGGTGCTGGGAGCTCTTTATCTTGGCAACCAAGGTATTTTTTGGTTCTGTACTTGATATTAAAGTCCAAACTAATCACAATGATGCACAGATTTAAGGTCATTCTAGCTTTTAAATGCTAATTGTTCTGCCAGCAGTTCTCATTTACAAGGATTTTTAAAGGCCACAAGCACGTTCTATAGGATTCAACAGTCAGAAATTTTCTGAAACCAATTAAGAAATAAAACTGATCTTAAAAAAGAAGCCATATGCATATTGTCCTAGGCTACTTCTTTCACTGTAAGCAGATTTATTTAAAAGCCATTTTAACAAAGTTATGAAACTTATACTCTCTTTCCCCCTAAATGAACAGTTTTATTTAGCACAAAGAAACACAGAAACCATGATTTTCTTTCTTCTTCTACTCCTCACCTTTTCTTCTTAGTGAAGACAGTTCCAACTAATGAAATCTGTCTTCAGTGATTTATTTCTTCTTTTATTTTTGCTTTTATTTAATCTATTAGACATCTAAAAGTGAAGTTTATAAAGTGTTCATTTCTGGGGTTTTGACTCTTTGTTTGGTTTGGTTGTTGGTGTTGTTTTGTTTGTTTATGTTTGCTTCAATGAAGGTTTTAAAGTGCCTTCAGGCTTTCAGAAACAGAGTATGTTTGTGAAGGTTTTTCTGACTTCACAAATACAGGATGTGATTCCATGTCCTTGGAAATACAATATCATACCTGTTTGGCTGATCTTCAGTTAAGATCTTGGAGTTTTCTGGAAATCCACTGTTGTGGTAGGTCTAAGCAGGCCAAAATAGGCTTATATATGTCCTGGCTTGCCCAGGGATGTTTTTCTGCTCTCCCTCCTTCTGTTTTGGGAAGAAGCCACTGCAGGAAAGAGGACAAAGAACCTGGAGCCACTGAGTCTAAGGATCCTGGCCATTTGCATCCTGTGGTAAACAAGGTACACAGGCTCAGCTTGTGCCTGCCTTGTGCAAGGCCTATGTTCTGCTCTAAAAAGGGTAAAGCAAGCCTATGGCTTCACCTAATATGGTCAGGTTTGGCTAACTGCCATTCCGATTGGCTGTTCTGTGTCCAAAGGCACATTAGTCTCGGGCTGTATTGATTAAAAGGAGGCAAGCAGGTAGCACAAGGTGCTCTCGGCCCTTGTATTCATGTGTGCTGCTCCTGCCTTATTGTGNCAGGGTGGAGACAGTTCTGAATATTGAATATTAATAACCAATATTAATTTTTGAGAATCGTATCTTGCAGTAATTAATTATCCCTCCATTACATCCACAAATAGCTATTAAGACTTTTCAGTTGAAATTCTCCATATGCGGTTTGGGATTTTTTTCTGTTGTTCTAAAGGGCATAAACAGAAATTTAAAATAGCATGCTAGGGATATATTCATAAAATTTACTAGCACAAGAACTAAGAGTAGAAATGACCACCTTAATAAGTCCATTCATGAGTCCATTCCTGCAGCAAAAAGCAGTTGGATTACCATTAAATTATTTATAAGTATACTTTCATTTATTGAATGTCAAGAGCATACTCCCTTTGTTAATGCTAAGCAGAACTATGTAAATACAGTGATGGTGTTTTCCTAGGAAAAGTGTTGATGCAAAGAACAGATCTGGAGTCAGAAATTAAATTACAGATGACAAGCTTCTCAACTGGTGAGAACAGATCTACTTACACTTCCATATAACTGCAAAAAGTGAATCAACAGTTAACTAGTTTGACTCTGTGACCACAATTGTGTAGTGATAATGTAGTTGCATTCATCCGAAATGGATGCTGAAATTATACTCGTTGTTAACCTGCTAATAATTGCATCCAGGGTACATTGCTTCACTTTCTATTGAAGTTACAAACCTTGAGGCCAGATCCAGTGTCAAAAATGGATGCATCTTCCAGCCCTAGGGAAGAGAGAAACAGAAACTACCTATGCCCAGGACTTGTAGCAATAGTGGGTATGACAAAACAGTAAAGGAAGAGCCTAATTCTGTCAGTAAATTGTCTTCTGAGATTTCATGTTCATAACAAAGCTCGTTTCAGTTCCGAGAGTGGAGAGAAAGCAAATAGCAGTGGTTAGAGGAAGAGACGAATGTTCTTTTCTCTTATTGCGTGTTGTAACTCCTTTATCTTCTACTGTAGATCAATGTTGGGCCCAGCTGCCATAGTTCCTAAGAGTACCTGTTAAATGGGTTACTGTTTGTTTAGCAACACAATCTGAACTGTGAAACCTTTTCGTTAAGGTGTGTTTAGTAGTGAAATCTCTGTCATGCTGCTGCGTATTGTGTTAAAGCTCACTGCTTTGCAGCAATGTGCACCCAGCTTAGAAGAGAAGTACAGCAAGCTGAATAGCAACTTTAGTGCCTGAGAAAAATGAGTACATTGCAGGCAGAAATCCAAGAACAGTTTGGAGAAAAGTGCAAAAATGAGCTGAGCAGCATGTTGCTTGCCAGGTGGAATGCAACCAGGGGGACATATGAAAGAGAAAATGAAAGAGGTGGATTGAGTGAACTGCAGACTAATATGAGGAGTAATTGCTTTGTGATGTTAAGTGGGTTTGCTTTTTAGTTTGTTTTTCAAATTTTTATCAAGTCAATATAAATGACAGTTGTCTAGACTCTTTCAGTTTACTAACATATGTTTAACAAATACACTGAATTCTTCTCCAGACTTGTAGGAAGTTTATTGCAAATGTACTTCTTCCTTGTCATTTTTCTCCTCTTACAAAACTGCACACAGTCTCCTCGAGGGCTGACATTCAGTAATTGTGTTTTCTTCTGTTAGTTTGCCACGCTGAATATGATTCTGTATCACACTATGCAATTGCTGTATAGATACTACTCCTGTTACTCAGTGTGTTGTTATGGTCTGGTTTTGGCGTAATACAGTTAGAAGCTCAAACTGTGTAAGTAGAAGTAGTGAGAGATGAAGTTCTTCAGTATAACAAAATGTTAAGGTTTAGGTATGTGGTAAAGCAGCGGTCTTTTCAATGCTGTAGTTTAAAACCAAATGACATTGTAGAGACTGAATGGACTTGAATACCAAAATTCTTGAATCACAGATGTCATCAGGAAAATTGCAGATATGACTTCACTTTCCCATAGTAGAGATGGCATCATCCACCTAGAAGCTGAGTTGGTTAGTATAGTGGTTCCTTATGTGATTTTGCTTTTCTGTGGGAGAGATGATTGAGGAGAGAAGTGCTATGTATATTTGTGGCTCAGTCACGGGCTCTTCAGGGCTGTTCTCTACTTTCTGAGTACCCAAAAGGCTGAAGAGGTGATCCCAGATCATGGTGCAGGGTTGTAGGGTTGCCCCACCAAAGTTATTCAGGTACCCAGATGGTCCTAGCTCCTAGTAATGGTTCCATCTATGCGATTGTGTTGTCACGGTATAGGGTCATGAGTTCTAGACACCTTTTTCTTATACTCCATCCCACCCTCTGCGTCATTTTGCTGTTGTTGCTGCCTTAAATGTCTCTGGTTGATAGGGTTGTGTAGGGAATGCCATAGTGTGGAATATCCATATTTCACGTCAACTGTCCTGGTCACACTCCCTCCCAGCTTCTTATGCACCGACATGGTAGCATAACACGAGAAGTGGAAAATTCCTTGACTTCCTAGCAACATCTGAAGGCGTATCAGTATATTATCAACAGTTTTCTCATATCTATTCCCAAAATGAACCCAAAACACAGCACTGTTCTGGTTACTGAGAAGGAATATCAGCTCTATCCTAGCTGAAAACAGGACAAACTCACGTAAACTTCATGAGGCTTACCCTAACATTTATACTGCCTTTAGATTTGGTTGATGTCTAGATTTAAACATGTTCCTGCATCTCATGAGCACACATGCTTGGTCAGTCTCTGCATGGGGTCTTTGCTTTTCTCCTCTTTTTTTATTACTACTCTGTCTTTCCCCTTGTTAGCTGCATTATGCACCCACCCATCCAAGAAAGCTGGTGGCAACTGAATAGAGACTGAAGCTGGGATGGAACTGTCACAAATCCTGGCACAATTATTTTCCAATTTCTGTCTACAGTGTGATGACACACGCTTCTGATGTGGCCTGAGGCATTTCTGACCATCCTAAAATCTCTCTGGCTAAAGTGTTTACACTGGTTTTGTTTTATCCTTTTCCAAATCTGTTTAGAATGCATCAACAATGACTGCAGCTTAGATGGGAGTCAGCGCTATGTGGTACAGAAGCTGTATTGTTCTGCTGTGTCATAGCTGAAATCCTTGGTATGGATCCAATAGTTGTTACAGTCTTCTTCACAGTTTAGCTGTACATTATCCTTTTGTAGCTGTGCAAGTGAGTATAGTGCTGAAAATTCAAGAATAACAGTGTTACTCTTCCCAGGTGCAGCTGACTCCAAGATGTCGTAAGTCACTGAGGAGTAAGACCCTCTATGAATAGCAAAGGAGTTTTATTTTATGCTAACTTTGACTCATGACTTAGAAGTTAATGAAACCATTCAAGTTGAGTACTTTAATCTCACAAATTGGTTATCACAGCCTTGTGGCCACTTCTTGTTTTATAATAAAGCATAAAGCAAAATATCTGTGAAGCCTTACAAAATTAAACTAAGGGAAATATGTGCAATTTTGAGCTCATTAGAAGCAATTCATATTTTCATCTGTCTCATTAGAGATGTTTTCATGAACTAGGAAAGTACTTTTGAATCTGCGATTTTTAATTTCCCTGCCAACTGGTGTGAGCTTTCTGGGATTGTTATTTTCTTTTCATTTATTTCAAAATGTTAAAAGGAAGAGAAGGGGAAAAAAAAAAGGAAAAACACCACAGGAGAAATGAGAATAAAGCAAGGCACTAAGGAACAAGCGAACTGCACGAACGTGATAAGAAATACTATTTTAGAGTAGGATTGTTCTCTCTATATACATCTTTTGGTACTTTGGTGACAGTGTATGGAAATGGAGCTTACTGGTAATGGACTCAGAAGATGAGCATGTGAGGCACAACACCTTGAAGAATGACACTTGATGTTGTTACGAATTTTCTTTTTCAAGTGACAGATTTCCTTAAGCCAGGTATAGCTTCAATCCAACTGTACTTTTAGTGTACAAAAAGGAGCTATCTGAGCTTTGGTGTATTGTCAAACAGTTTTGCCTAAAAAAATCTTGGCAACTTCAAGAGTTTTAATCTATGTGATTTTCAGACTTTTATTGTAGTGGGTTTTGGCCAATTTGCCCATAATTTTTTTCTCATCTCTGGCTTTTGTTACTGGGAAAGCACTTCCTATATTAATTAAAAGTCAATTTTATAAACCTGAACTAGTCCCCTTCATCTTTCAAAATGACCGAATGAAAAAATGATATTTACGCAGCTTTCTCTCTTGGCAACCAGAATTTCAGGAGATTTTTTTTAAGCTGAACATATCCCATACCTGCAGCAACCACCTTAATAGTTCAGGCCTCCAGAAGCTGAGTGGGATTTTGCTTAGAAATTACCATCCTGGTGTTTGCTGGTGATGTGCACATACCTGCTTTGAGCATGTAGTGCTTCCTACATATTTCCTACATGATCAAAGTCAGCCTGTGAAATAACTGAATCACAGAAATTTTGGTGAATTGAAAACAAAACAGAAAAACAGAAAACTAAATAAAACAAATTGATGTGATTAAAAACTGATGTCAGAATGAAGCCATGCAGGCAAGCAGAAGTCTGGAATTTTCTGTCTGAAATATTTGACTGAATGCAATCTGAATGTAAAGATTGGAATTTTTTTGTTTGCTTGTTTTTATTGCAAAGTCATTAAAGGGTTTGCTTTGGAAGGAGCCCCTAAAGGTTAGCTAATCCAACTACCCTGCCATGACCAGGGATATCTTTCATTAGGTAGGTTGCTAAAAGCCCTGTCCAGCCTGACCTTGAACACTTCCAATAGTGTAAGTGTAATACTTTTGTTGATGCCGAAGGAGACAAGCAGTGGTACCTCCTCAAGCTCTAAGCAACAGAAACCCTCCTTTGAGAATACTTTGAATATCTTTTCTTATTAAGCCTTCAGATTTTCTACTTATACTGCAAGCAAGGTTGTCTTTTATTGCTAGTGGTGATGATGGTTTTCTGATGCAGGTATCTTCCTGTTTACAAACTGAACAAGACTGCCAAATCTATATTGGAGAAGTCACCAGCCAACCATTATGTAGGCTACTGATTTGTACATGTGTAGCTGCATACCCTTGCTACACCTTACACAGTAATATTTTCTTTCTTTTTTTTTTTTCTCTCTTGTAATTTACCATCTCTTTGTGGTAACTATAGACTGGAAAACACTGAAATATGATGTGGTACTTTGTAAGGATTGGCTTTTTCATAGCAACAAACTCTTAATTTCTGTTTTCGCAAGTGCCTTTACAGTAAATCTGCCACTGAATGTTTTGCCTTCATTTTCTTATGAGCTACAGATAGGCCTTGAAAAGGAGTTACTTGCTTCAGAAGAAAATACAGTGGACTATGCATTGGAAATAGGTATTTTATAGTTAGACAAGGCTTAGAAGAAGCTGAGCCCCCCTTTCCATTATAACACTTGGAGTTTCTTAAGCTACTGTTGAGGTCTTACTGTACAGCAGAGATTGAAATGCCTGCTATTTCCTGGGTTTTTTCAAAACATACAGACATAAATCTGTCATATACTGCAACTCAGTTTGGTGTTGTATGCTGAGAAAATGAACTCCATAGCAATATAATCTTACTTTGCAGTATAACTGAACTGCAGAAAGCGTTTCTGGAAGTACGTAGATTTAGGGATCAAATAAAATTTAAGTGTCCTGGTATGCAGGAGTTTATGAAGACACATCTTCTTTGTTGAGAGGCATTTTTCCTTTTATTATTCATGTAAAACTTCTCTTTCATTTTAATTGTGGTTTATTTCAACTCTCACTCTCCATAGAATGTGAGTTTGAACTATTTTTTCCCCCCCTTATATCCTTTGTTAGGTTTATTGCCTAATTGAAAATGTCACTACAATTTAATAGACATATAATTTACTTTCAATAAATCTCATTTTGTTGGTTTTGGGTTGGGGTTTTTTTTCCCCCTGCTGGGAAAAAAAAAATTACATTCTACCTCAAAATGTGACAGTCTGGCCAGGCATTAGGACTTGGGTTACTCTAAATTTTAAAAATACAGTAGTATCCTCCTTGCAATTATTCAGCAAGGCCTACATACTTGTGTGTGTTCTCCTGTCTTAAGGGGCAAGTGGGAGAGGTATTTGGGTTGGTGACTTCCTAAGCTTTCTGCAGATGCAGGCATCAGTTCTTAACATTTTTATTAGTACCATTATTGAGTATGGTTGCAAACTTTTATATCTTAATATATATAATATAATATCATAGCATCTTGTGCTTGCAGGGACTATGCCTGTGCAGAAAAAAACTGTCACTTTTGAAGCTTGTCCTAATATATAGGAGCACCATAAAATGCACTGTTCAGATAAGCCTCAGAGGTCTGAAGCTCTCATCCCAGATCAAAGATTTGGTATTACGGAAGCTGTAATATTCTTTTTACAATGAAAGCATTGAAAGGGAATCTTATTTACAGAAATATTTCTATTTCCAGGGTAGAACTAACCTGAAAAGTCCTTTTCTGGCTCTGTGTAATGAATGTGCATTGTGCACTACACACAGCAATCACAGTACTCTTCCAGGTCTGGACAGGTCTATGAGTATGATCATCTACTTAAACTTCACCAAACACCGTTGATCTAATTGCATGCCATATCATCTTCTATTGAGTTACAGTGTAAAGACAGTGCAATTATTTGTTGTTTTCCCTCTTTGAATACTTCAGAAAGTATTTTAATGTCTTTATGTAGCTTCAAGGACTGGAGAATACCTAAAACTGCTTTAGGTAACAATCCCTTCTTTTCTTGATTTTAAGCTCTTTCTTGGTAGTTCAAACTAAATCACCTTAGTTCACAGCATGTACTGATGGTTTGCACACAGTGCTATAAGTTTCAGATTAATGAACTCAGCTCATTAATTTCAGTAACTTGTTCACTTCTGATACTCTAAACAAAAATTTAGATTAGGCTGAGATGTTATACTTTTTTTTAAAAGTTCCACCTGTGGCTGTTTAAATGTTAGGGAGCAATCAATGTGTGTCATGTACTGTTAATGAGGAACATATTGCAAAGGTAAATTAAAATTTTGAACTGTCTACATACAGCATTCTGGCAGACATCAAGGAATGATGCCATACAGAGTGCTTTGAAAGCAACTGAAGACATTAATAAGGACCACAAAATAGAATGAGTTGTATTAATCTTAGTGTAATTAAATATAACAGTAGTGCAGCTCATGAGTGTTCTCGGAATTGCTGAGAGCAACTAAGACTCAAGCTCTTGGCAATAAAAGATCTGAAATAATCTTTGCTATTATTTCTCTATTCTTATCATAACTTACCATCATTGTCAGCTTAGTTTTTCTTGACTAAATGTAAACACTGGCATGTAAAATCTATACATGTCTGTTAATGGAAGAGATAAAGGCTGATTATTCTCTAATCAGCTTCTCCATCCTGCTTAGGATTTTGCATCTATCATTTAAAATTTTTTTTTAAGCTGAAGAAAACTAGGCAATTGAATAATTCTAGTAGAAAACCAAGTCATCTGCTGCTGGTTGTTCTTCATAGAGACTTTTCTATTCCTGTTTTACCATTTGGAGGGTGGGACCAAAATTACACCTAGAACATGAGTTCACCATGGGTATATACTGACATGGAGTCCATTTGCTTCTATTCCTTTTGTCCAGTAATTTCAAACACTCAATGTGTTGTTTTGACAGATACTGATCTTGAACAGACATTAAAGTAGACTTGCCTATCCCAATATCTCATGGAATCATTAAGGTTGGAAATGACCTCTAAGATCACAAAGTGCAACCTTCTACCCAGCACCACTTTGACCACTTGACCATGTGCCTAACATCTACTTGTATTTTTTAACACCTCCAAGAATGGTGACTCCACCACCTCCCTGAGAGCCTGTTAGTCTGTTCCAATACTTCACCACTCTTCCTAATATACAATCTAAACTTCCCTTGCCACAACTCGAGGCTTCTCATCTTGTCATCAGTTACTTGCTTCTGTAAACCAACTCATGAGTCCATTAGTGCATGCAGGTAAAATTTTCTCATTGGAACTGTTTTACCCCAGTGTGAGTTACTTTCTCTCTTTTGGTACGGCGAGGAGTTTTGTGGGTTTTGGTTTTTTTGTTTTTGTGGTTTTTGTGTGTGTGTGTTTTTGGTTTTTTTTCTTGGGTGTTGAGTTTTTTTGGGGGGGTTGGTGTTTTTTGTTTTGGCTTCTTTTTGGGGGGAGTGGGTTTTTTTGTTTGGTTTGTTTGTTTTTACATTGCATTGAGTAGGAAAATAATTTTTTTTTTTTTGAGACATTCATTAGACCCACCAAAACTTCTGCCGCAACAATTTTATTTTGTGGTGCAGTATGAATCAGCATTAGCAGTTGGCATCATTAAGTTCTCTGTGAACATTTGGAAAATATTGTATTCCTACCTCCCATTGTCAGAGAATCATAGAATGGTAAGGTTGGAAGGGACCTCAAGGATCATCTAGTTCCAACCCCCTGCCATAGGCAGGGACACCTCCCACTAGTACAGGTCACTCAAGGCCTCCTCCAACCTGGTCTTGAACACCTCCAGGGAGGGAGCAGCCACAACCTCCCTGGGCAACCTGTGCCAGTGGCTCACCACTCTCACTGCAAACAACTTCCTCCTGTCCATCCATTGTTCTCTCCTTCAAGTTGTGTTTGCAGCCATTGTATAAGATGTAACCTTGAATTTTCTATTATGGAAATAATTACAAACTATGACTCTGTAGTACATAGATATCCTCTGCAGAAGTGAAACAACACAAGATGCAGGAATGATTTTTAAAAAATAATATATCTCACAGTAGAAACAAATTGTGTAGAAACTTCAAAGCTACTTTTATTGTGATATAGTGGAGTCTAATTTTAGTGCACATGGTAGTTACTTTCCTGTGATTTAACATCTTGTGATTTTGCTTTCTCCTTTTTCTACCCTTTTTTAATCATTGCATTCACATAGTTTAGCACAGTGAAGAATGATATAGTTGTACTGAAGAAGAGTAAGGTAGGAACTGGATGTAAAAAAATATTCCTAAAAAATATTTAGTGACTAAAATAGTTATTAGTCACTTTATCTTGTATATGCTACAGGAAATCATCCTAAAGATGTATTTGCCTGGCAATCCCTTGGGGCTAGACAGGAGATACAAACCTAGATAACCCATGAACTTTATTACCCCGTAATATCACAAGGCAGAGTGTTTAAAATTCTTCAAGATCTTGTGAAAGTGTTTATAGCAGAGAATCCTCTTTGGAATTTAAAGAATACAAAATCATTGTCTGTCAAGGAAATGATTTATTCCTTCGAAGTGGTGCTTCATTGAATTTAGATTATAAAAGTTGGCATCCTAAATTATTGTGGAGATACCATGCAGTCTGGAGGCACTGGAATGGTAATACTGTAGTTTTTACTCTAAACTCCTATAGGTGTGTTGTGTTTTGGAGCATCTCAACTCTCACAGACCTGGGCAGGTCAGAATTTATTCTCCATATACTCTGGGATCCAGACACACCAGACATGACTTTCCATAATGCCTAAACATGTACTTTTGTCCTTTTTGGAATATGAAGCTTTGCTAGTAGCTGATTTTAAAGCAGAAAAACATTTTTATGTGCAGAAGACCTGTTAGAAATACCATTAGTGGTAGATGAAAGGTAGTGGCAAATGTGTTGGTGCTTACATTTCTGCCTTCTGAATTTTTTGTCAAAACTGGAAGTTACCAGCCTCTTTTGATACCACCTGGTGGCTGCACGAATTTTTTGGTGAAGTTCTCTAAATTTTAAGAAGAAAGGGGGAACTTGCACTAAAAGACAGTGGTTTGGGGAGAAGCTTGATATTTCATTGCACACAGACTCACACAGAGTATATTTGAATCACAACAGGCAATCATGTGAGTACAATGATGTGTAACTGATGTCATAGAATCATAGAATGGTAAGGTTGGAAGGGACCTCAAGAATCAGCTAGTTCCAACCCTCTGCCATAGGCAGGGACACCTCCCACTAGTACAGCTCACTCAAGGCCTCCTCCAACCTGGCCTTGAACACCTCCAGGGAGGGAGCAGCCACAACCTCCCTGGGTAACCTGTGCCAGTGTCTCCCCACCCTCACTGCAAACAACTTCCTCCTAACACTCAATTTAAATCTCCCCTCTGCCAGTTTAAACCCATTGTCCCTTGTCCTGTCATTGCCAGACCTTGTCAATAGTCCCTCCCCAGCCTTCCTGTAGCCCCCTTCAGATTCCCCAAATCTGGGATTTTAAGTGTTACTAATTAAGTAATAAGAATAAATTGCTTTTAAAAAATGGAGTTAAAGAAAAAAAATCTTAGCTTTGACATTTGTCCCCTGATTGGCCATTAGAGATACCAAGTATTTTAAAATACATCATGATCTTTAGTGTTTTTATTAAGATAATTGCATTTGTTAGAGGAATATGAGATCTATGCAAAGGATTCCTACTTTTTCACAGACATTAATTCCCTGAACCTAAGCAGTCATTTTATTTCCATGACACTATAGTCCCAGTTCACAAATTGTCTTTGTTACTGTTAATGTTGGTTTTATACACATTTGCACATGCTTGTAGTTATGTTATATTGCTGGACATTATTGAAGCTTCTTTGATTTTTAAATATAATTATGGGCAGGAAGTTTTTGAACCACAAAAGGGTATTTCTTAGTGCAAATAATTGGAAGTCATTGCATGGGTATCTGAACCTCAGATGCAGTATCTAACCACACTCAAATTCCATGTTCAAATCCCTGTAGGTCTGATCTACCCTGAGCAAGGGTTATGCTCCTTAAGTGCTTAGTGTTATCTCATAAGCATTGTTAGACTGAGATTCTAACAAGGTTAGCCTCTGCTCTTCACAGACCCTGCATCAGACCTTAGTATGGCTTTGTATCCTTTATTAAGTTACAGGCACAGATCTTCTCATGTGCATGCCTCTTTGGCCACTGTGGAATGCTACTGTTTTCATGAAAGAAACTATAGAAACTTTAAAAAAACATATGTTTTAGTTGATAGTAGGAATCAGTAGAACAGTGGAAATGTAGTTGGTTAGAATTTGCTTTTGTTGCTATCAATTATCCAGCAATTAATTTTAGTATAGGTGGGGCAATATGGTTTTTGTTGTTGGTTTGGTTTGGTTTGGTTTGTTGTTTTTTTTTTAAAAAGCACTCAGAGACCTGAAAGTTCAAAACTATGACTGAAGTTCATTGTGTGGTAGCATGAAGAGCTCATCACAAGCAGGACCAGATGCTGTCATAATACATGTGACTTATAGAATGTGAAACATGGGTAAAAGAATTTTTTATTTTCTTTAAAGGACAAAAGTCTTATGGAGAATAAAGCAGCAGACTTCTGTAGTTTTTTGGACTCTTTTATGAAATCTCATACTCCTTAATACAGTGAAAGACCTTTTGAATATCATTATTTGACTTTGTCACTTGTATTAGAGCTGAACTGCTACCTTGCTCAATTTTCCAATCTGTCTAGGCAATCTGTATACACACCCAGAATTAGCTGGATTAGCTACTGAGTTTCACTGGGGAAGAGAAAAAAAGGATTAAAATGAATTCCTGAGGTGCTGATAGCTACACCAGCTCATCCATTAATGTAACTTACTGGGACAATAGAATCCAATATGAATGCTCCCTGCTCCTCCTAAGCAAATAGGAATTTTCAACTTGGAGCAAAATTCCAGATCTGCTGTTCCATCTCAGAGGGCAAAGATGTTTTCCAGTAAAAGTGAAATTTCTAAACAATTATCTTTATTAATTTTTTGAGCTGTCTTGCCCTAAAGCCTTCAAAGCATCATATCATCCAGTCAGCTGTCTTTGTTAGAATAGTGTGTGCTACTTTGATGTACTTGCATTATGCTTATTCCAGTTCTTTGTTTTCTTCCCCCAGGTCAGCTTAGGGTGGTAGAACAGGGCATAAGAGAGAAGTCTTTAAATATTCCTTACACGTAACACTTCTAGTTTTCTTTCCCCTCCTGCCCTCACTTATCTTCAACACCCATATCTCCTGAAATGAGACACAAGAGGGAAAGGAGAGAGAGAATTGCAATGTTTTCTTCAGTTGCGTGCTGAAATTCTTTCTGAACACGGCTAGTGTATGCCCTTCTCTTCTAATACAATGATGAATTTCCAGCTTCGTTGATTCTAAGAAAATCTTGAAACTGGATGATAATAAAATCTTGGAAAACTGGAGCCCAAGCTGAGTTCTCCTAGGGAGAATTTGGAGTCAGAGGATTTCTTGACAGATGTGAGTGGCAGCTGGAGAGGCTGTCATGTGCATAGAGCATTCTGACAGCATCAGTAAAGAATTTGCTCTTAGAACTGAGTCTATAAATGATACATTCCAGAAAAGAAGCAAGAGGAGAGTATGAGACTTGCCTGAAGAGTATGAGACAATATATGCAGTGTTCAACATTAACAGAGCTAGTTTTATTTGTGTACTTCTGATGAACTAACTCTAGCAAGCCAAAGAGAAACAGGGAGAGAGGAGAAATTACTTAATCTTAAGGAAAATGCAAAATGAAGTATGTATAAATTAAACAAAGGTTAATGATGCTGAACTGAGCATAAAAAATATGAGATTGATAGAGACACAGATAAATCCATGTCTGGCTCCACTGAAATTCTAGTGAAGTTACACATACGAAATTTTTACCCCAGGAAAAGAACTAAAGTAGAAACTTTGACAAAGAAAGAAAAAAAAATATCAAGAGAGAAGTATTATCTGACACTGAGAAGAGAAATTAAGATTGGTAAGACATGAGTGTTTACACTCGTGACAGCCAAGTCTGTAAGCATGATTGTAAATATGACAATCAAGACACTCTTGATTTTCACAGTTAATATTAGTTATTATTTGTAGTTAAACTGTCTTCCACCTACAGATCTCTCTGTAGTCATAAATTATTAGGCTTCACTTGCAGCACAGCTGCTTAAACCTGAAATCACCAGCCATTCCTGAATTGCTTTTATTTGAACATTAATGATTCTTCTTTCTTTTAAGAAACTGTCCTGACTTGTTTCAATATAAATCTTCCATGTCAAGCACTACAAATTAAGCAAACAGCAAAACAAAAAGATCTAATCTAACATCTCTGGTGGGGAAAAAAAAAAAAACCACCTTAATGTACATATTAACTACCATCAAAGTGCTGAGCAACTAAGTGGTTACATTGGACATGCTAGTTACTTGTGATTACCCTTTCATAACTCTTCCACAGTTACTAATTGTGAGTAATAAGGCCATTAGTAATATATATAGAAGTATATCCCTCAAGCAATCCTTTAGATACATTTCCAAATGTTATTCAATAAGTAAACCAGTTTGCTACAACCTTGTGCCTTTAGCATTTTGCATCTGGATTGTTCAGATCTTCAAAGCCTTTTAAAACTGTGAGAGCTCCTTCAGCCTGGGTTTCTATTTTATCATATGCCATCAATGAAAGCCAGTATGAGATCGTTTACTTGTATATGAAATAGGCTTTTAACTTCAAGATAAGCAGTAGGGAGAATGACTCAGTCAGTGACTCACAGCTCTCTGTTGATACAGAGTACTGCATACTGTTTATAAAATGCTGTGGACCTTTGGATAAATATTTTAACTCTTACTTTTTAACACTTATTCAAAGCAGATGATACAGGAAAAAAAATCTGTCTGTAATTTGCTTTCCTAAAACTTTAAGAGGCAGTGGATTCAGCCCAATAAACTGTCAGGAACAAGGAAATAGATCCTCATAAAGGATTAATTGAATCCAGAGATTGTTTCCAAGAAGATAGCCACTGTATCCCAACACACACAGGTCCTCGTGGGAGGCTGTAAAATGGGCACATTGCAGAGGAAACAAAGTCTGAACTTTTTGTTGTGGAACACGAAGCTACAAGTCCTTTTTCAGGACAGCTCACCATGTAACAGTAGAAACTCTTACAACAAATAGCTAGGGTGGAGAGATCCAGGGGAGCAGGGAGAGAATGGACTTCTGTACCAGTGAGATTGGCTTATGGTGGTTTTAAGTGTGTCTGAAAGTCCAGCTCTTGTGTTAGGAATGTAATATAATTGTCAGTAGTAGATCAGTAAATGATTTATTTACTTGGTGATACTTCCAACTTTGTGATAAACAAACCCTTAGCTTCCTTCCTAGATACAGGTAGTTTTCTCCAAGCGCATGTTACAGGCACAAAATACCAAGCAGGAAAGAAGAAAAAAAAAAAAAGAGGCAGTTGTTTATTGTTTTCTTACACTGTGGACAGTGAAGATTTATAATGGAACTTTAAAAGAAGGAGAAGAAATTTAGGAGTGAGAGCAAGAAGCCAGTGATGGAAATCCGAGACTGTTTCTCTGCAGTGTAGTGAAATTAACTCTGCATTCCTGATCTTGTGACTTTAAGGGACTCCAACCAGTAGCTGTACATGGCTTTCTAGCTCTCTTCTTACAATGTCCCAGGAATCTGAAGTAACTATACTATTTTATCAGCTTAGATGGATGCAATCTTTAAGCCACTGAGGTAGAATTAGACAGGATTTAGTGTTGATTTTTGATTCAATATTTTAAAAGAAAAATGCATAAGAAATTATTGATGGAATGTTAAAAGGTAATGAGATTTGCATCATTGTCAGCTATGCTTAAGTCTTAATTGATCTACAGGATAAATCTCAAGTTCTATTAGGGAGAGTTCATTTATAATGTATTAGATATTACACTTGTTTTACGAGCAAAGCCTGGGAATTAGAAGAGAAAAACATCTCTCTAAGTAATATTTACAACATCTCTATAAATAATATTTACAACTCAAAACACATTTGGAATTTAAAAACAAATGAAGAATACTTCTTGTTTTGAAAGCTATCAAAAATAAAGTAGATTTTCTGTTCATTGAGGGCAGTCTCTTGAACTTTGCCTAGAAACAGTCCCGAGCATTTTATTTGAAATGACAGATAATTAATTTTCTCGTGGTTCTTGCCCACATAATATTTACACTTTTTCTTCTCATTTAAAGTGGATAATGAATCGATGTAAGATGTTACTGTCAGTCACTGAGATTCAATCCTTCTTTCTTTCTTATTGCAGTTAAAGAGAACTATAAAAAAGGTTGTCTGTAACGGAACTATAAAGAATAGCAGGCCTAAGGTGTCACTTTCAAAAGCACATAAATGATTAATGTCCCTTGACTGTATTTTTTAAAAGAATTCAGGAATTTAGGTGCATTTTCAGGCATTAAAAAAAAAAAGTTTTTTTTTTTTTTCATTTTATTTTTGATGAAATGGACCAGCAGTGTGGACAGTGCCACTGGAGAATTAGACAATATTACCCGGATTACATTGTCAGCTTCTTAATTATCAATTAATTTTATTATAGTTTGCCTAAAGCAAAAAAATACTGTGTAGAACATCAGAGCAGAGTTTTCCCCGGTATTTCTGTGGTGTGTTGATAAGTAAAAATTTAATTTTCCAGTGCAAATAAGTGTGAAATTAACTACATATGAAACACTTTTTTTTTTTTTTTTTTTTACAGCAGAAGTATCTTTATTGGCTACTTTAAAGTTTACTCAGCAATCTGTCTCAAAAGT
Organism: Ramphastos sulfuratus; assembly: GCA_013399055.1. Taxonomy (NCBI): domain Eukaryota; kingdom Metazoa; phylum Chordata; class Aves; order Piciformes; family Ramphastidae; genus Ramphastos; species Ramphastos sulfuratus. The sequence continues at coordinate 50,716 of WBNM01035488.1, read as the reverse complement.
CACTTTGGTTAGGTGCTTACAGAAAATACAGTGAGGTGGATTAATCCAGTTTGTAGGCTGTTTTTCAAAGAACTGCTTAATAAAAATAATTTCATGCAATATGCTATTAGAGCTTAATTTACATTAATAAGACTGTTCTCAAACTATTAAGCTACCTTCAAGATAAAAAAAAAAAAGGGGACTTACAGTACTCTGCATGTACAACCACAGCGATTAGTTTTTTGCTGCTCTTGTACCCTTCTGAGCTCAGTGTATTTGAGAGAGGAAACATTGTTCTCCTCACAGATGACAAGATGTGCTGTCATCTTACTGCTATGAAGTTCCTCTCAGATAAAATAGAAAAAAACAGAAAGAGAAGGCAATAAAATAGAAAAACCAGAAAGACAAGGCAGTAATTTGTTTTGCTGTAGTTGCCTTGCATTGGCACTAGGTGCTATGGAAATGGGTCCAAGGTTTCAGAGAACTGAATTGAACTAATTCTGTGTTGCAAAGTGACCACAGTAATTCTGGGTGTGTGTACAGATAGAATCATAGAATTGTTCTGGTTGGAAAAGACCTCTAAGGTCATTGAGTCCCACTATCAACCTAAGACCATCCAGAAAAACAATGTTCAACTAGAAGCAGGTCAACTGTAAAAAGATTTTATTTATTACTGCATGCATCACTGTTTTGTGTGCTATTACCAATCACACCATGATTTTTAAAACTGTTATCTTTAATCAATGGTGAATATTCATTTTTGCTGTTTAGGGGGGAAGAAATTGCAGAGAATAGGTAAATCCAGCAGAAAATCATGTGCAATTCAATTATATTTGAAGCATATACTTTAATGCTTTCTTACTGAGAGAAGTGACAGTTTCTTTCTTAATTTTAAATCTTTACTGCAAGAAATCAGCTAGAAATGCATTGATGTGCTGAAAAAGTGGTAAGCAAGAGGATTTTACTTTTGCTCTGCTGAGAGTCATTAGCTGATAATTGTCTTTTGGTAGTTTTGAGTAAGGGGCTGCTAAGCAAACTTCAGTGGAAGAAGAGAGTCTACAGATGATGGAAGGTGGAGCTTGCCATCTGGGAGGAGTATAGGACTGTTGTCAGAGGGTGTAGGGAAACAAGGGGCAATGGGTGGAAGCTGAGGCATAGGAAGGTTCATTTAAACATAAGGAAGAATTTTTTTCCCCGTGAGGGTGACAGAGCACTGGAACAGGCTGCCCGGGGGGTTGTGGAGTCTCCCTCTCTGGAGATACTCAAAACCTGCCTGGACGCATTCCTGTGTGATCTGCTCTAGGTGATCCTGCTCTGGCAGGGGGGTTGGACTGGATGAGCTTTGGAGGTCCCTTCCAGCCCCTGACATTCTGTGATTCAGATTCTATTACTTTCTGAATGTATATTGGCTCATTGTTTTTCTGTGGATATAATAGGTGTAGATTTTCAGCAGTGCTTTACGATGTGGAAGAAAAAGGTCCTTATGTAAGTTTATATGCAAATAATTAATAGATAAAGTGCCAGCAGCAGATGCCAAGAAATGTGCTGACCTTTCTGTGCATTTTGCAAGATCAATAAACTCCTTGTTAATGTGCACTGGAAATAGCTTCTTGTCTGGAGCTTGCAACACTTACTCTTGTCTTGAGAGAGTTAAAATTCACAATCCATTGTTTCTTCTAGATGACCAGTAACCTGTGTCACTCCCCCAGGTTTCTCCCTTTCTCTATTTGAACTGTCCTCTTGCTCTGTACTTTGAAGACAGTCTTTGAGATCTGTAAACAAAACAACCAACCTTAGAAGAATTAACCAAACTGTTCTGCAGTGACTTTTGGATGCTTAGCAATTCCTACAGGAGACTTCCAAAGGAGTGGTGTTCTAATCAAAAATGATTTGGTTAGGCCTTTTTAAGTTTGCTTTGGTTTGGGGGTTGTTGTTGCTGTTTTTTGTTTGTTTTTTCTCTCTGTTGACATAACCTCTGATTAATAGACATTCTTTCTAAATATGGCTAGCCTTAGGATTATACAGTACTACAGTGGATTAACCCTAATTACTTGATGACCATTTTNTGCAACTAGATGATCTTTGAGGTCCCTTCCAACTTTACCATTCTGTGAATCTATGATTCTATGATAACTATATTTCATTTTATTAACTCTATAGTCTGTACCGAAAGACTACTTGGGCATTGGAACAGACTGTCCAGAAAGGTGGTGGAGGTGTTCGAAGACCAAACAGATGTGACCCTTTCAGACATGATTTAGTGATCATGGACTTGTTGGATTGGGATGACTGGACTTGATGATCTTAGAGGTCTTTTCCAACTTTAGTGATTTTATGGTTTCATGATTCTGTTCTGAACACTACTATACGTGAAAGATAATGTTTCCAAGTATTTTATTCCATTTTAGGAACATGTTGCATTTCAACTTCTAATGATTCCTTTACACTAAGGAATGGCTCAAGGCTGAAATTGTACCAGTCCAGAGAAATGTAAGGGGTGATGATAAAAAATAGCCAGCATTCAACAACCAAGAAGTTTCAGCTTAACCACTTGCCTTCCTACTTTGTCTTGAGAGAGAGATGATCTTGAAAGAGGGTAATAGAGGCATTTGAATTGAGCCTGCATTAACAGCTATTTGGAAGTCTTCCAGCACTATGTACAAGTAGTCTATTCTTGTCAGATACTGTAGGTTAACCATCTTTCATTGTGCACAGTATGTCTCTTCAGATCTTCACTTTATCTGACATACGCTTGTAAAAGTTGGGTGAGTGGTTGTGCATCTGCTTAACAAAGCAGTCTTCTGACATAAGTTTTCTCTAATGTATTTTTTATTTTCCTTTTTGCAACTAATCTCTGAAACACCCATATGGCGTTTCCTTCAAGTGTTATTTATTTATTTGTTATATAATGTAAGCTGTTTGGCTGCCTGTGTTTGTCATGTGAACTTTACAGTATTTTTTCTTGTTCTTTTGCTGCATCCAAGAAGGAGCTCAAAGAAGCCATTGCATCTGTGAAGTCTCTCTTTGAGACACAGGCATATAGAAAATTCTAGTTGGTTAGCTACTTAGAGATGCTGGAAGTGTAAATAGTAGATTTCTTTCTTTGAGTTGAGCTAGGTGACACCTCAGGCACGCTGCCTAGAAATCTCTAGAATTTAAATTTTCTTTCTGTAAGGGCTGTGACCATCTCTGGTTATGAAGGCAATACTTGGTTGCTTCTGTGTGTCTTGAAGCCTCCCAAAGCTCACAGGAGAGCTTGTAAACAGCAGTCTTTCCCTCTGTGTGCACAACTGGCCCAGCCTCCTTAAAATCAAGTGTGCTGTCAATTTATTGTAGTCTCTTATTATCACACTCCTTTCTTCTATTGGTATTACTGACTTTCCTGGGTATCTCTGCTTAGTCACATACTGTGTGTTTTGTCTGGCATGGAATAATGATGTAAATGCTAAAAATACGGCAAAATTCTATTCTTTTAGGAGTACCTTTCACTAGGAGATTTCATTTTCATCTCCTGCCCTTTCACCTAGACAGACATCAAGCTTTTTGGAATTCACTAATTCTATTTCACTCTACATCTGGGAGCTGAATCCTTTGCAAATCTAGGAAAAGTCTACAATTTGGGTCTGCATGACAGAAAAAACTTCAGCAATTCTGAAATATCTCAATCTTGTAAAAATTTTCGATGCTTGAATTATAATACTTGGGTTCATAGACTGTATCAACTCCATATCATTTGGCATTGTCATAAGTTGTTTCTTAAGGCCAATGGCATCTTGGCTTGTATTAAAAATGCTGTGGCCAGCAGGAGTAGGGAGGTGATTGTGCCTTTGGACTCTGCTTTGGTGAGGCCACACCTTAAGTACTGTGTTCAGTTTTGGGCTCCTCAATACAAGAGAGATGTGGATGTACTACAGCAGGTCCAGAGAAGGGGAACAAATCTGGTGAAGGGGCTAGAGAATAAATCTTACAAGGAGTGACCGAGGGAGCTGGGGCTGTTTAGTTTGGAAAAGAGGAGGCTGAGGGCAGAGCTCATTGCTGTCTACAGCTACCTGAAGGGACATTGTGGAGAGGCTGCTGCTGGGCTCTGCTCTGTTGGAGACAGAACAAGGGGGAATGTCCTCAAGCTGAGGTTGGGAAGGTTTAGATTGGACATTAGGGAAAAGTTTTCAGGGAGAGTGGTCAGGGACTGGAATGAGCTGCCCAGGGAGGTGGTGGAGTCACCCAACCTGGCTGTGTTTGAGGGTGGTTTGGGTGTGGTGCTTAGGGCTATGTTTTAAGGTGAATCTTGTAGAGCAGGGTTACAGGTTGGAGTTGGTGATCCTGAGGGGCTTTGCCAACCTGCATGTTTCTGTGATTCTGTGATTTTAGTCTACAAATGCAAATATTAAATGCAGTTAGTATGCATTGGATTCTGTCTTCTAGACCTGTGCACTGAAGGGATTTGCCATGGGTAACCATTTGTCATGCCATGAGGTAGAGCAGAGTCCAGCAGAACTGGACTTACATCTTGTAGGTAAAGTTAGGACTACATTCAAAGTAAAGCTGATTTACCTTGTAGAAATGGTGTGGGTTTTGGTGTTGTTTTTTTTTTTTTGTGTTGTTGTTGTTGTTGTTGTTGGGTTTTTTCCCCCCAGGCTCTGGTCACCTAGGTGCAGCAATGCAATGAACTGTTAATAGCTTTCAGTATTGAACTGTAATTCTGTGCAGATTATGATGAATATCTCTGTGGAAATACAGGCTGTTCCAAATTTCAACCCTCTGTTTGAATATTGAGATACCTGAAGGGTCTCTGCAGAATTTAGTATCAACCATAAGGCATTTGTTTGCTTTGGTCCTAGTCCTCATCTGTAGTCACATTATGGTAATGATAAACAAATAGGTGTGTTCCACCTTTAATTTATACTATTAAATTTTCTTTATTATGATCAGCACCCTTGAACACCATAGAGAATAAACCTGAGATTAAAATACTTAAACAAAAAAAAAAAAAGATTTATAGATGTTTTAATGTCAGAGATGAAAAGTGCACACAGGAAAAAAAAGGACATTTTTATACTTATTTTGCATGAAAGATTAATATAACTTGTAGACAGGAATTGTTTTTCTTAGGCTGTTAATGATCTGCCATTTTATTCCCTAGATTAGTTCTCAAAGGTCAAAATGCAATCAATTATCCAGTAATTTGGATCCCTTAATTGGCTTGGTTGGGCTTGAAAAGCAAAGCTTCTGTTTTATTTCTATTATATATTTTGAAGAAAGCAGAGGGAGAAAAAAGATTTAGATGATGCTTAGGAGGATGTTATGGATTGAAATGCAAAGTGAAATATATACACATACATTCTTGGACTCTTTTCAGTGATATTTTTAAATTGTTTCCATTTAGACATTGAGAATTCAGGAACACCAAAATGTAGTGTCCTACTCATGTCACTTTTTGGAGGCAAAAAAACCACACAAACCCCCAGAATTTAAATAGATTCACAGCATTTTTGAGAACTGTGAAAGTAAGGAGTAAGTGAAAAGCAGAAGGAGAATAAGAATAAATGTAGAGATTTTTTGATTCATAATTTTATTCTAGCCTAATGTCTATAAAGAATTTCCATCAGCTTGAACAGAAATGGGATTAGACCAAAGTGGCTTTTTAGAACACTCTTGTGCCTGAAGTGTGGTAGGTGATTTTAGCAATTAGGAAAAAGAGTTAGTATTTCTCTTCACATGTCTTACTCTTACAGATTTAGGTAAAATTTGTATTACATATGGAGCAGTGTCAATTATTTGCTGGTTAAAACTGGCAATAATTCAGTTCACTGAGGTCATCAAAATATTGGAAAAATTACTTAAGGATATAGATTGATATATATATTTCTAGCGAAATTTTCATTAGTAATCTCATAATTTCAAATTATATCATTGGTCCTCCTTGATATATAAATTAAATGCATAATTTTATTCACAGTTTAAACTCACATAGCTAATTAAGTTCTTGTTCTATTCTTTATCTGCAAGAACATAAATTAGTTTTAATAGGAAACTTATTTTGTATTCATAATTAGTCCTCTCACCATTTCTACAAGGTAAATCAGCTTTACTTTGAATGTAGTCCTAACTTTACCTACAAGATGTAAGTCCAGTTCTTCCGGACTCTACCTCATGGCGTGACAAATGGTCACTCATGGCAAATCCCTTCAGTGCACAGGTCTAGAAGACAGACTATTAAAAACCTGTATTTCATGTTTAAAAAGAAAAAAATAAATATTCACTATTATAAGGCTGAGAAACTACTTTTTGGCAGCTGGACAAGAATATGTAGTAATAGAACTGTCACTGATCTGTTATGTTTAGAGATAGTCACAATATTGTTCACATTTTCTAGTAGATGGCATTCAGATTTCATTCTTTCCTTGGCATTTTAATGGGTAGCAAGCCCTTGGAAGTGACTTGAAGTGATTCCTTCCTTAAAAGACTACTACTCTTGCAAAATCTGACTGATTTTATTAGTGAGATTACAGCGCTGAGGTAATATAGTGTTTCTGAATGTCTTGAACAAGTCTGTGCCAAAATACGCTCCAAACTGTCCTCATAGTTTTGTGAAATGGTTCTTTAAAAAAAAAAAAAAAAAAAAAAAAGAACCCTACAATTGTATCTTAGCCTTTCCCAACCTCTGATTGTTACAGGCATGTTCACAACTGCCCTCATTGATATTTCTGCTTCATTACCCACAAGCTCTCTGATTTTGTTGAAGTATCAAAGAAAACGAACTGCTTTCTTTTTCTTTTTTTTATTTTTTTTTAACTGTATCAAGGTGTTTAGGAAGCAGATGTTCCTTAAATATCTGTATCTGGAAAAGATGGTTTCTTGTTTACAAGTTTCATGGTTGTTACAGTGTGCAGGGAAGAACTTTTGATGTGTTTGATTGCTGCACAGGCTGATTCAGTGTTAGCGGTGTAAAAGTTCTATTACTTTTCTCTTCACACACAAGTTCCACCAGGTTTTTATTTAGGTGCACTAAAAATAGAAATGTTACTTTTGAAATGCCTTTTTCTCTTAAAGAACTTCAGGATATTTCCATCATAAAATTATACTGATTCAGAAAATGATTGCAGAGAGTTTGGAGTTGCACTTTAAACAGTAGTTAGACTGATTCTTTAAGTAGCTTGCAGCTGATGGCAAAGATATTTTCTAGAAGAATAAATATAAACATGTAAGTTTATGGTATTAAAAATTAACACTGGAATAAGTTCTTATCCCAAATGTATTTTGCATTCTTTATATGTTTCCAGACGAATTACTGCTAATGCTTATATTGCTGTTTAAAAAACAGCTACGAGGATTACTTTCAGCACTTTAAACAAAAAATTGCTTTCTAATCCCAGATTTAATTTTTTCTTAGTTTTGATTTAATCTTCCACAGTTAGAAGGCAAAATATTTTGTTTACTGAAAGAGTTGTGCTTGTTTGATACTTTTTTTTTTCCATTCAGACTGGTTTACAAGTACTGAAAAAAATTCCTTGACCTCCACTGACATTATATAAGCACTTTTTGATTGCTTGTTGACAATGGTGACACTTAACAGGCTTCTTTATGTATTATTTATGTTAATACAGAATCACAGAAGGTTTGTCTTGGAAGGGACCTCCAAAGGTCGTATAGTCCAACTCCACTGCAGTCAGAAAGGACATCCTCCACTAGATTAAATTGCTCAGGCCCTTGTTCAGCCTGACCTTGAATATTTCCAGAGATGAGGTCTCAATCATCTGCCTGGGAATACCCAATCTCAATCACCTCTTCTCTAATTTGAAACCATTGCTTCTAATCCTATCGTTACAAGCTCTTGTAACAGTCTCTCTGTAGCCTTCTCGTAGGCCCTCTTCAGGTACTGGAAGGCTATTGTTAGGTCTCCCCAGACCCTTCTCTTCTCCAGGCTGAACAACCCCAGATCCTTCAGCCTCTCTTCTTAGGAGAGGTGCTCTAGACCTCTGATCATCTTTGTGGCCCTCATTAACAAATGCTTCTACGACCAAGGTGACATACTAAAATTTGAAAGAATCATGAAGGAGATCTACTTACCACTAACTCAGAAAATCATACAAAAAAAAAAAAAATCATACATCATTAAACATAAAAGGTCTACAATAATCTTGTATTTTCTTTACATTTATTCACCATTTGTATTCATGGATTCTGCTCAGTTATAAATTATGAAGTGCAGCATTTTCAATACAAACTTGTAAAGTCTATTTGTGTTTATCATTCGCCCTAGGGAAGAACAGTTTGACCATTACTGTGTGCTGAAATTTAGAATCTTCACTTTAGATTCAGGAAAGCCTTAGTGTACTGCATCTGACCACTATCTTGTAGCTGATGTGGTGGTGTTAGGTTATAGGCTGGACTAGATAATCTCAGAGGTCTTTTCCAGCCTCAACGATTCTGCAATTCTATGATCTGTCAGCAGGTTCAGGAGTATCAGATGGATTGAAAATACTCTACTTTGTGTAATACAAGTTTTACTCCTCCTTGGGTTTGTATTCTTATTCTGTCATGTTATTTTATCCCAGGATGTCTTTCCCCTCAGAAGAATTAGATATTTTTTTCTGAAGTGTAGATCCATTTAATCTTAGATGGATTATAACTTAAGCTAAATTAGGTGTATGTTTGAGTCATACTGCAGATGTATTTATACATCCATCAGGGAGGATATTCATAGTAAGATCTATGAAGAAATACTGAGAACTGGGGATGTTTAGTCTTGAGAAGAGAAGGCTGAAAAGGGATCTTATCAATGCCTATAAACATCTGAGAGGTGGGTGTCAAGATGAAGATGCCAGGCTCTTTTCAGTGGTACCCAGTGATAGGACAAGGAACAATGGGTACAAGTTAGAACACAGAAAGTTTCACATCAACACAAGGAGAAACGTCTGTACAGTGAGGGTGATGGAGCACTGGAACAGCTTGCCCATTCTGTGATTGATGGGAGTAGTTCTTTCTGGGTAGTTTGATGGTTAAAATGGATATATACACAATAATAACTTCTGTATAAGCCTCCAGGCGCACACCAAAGTTGGCCTTTCTTTTTTTTTTTTTTTGGTGTGGTTTTTTTTTAACATATATTTCCTCTCAAATGTACTTATGAACAGACATATTAGCTCATGAAAAATAGCCTCTCTGCCTTCCCAGCAGGAGTGAGCCAAATGTTCAGAATGTAGTATGAAGGCAGGGACCTTAGTCCAACACACCCAATCAGAGTCCTTGGAGGCAGGTAAATGTAACTCAAAAACTGTGTGCTCATGTTGGGATGCTGATGCTGTAAATGAAGTGCAAAATGATTTTTCTCAGTGATGGAGATTGTGGGGAATGGATATAGGGATTCAAATGCAAATGAATCTTCTTTATATGCAGATAGCAACTTTTATCCTTGGTGGCCATTTCCTAAGAGGAAAGAACACCTGTCAGTGCTGATAAAATCATGTCTTATCTACTAAGGCCACAACCAAGGGCTCTCTGACAACATTCTTTGTGGCCTGAATAATCTACCTTTTGTGGAAAATCCTGCAGGTTTAGGGAGGAGAGAAAAGTTAACCTCAGGTACTGAGTTGCTGGAGAGAGTTCTGTGATGCTGGCAGTCATGTGGAAGGGAGTGGGATATAATACATAGGACTTTGAGAATTAAGGTGTGTAGCCAAAGCTCTAGTTGAATACACACCTCCATTTGCATTTGAGTCTTAATTATGTCGTAAATATTGTAACCATTGGGGGGAAAAAAACCCAAACAAACAAACAAAAAACAACCAACAACCACTTCTTTTTTTTGACTTAAAGTTGATAAGGCTTTGGTTTCAGGCTAAAAATTTCAATTTTACATAGATTTTACATAGATTTTTTTTTTTTTAAAGTATTTCCTACATAACACTTCTCCTATATATGTTCTTGGCATTGTATGCAAAAGTGAGGATACATTACCTAAACACTATGTGTGTCCATATGCATCCCTATATAGGCTATGGCTTAGCATTAACAGAATTTATCCTGGAAACAGAACAAAAGCCCCATGGAATGTGAAATGACAGCTTGTTTGAAACTTTTAAAGCCTCAAACACTTGAAAATACTGTGTCATTGTGACAGTGTAATTACAGAGACATAAATGTATTATTGTGAAACTGAATATGTGAAGTTAAATAGCTGCGAGATTTAAGATTGGAAGTTTTGCAGTGTACAATAACTGCAGATAGCATCAAGTGGAAGCCCTTAGAAAAATGTAAGAAAAATACCTAGAAGTTATATTAATAACTTCGCTTTTCCTTCCAGTGTCAAGCAAATTCCTTATTTTAAGGCAGAGAGACAAGCTCATTTTAAGAATAACTTGTATATTCAAACTTTTGTATGTGTTGAGTCATAACTTCGATATTAAGGTAAGCACAGCATTTAGGGTTGATTTAAGTGTTCAGGAAGGATAAAAGCTTAGTGCACTAATTCAAGAAAAAAATGTATTTATCTGAGCCAACTTTTGTTGCTTGACATTTTATGATTTACTCCTAAGCTGTTAAAAGCTTAAGAAACTTCTTCCTTCTGGTTTCTTTGTTGTTATTTATTTATTTATTTATTTATTATGTGCTGCTTAATCCTGCCTTGAATTTGTGCCGTTAATACTGAAACAAACATCATGGGTATTGACTATGGCAAACCCAAAGTTGTGCAAGATTAGCAAGGAGTCTGTACTTCAGACAACTGTTTAATATATGGTAACTTCAGTACATCACCCAAAAAAGTGAGAGGTGTAAAAAAATTCTCTGTGAAATAGTGTTGATGATGTTCAGTAGTGTTGACTGTTGAGCATTTCTACTATTTTGTTAGCATTAAAAATCTTCCAGTTACAAACAAACAAATTTTCAGTCTGTTTTCTGTTTTGTTGCTGGCATTGAAGGTACTTGAGTTCTGCAAAGGTTTGAGTTGTGGCTGAATCCTCTATGAAATCTCTAAGGAGAAAAATATTTAGGTGAAAGTAAAAAAAAAAACACAAGCAATGATGATTTCTCAGTGCTTTCTGTTCTTAAAAGTTTGAATATTTATGTCATTTTCCTATTAAGATAGACAAAGTCTGTGTTGATTGTTAAGGCTATTGTGTGGTCTGACATTTTGAGGCACTCATACATAGTTTTTGTGGTTTATATATGAAGGTTGTGGTTTATATATGAAGGTTTTTACTTCAGGTTTACTGCATACTAAGAAACATTAGTTAAGAAATGTTAAGGTCTTATCTAGAGGAAGAGACCCGTAATGGATAAATTTGCAATCTTCCCTGCCAGTCCTTCTTTTAGGATCTTTTACTTAAAACAACTCTCATCAGTGAAAATCTCCACTTAGGAAAGCATTGTGCCCAGTGGACTACTTAATGCTAACTTTCACAGAGTAACTTTTGTGATCCTGAAATCCTGTTATTCTGTACCAGAGTGCTACTTTATATAGAAGCTGGACTTTTTTGCATTCAGAAACTGACAGATTGAAATGTTGAAGTGTCACCTTTCCAAAGCAGTATGTGTTGTCTGCAGATAGCATAGCTCTCCAGAAGCTTTGCAGTGCATCATCTGTTCTTCTCCAGAGCTATTTTCAATACCTAGGCAAGTAACACAAGATGTCCAAAGAACGTACTTGCAGTTGGTGCCATTGAGCATTGTTCAAGAATTTGCTGAATTCTTGCCCCCATAAAAATAAATAAGTTAAATGCCAGTTTTCTGGAATCCCATCACTAACTTATTTATTTTGTAATTATCAACACTTGAGATTTTAGCTAAAGCCGTACAAAGATTGCATTAGCATAAAATGTTGTGTTCTTTTGATTGAATATATTATTTCAGAGAAAATATTCGTCAGTACTAAAGGCTGGAATAAGAAATTATTACCTGCCAGGTGATAAATAGTACTCTGTTGATGAGAAATATTTTTTTACATGCTAATTGCTCCATTGAAGTTGACACTTAATCCAGTTAAAAATGTGCCACAAATCCAGCACTGAAGATTCAGTATATAAGTAATGGGGCTGCTTGAATTGTAGCAATTACTGATTCCAAATTAGTGGGTTCTCCTTTAAAATTTACTTGTCACATCATATTTTGTCACATCATGTAGTTCCACTTCATTACACATTGGCATGTAATCCTGATTGGTAAACTGCAGTGAGATGATCAGAGTTCCACTTTGACTTTGGCGCCTCTGATTGAAAAGAAACCCAAATATTGCAATGCAAATAAAACCTTTTACTGATTACACAGCTACATTTTGTAGCTTTTATTCCAGAACCTTTCTGCATAGGATTTCTCTCACCTTCTTAACCCCTCTTATGCTCCTCATAAATTATTCTACCTTGTTATGAATGTCTACGGTAGTTACTGCATATTTAAAGCACAGTGGTGCCTCTTTAGATGTGTTTCTAACTTGCTACTCATTGGATTAAATGCAAACAAGTTTATCACATTTCTCCAAAGATGCAAGTACCAAACAATGTTGCATACCAGAGAGATGTCTTGTGGGTTTTGTTTCTGAAATTAGCAAAGCAGTGACTGTAGGTCTGGACATTAGAGGAGCTCCAGTGTTTACAAGTGTGTTCTCAGGGTTGTATCACTGCTTGACCCTGAGCTGCTCTGGGACTTGTGGGCATTTCATATTTTCTATGCTTTATTTGGTGTACCAGTAAGGAAGAGCTTGGCAAAAAATACTTTCTATTGTTGTCACTGTTGGTGTGTGGTTGTTTTGCTTTTATTTTATTTTTTTTTAGCTGCAGAACTATCTATTGAGATAAATGAGTTTCTTATTGAGATAAATTATCTTCCTTCATTAACATTTATGGAGCACATGGTACAATGATTATTGGGAAATAAGAAATCATAATAGATAATGTTCTGTAAACATGGGTCGTGATTTATGCCATGTACAACATAAGTATTGAATGTGCTCTGTCTCTGCCCTCCCATTCTCTTTCTCTGCTGTTTTGTTGTTGTTTTCATAAGGCATGTGTTTCTTAACTGAATTAAGCCTCCTTGTGCTGTAATTTAGACACAGGCATTTTTGGTGATGAACTTTTAAATAAGAACATTGGCCAAAAAAAGGAATGAAAAGGAAACAAAGACATAGCCCCCCGCGTACTGTATAATGAGTTGCTGTCCTCATTTTTCACTTGGAACCAATCGTTATGGTACTGAAGTGAACAGTGCTTCATCTATACATATATATCATTTTTCCAAAGGATGCTCTAGAGAGCATAAAGATCAATAGAAATTCATTTTTTTCTAGTAATGGAAAATATTTGGACTGCTCAGTTATCAGACACAAAGATGACTTCTGGGGGTATCATGCTTGTGTTTCTACCCACTGCCCTGGCAATTCAAGGCACGTGTGAACCTATAGCTTTTGTATGCACTGACAAGTGTTCTGAGGAGACTAGAGTTAGTTACACTGTTGAGAAGACAGAATGATGCATGGTTAACAGAAAGACATTCTCCTTATATAGACCTCAACACGTCTGCTAAAATCTGACTGAGTTTCATTTAATGTTTATTTTAGAGCTAACAATACTTGGAAAAAAGTAAACCCATGCTATGATGGGCACAGAATAATATATTTTATTAGATGAATAGGATACAGAGGTGCCAAAATAGTCAGTTTGGAAGTAGCATGCATAAGCTGTAAAATAATTTATTTCATTTACAATATATTTTCTCTGCTAGTTCCCTCCAATATCTTCTTAATCATAAGTAGCATTCAGAAATAGGTACATTTATGCAAAGACATTTCTGCTAAGAAGATTCTAAAGCTACTTAGAAACCTCAAAGTTGGATGTGAAAAAATAATAAAACATTGAAGTGCTGAAAAACTTGAAGTACACTGCATAGGTATAGAATGATCAATTGCTGTGTTATCATTAGGAGGTTTGGACGATGAGGAAAATGGAGACAAATAATAGAGAATGGAATTTGAAGTCCTCTTTTAAGATCAGTAGATGAAGAAAACACTCTGTGCCTTTTACAGATGGTGTAAAACTACATTTTAACTTTTAAAGCCAATAGAATAATTTCTAATGATGTCCCTTCTAAAGTAATAGGCTTTATAAAACAAATCTTTCAACCAGCATCTACTGAAAAGCAGAGGCCGAAAGACAATAATGCCTGACTCTCAGCAGAGATCAACCATAATGGCTGTTGTGTATGTCACTACATATGGGATGGATTCTTTGTACTTTTTTTATATCCTTGGCATATGTGATTTCTGTGCCAAATAGCTTGTCAGAGATGCTAATTTTATCAGAAATGTTCCATTTTGAAGTTAGATCTCATTTAAAGTCTAGTTTATATATCCCTTCTTTACTTCACAGAAGAAGTTTAAATTACAAATAGATGTTTGGGAAATTACAATTTATCACATTTATCAACTATAGATTACTGAAGAGGAACACTTACTGATGCTTATTTCAGAAGGTCACCATACAACTGAGGCCCATACCTGGCAAAATGTTAAAATTTCAGCCTAGCCTTGAGAAATCTGAATTTTACTTTGATAAACTTCTAGCTTGACAATGAGAGTTTAATAAACTAAACTGTAAGTAGCTGCATGGAGAAAGGCCATTTTAAATCTACAGTGGAGAAACAAGCTGAATTCTATATGAAGATATTCTAAAGTAAGTTTTTCTGTCCAGATATTTTTGTTTATTTGGATTTTTGGTGCTTTTTTCTTTCCTTTTTTTTTTTTCCTTAGTTTAGCTGAAGATCTGAAGAGCACAGAAAGTTAAGTACTCTATTGATTTGATTTCTTCTTGGCTTTTTTCCTTTTCTTTCTTTTTTTAAATTTTTTTTTCTGCTTCAGAACACTTTACATCAGGTTGTCATTCTATATTAAACCTCTGAGAGACTGAAAAAGATGAAAACCAAATCTCATGTTGAACAAAGGAAGCCTTAAAAATTGTTTAAAGAGGCAAAAGCAGCCAAACTTTGTTTAACTTGCATCCATTCAACAAGATGGAGTTTGGCCTTAGGGTACTCAGGTCCTGATCCAAACCACTGTGGAAAGAATCCCTCATGGCCTCATTATCAGCAACTCTAAGCATTGGGAGTGCTTATTGAATGCTTTTTTTACTGATGAGGAATCAGAAGGCTTATTAGAGGAATGTCCTTAAAGCATAGACACTGCCTTTGAAAATGACAGCCTTTTCCTAAAAGCTCAGTGTTCTTATTTTTCTGCTGTTGCTCTATGATAGAAATACAAGGGTTTTTATCACCTTTAAGTACATTTATATAAAAAGTCTGAAGGGCTTTTCAGACATTTAAAAGAAATATTTAGACTGGGAGGGGAGCTTGACATAAGCACAAGAAAATAGGTGCTCAAACTGTATTTCCATACAGAAAAAAGCATTTATGGCTATTGACTTCCTATATTTTCTAGAGATGGATGTATGTGTTTTCACCTTCACGAGGACTCTCTGAACCATTTGCTAAGAAACAGTGTCTTTTCTGACACTAGACAGTTGTTTTCATGGAATTCAGTAAGGCTCAGTTCAGTGCCTGCTGAAATCAGGGAATGCAAATTGCAAAGGATGGGAATATTGATGTTTTCATTTCAGTTGCACCCTGGCTGATCTAAGGGGAAGGAAATGCCTCCACCCGGGAATATGATTCACTTTTGTGAAGTGGGCACTTAGCTAAATAGCAAACCATTGTCTAATGGATGTATGCTGCTGGTCTTAGCTTGACGTTTGTGCAAGTTCTGGAATGAAGAGAAAGCAGACAGTAACAACTTTATAGAGCTTTGGCTCAATAGTTAGGTACAGAGTAACAATCGAAGGACCCACAACACTCACCTAGCTGTGAAAACTGTTTTTTCAAGGTGCTGAGTTGATGATCATCGTTAGGTATACTTTAATTGTCTTGTCCTTTATAGATAAAATTTTAGCTAATGTGAGGATAACAATGCCAATTGAGATTTGGAAAGTATAATGACCTGTTCAAGATGAAAAGAGATTGTAAGGTCATTTGTTACTGGATCAGTTTGATCAGAAGAGCAGTGCTTCCCTGAAGCTGTGTGCTTGTTCCCTTACGCCTTTCATTCACCCCATAGTAGGCTGTAAATACCTCTGCTCTGAATTCTCCAACCACCTGCTTTGGAGTCAAAAATTTACCAAGCTGTGACAGCTCTGGATACGTGACTGCACCAGAGTGGAGGTGTGTAGCATGCTCTTTCATCACAGAACCAGAAATGGAGAGATAAAATGTTTACTTAGCCCAAAATTACTTGTGTAGTCGCTCCTCTCAAATCCCTGGTCATGCTTCTTTCTCAGCATGGATCACTAAATACAGTCTGTTGAGGTGTTGAAGAGGACATCCTGCAAAGGACAGTAGATCACAATGTCTCTGAAAAAACACTTATGCCCACGTGTCTATAAACAGATGGCTAAGAGAAGAGTTTTCACTATTTCATCAGAGTATTCACAATTAAATTCTACAGGCAATTGGAAAATTGCCATATTCCTATAATCATTCAATGTAATTTATTTCTATATATATATAAAATCTCTGATTTTTTTTTTTTTTTTTTTGGTGGGTTTAAATATGTGATGTTTCAAGTGAAAAAATCTCTCAGACATTCATAGAATCATAGAATAGTAAGGTTGGAAGGGACCTCAAGGATCATCTAGTTCCACCCCCCTGCCATAGGCAGGGACACCTCCCACTAGTATTCACATCTATAGCACTAGTTCCAAAGCTACCATATAAGTTATAAGGAAACAAATTTCTGGAAATGAATTAGAGGTAAAAGGATTTAATGGAAGGTTTATTGAAAGTAATTGAAATTAACAAAGGCTATCAACAGAGATCAGAAGTAATTTAATTAATCGGGAGAAATTTGGTTCAATTGAGATTTAGTTGAGAAATTGAATGAAAATGAGTGAGAAAATTGATAAGCAGTCTACTGACTTTTAAGATTGATATTACTGATTTTGCAGTGATGAAAAGCTGTGATCCAGGAAAATATATAACCAAGGTAGACACACATGACCATGCATTTCTTTATTTTGATATTTGATATTGCAGTGGTGTCACAAATACTCTAAAAATATTCAAACTATCCAAATACAATGCAAATATAATCTGGATAACTGTAGGTTTGGGAGCTGTATGCAGCAAACAAAGAAATGCTCCATGCTTTTTCAATTTCTTTTCTAATTGCTACTGAAAGAAATGAAGTATTGCTAGATACAGAACCACCAGACTAGTAATAATTCTCAGTATCATCTTTTAAACAAAATAATCTATCATGATTATGATATGACATTTTCCCATGGCATTGCTTGCAAGGGCTATAAATTCTTCTTTCAAAGTGACCCTAGTTTTATATGGCATATAGGAATACAAATAAGTAGTTTTGCTCATTTTAGAATACAAATATATAGATTCTGGAAAAAAAAAAAGGGGGGGGGGATCTTTTCACTTGATGATTTGGGCTCTAAAAGGGGGAGAAAGTTCACTTTTACCTTCTTTGTAGAAAGCCATACCAAAAATAGAGGGGATTTGTGAAAGCAAGAGTAGGGATGTGCACATAAAGTTAATTGGTATTATTAATATTGTTCTGGAAACTGGTTGGAAAAGTTGGTAGAAACTGAGCTGCAGTAATTTTTGAGTCACACATGCACTTGACCCCAGTGGTTTGGATGACAATGCCCTAAAGTGCATAGGGGAAAATGAGAGTTCTTCCCTACTACTGCTCTTCCTTTCACCATTATGATCTATCAGTACATAACTTAAAGCTTCTTTTAGCCAGTAAGCTATCTCAGTTATCCTCATGTGTTACTGGATTGGCTTCCTGCCGTGCATTTCAGGTGTCTACTACATGAGATCCATTCACACTGTTTCTGTAAATGTAGTGTGGGAGCAAAATGGGAGAGGCAGTAATGTGAAACATGCTGCACTGGCACTGAGGGACTGATGCCAGCTTGTGTCAGTTACACCACTTACATTAATAAATTCTTGCTGTTTTCTCATTTGACATGTGTAGTATGGTTTCAGGTTTGGTGAGGTTTTTTTTTAACAAGTTCAGGTTTGTTAGTCTAATGGTAATGTTCAAAGTAAAGTGACGATATTTGGACTTCAGGAGCTAAAAATACTTGAGTTTGTATAGCCACATAGCAAGGAGCTGCACTATTGAACACCAGATACATCAAACAATTAAAAGTCAAATTAATCACAGAATCATAGAATGGTAGGGTTGGAAGGGACCTCAAGGATCATCTAGTTCCAACCTCCTGCCATAGGCAGGGACACCTCCCACTAGAACAGGGAGCAGCCACAACCTTCCTGGGCAACCTGTGCCAGTGTCTCACCATCCTCACTGTAAAGAACTTCCTCCTAACATCCAGTCTAAATCTCCCCTCTGACAGTTTAAACCCATTGCCCCTCATCCTGTCATTACAAGACCTTGTCAATAGTACCTCCCCAGCCTTCCTGTAGGCCCCCTTCAGATACTGGAAGGCTACTCTAAGGTCTCCTGGAAGCCTTCTCTTTCTCCAGGCTGAAAAGCCCAAACTCTCTCAGCCTGTCCTCATAGGACAGATAATATCTAAAATCACACTATGTATCACTACATGCTAGCATTAAGGATTATCTAGGTTAGAGATTTTAGACAGTAAGTTTATCACAGAGGATATCTTTCATAAACAGAGATTTTGTTTTCATGAATAACCTTACATGAGCTAAAAGAAGATACAAAGCAAACCACAAACTAAAAGTACGAAACAAGATGTGAACTGAAGCTGTTACCAGTTTCCTGGCTATATCCAAAATTATTGCAGGACACTGAAACACAGAACAAATTTCTTCATGATCTTTTAGAAATATACACCTGGAAGACCTAATGCCATTGACTTCAATGTCAGAAAAGTTTGGAATCTGGAGCTTGTTATCTTCCACAGGATAGCAGGTGTTCAATCAAAGTTGTTAATGTATTTTCTGTGGATCTCATATACTTTAAAAGCAGGTAATTAGAATTATCCACAGCTACTTTGTAACTATGAATAATTCATTTCCTGTGCATCAATAAAATAATTATTGCATATTATCATTCTTAGCTTTCTACTTCAATAAAATTGCTCACATCATGTCACTGTCATAGTAATGTGCTTTTTTATTTTTTGTATTAATGAAAATTACCAGTAGAATCAGGAAAATTGCAATATGATTTAATGTCATCTCAAAGCCTTTTCTCTTGCATTGCACTGAAAAGATAAAATGTTTGGATTTTAGCTGATCATAGAGGGATATTCTTGACCATCTTGGACGCTTTTGAATACTTCCTTTTAAAAATAATGAAGTGGTTTAGAGCTCTTGTTTTGGCATAACTTAATCCCTTCCCAATAACACAGTTTCTTTCCACTTTTAAAGCTCTTTTTTTTTTTTTCTTTTTAATTCAATCTTGTTACTTAGTTTAGGAATGCACTACAGCCTTGACCAAGAAGATTTCACACAAGAGTAATGTAGAATCCTCATTAAAAACATATCTATATTTTATATTAAGCAAGCTTTTAAATCCTTGCTGGATTAAGATCAAATTCTAGTTGAATTTATTTTTAATGACTTATCTTTCAGAAAACATTTAATGCTCATTAGAAATTTTTATTCCAGCTGAAATGTATTATTTTTCCAACAGCTCTAAAAAAAGCTGAAACAAGAAAGCAAACATTCTGAAAGGGAAAAAAAAAATCACGCACCAAAAACTTTCTTACTTTGACTAGCAAAATGCCTACTTCATTGTGACTTCACTGCTTTTACAAGAATTAAAAGAATCCTTTCCAATCCTGTGTGGTGCTCACTGTGGAAATTGCAATGTGTTCTGTAACACAGCTGTCAGAAGCTTTGGAGAGACTGGAAGAGAGGATTTGGATCAGCAAACCAAGTGCTATAGCCATTGTTATTTTCTTTTTAAAAAATGTAGCAAGACTTTCTTGTCTGTGTTCTGTTTGAAAAAGAACTGCTGTGCTTTGGATTAATTGTCTGGGGAAATAATGGATCCTTCATAAAAACTATTTAAGAAAGTATGCATGAAAAGCAATCAAAATATACTCCATTTTCTAGGGAAAACTCTCCAGAAATTTCTCATAGTCCTTCTTCTGTTAAGTCTGCCCAAGTTTTGGTATTGAGACTGCAAAGGTATGTTAAGTATATGTCTATCAAGTGTCTGCTGACAAGCTTTTAATAAATGACAGTGCCATAGTCACATAAACAGCTTCAGGGCAGGACAGGGGAGAGAGGAGAAAATAGTGCCCATTTGAATAAAACTGTAACTTCAGGCTACAGTTCACAAATTCACAGATTGCATTGGGTTGAAAGAGACCCTCAAAGGTCATGACTGACTCCTTTGTAGAGAACAGGGACAACTCCGACTAGATCAGGCTGCCCTGGGCCGCATCAAATCTGATTCTAAATGTCTCCAGGAACAGTTATCTGCATCAACAACAAGCTGATGTTCTTTTGTTTTTTAGATTCGAACATTCAACAGCAAAACCAAGTTGTAACCCAAGCAAAAATGTATTCTTCTTCAAAAAGGGAGAAGAGATTCTAAGTATTGCAAAAACCTTTAAAAATATTTTGCATTTCAAAAATGCCCAAGCTCAAGCTTCTACAAAACTTCTGGGTTTGAGCTGAACTTTAACCTCTTTGTCCTAACCTTTGTTTTAAGGGAAAGTGCAGTGAAATTTTTTTTTTTCCCCTACTACTTCAAGGTGAATGAACTTTTTTTATTTGTAATCTAAAGTTTTAAAGTATTGTTTCTATTAGGAAGTGTTAATATTCAATTTACAGTAATTATTTGGTGCACACAGATTGCTTTGTGCCTTATCTATGTTACCAGGGCTTGGCACACATGTGCTACCTGCTGTTATTCAGCTCTTGTCTTGATTTCAAATGTGTTGTCAGAAGAATATCTTCCTTTTCCATCCTTCAGTTTGCTGTAACTTGAAACACACCTTTTGGTTAGTGCTTGTTTGGAGCATAAAGATATGATCATGCTACGTGTAAACATGAAATTCAATGTGAAAATAATCTTAATAAACTAGCATGGAAAATGTTAGGTAAGGATGAGATAGCAAAGGGTGTGTACTTTCTTGGCTATTTATTTTCCCTGCTCTGTGCTATGGATCCCTTTGTTTTGCACTTATGTGTCAAAATTGATTAATTCTGAATTCTACTGCTACTTAAACATTTTTTCAGGCACATCCACATCAGCGTAATCAGTGACAGCGATCTCCATGTAACTGAATCCTTTTAAAATATATTTTCATTAGCATTGATACAGTCATACTGTCAGATTATTAAATAGTCCATGAAATAGTGTGTGTATTGATCTTAAATTGTGCATCCCAGTGTAACAAGACTTGCCAAGTCATTTAACTTCAGCATAAGATTCACTCCTTTGGGCTTCTCTTCCCTGATGGAGCACCTGCTCTGCCTCTGAAACAACATGGCTTGAACTTTCCCTGCTCCAGGAACCTACACACCTCATTTTGCTGATTAGATTCCTTTAGAGCATGACAGCTCAGCCCAGGGAATGGCACATAGCACTGAGTGGGTCAGTGTTCAAGTCTTTCTCGATGCTTACATGACTTACATCCTGACTTACATGATTGCCATTAGGAAGGGAATGTTTTCCTGAAGTAGACTGGGATGAATCTGGGGAGGTTTTTTAACCTTTTTTCCTTGGAAGCATTGAATGTATTTGTTTGCCCTGATCCTGATTTTAGCAGCCCCTTTGTCTTCTCTCTTGCCTGTTTTAATTCCAAAAACGCACTGGGGTTATTTTTGATTAAAGACTTTTGTGGGTTTGGCACTGGGACTGTCCAGGCAAACTAGAATGGCTGATGACTAGGTACTCTGAATTTGCTCTGATTTCAAATTCTATGAACGATGAAATTAAGTAAAGAAATTTTGTATGCTGTAATGTTCATTCAAACAGAAAGGAATTGAAAAACAACTGCACCTGGGGAAAAAGATTTGGAAAGACACCTGGAGATGTTCCAAGTGTGTGCTTTCTTAATAATTAGCACATCATACACCTAGTTAGCATCTCATAAATAAGCATAAAGTAGTCATTTAATGAATCATTTTACTTTGTGCTGTCACAGGTTACAGAAAAAGCAAAATACTTTATTTTAAGAACAAGGTGAGGCTCATTTTTCAGCATCGGTAAAAAATTATAGTAGGATAACTAATGTCATAATATAGACAATGTGGTTTGAGGGTTTTAATACTTGATAGCACAAGTTAAGCTCAGCATATCAGGTGCAATGCTATTTTGTACACGTTGCACTCCTGGGCATGTTTCAGAGGATGGAGCTGGTTAAGTGGTGGGGCATTTTCTGCTGCAGTCTTCACTACGTTTGTATGCCTGAGATCCTGCGTGGGAGTTTGTGAGCCACAGAAAATTTCTAGGCTTCCCAGCCCTACTCTACTCAGGTAGACTCTGTTAGCTTATTGAGGTCTAACAAATGCATTACAGCAGTAACATGCTGGGCTTTGAGGCTAGATGTGCAGTCTTGAGAGCTGCAAGGGTGGGTTGTAGTTCTGCTGCCTTCTGTGAAAGCAGAAATAAGTCTAGATATAGAAAAGACTCTTTGTTAAGGCACCAGACAGGATTTGGGATGGGTTAGGGTCCCATCCACTTTGGGAGACATGTCTTAGCACTCTGCCTGGGTCTTAGCAATGACTTCTGCAGACATTAAGAGTTACTTTCATTTATTGTCTGAGCATAAGGATTTCCTCAAAGCTGAGGGCAAACATCCATCTGTTCTGATAATCCTGTCTGTAACAGTAGCCTACAGAAGGTGCTTAGCGAAGCATAGAGGCAGTAGGGCTTCTGTATAATCATAGCAGCAGATACTTGTCAAATATCTGCATCCCTGGAGATATTCGAGGTCAGGCTTGGCAAGGCTCTGAGCAACCTACTGTAGTTGAGGATGTCCCTGCTGACTGCAGGGAGGCTTGACTAGATGGCTTTTGGAGGTCCCTTCCAACCCAGACCATCCTATGATCCTGTGATTTAGGTTAGAAAAAAATCCTTAAGATTATCGACTCCAAATGTTCACAGATTCTTTCTTTTCTCATCTTTCTCTTTAGAAGTGGCTGAAAGGACAGCCATTGATGTTGTTGATATGTTGATTTTAGCTGAAGGTGGTTATTGTTTTGATTCTGATTTCCAAGAGGAAAGTCTGGAGCAAGGAAGTCTTTTCTCTGGTGGAAGGAGATAACGTTAGGGAATGCTTAAGGAACTGGATGGGCAAAAGTCTGCTAGGGAGCACTTAAGGAACTGGATGGGCAAAAGTCTGGGTGACTGCTGACTGATTTCTTGATAACCTTGGAACAGTCGTGGCAATTGGCTGAAGGTGATGATAAGTGGCAGAAAGCAAACATAAATTCTCTATTTAAAAAGGACAGGAAGGAGGACCCAGGGAACTACAGGTCAGTTAGCCTGCTTATTGTAACCATTCACAGTGAAGTGTTCTCTGTGAAGAACTCTCATGTTTATTCTTCTTACCGTGTTTTTGATATGTAAAACAATGCAATTCTGGTGGAGATTTCTTTACAGAAGGAAGTGTTCAAAGTCTGGCTTCTATGTATGGTAGCCTGAACTTTAAGTGCTTAGTACTATCATTGTTTACTGAAGGTACTGAGAACAAGTGGAAACAGCTTTTATAGAAATTAGGCATTTCTTTACAAACCAAAGAAAAAGTAAGGCTTAATTTTTTTTTAGCCAGTAATTATTTTATCTATTTCTATGCTGTATTCATGCAGACTGAAAACTGCTAAATCATAGAATCAGTCAGGGTTGGAAAGGACCACAAGGATCATCTAGTTCCAATCCCCCTGGCATGGGCAGGAATGTACAAGCTTTGAATTTTAGTGTAATTTTTCCTTCATAAGGAGAGAAAACTGAAAAACTGATCAGTGATGCTGCAGACCGGGGAGGGGGGGGGGAAGGCAAGTAGAAATCTATATAAAGTATATTATCTTTTTTTTTTCTTCTATTAAGAAATAATTACAATATATGTACTTGCTCTGCCATGCAATATAGGGGTAATTAAACACAACCAAGTATTTAAAATTATTAAAAAATAGATACATAAAGCACATTAGAAGCAAACAGAAAACTCTTTGTTTCCCTAAAAGTATATATGCTCAGTGTTGTAGAATCAAGGTATAAACACTTGTAAGAGAAGCAAAAAGGATGTATCTGGGTTCTATATTCCTACTTGGGACTGGCTACAGGTCTACAGTGTGGCTGTCAGAGGTGTGAATGGTGACTGTGCAAATCACACTTGTAACTTAATGACTGTTTACTGATTTCTCTTACGTGAGGCTGACTCCATTTTTCATTTCCATTTTTGGCCTCTTCAGTATCTCTGGGGATGTTTTATTTCTGTAGCACAAACCAGTGAAGATACTTTTTTCATGTACCAACAGTCTACCATAATCCAGGACTTGGATTAAATGTTGTTTGTAGTGATTCTGTTCCTGAGTTAGAGACAGATATAAACTCTGAAGTAATTTGGCTGACATCTTGAAGCTTGCTGACTGTTGGAGTTGTAGAGTGGGGGTAACAACTACTAACACCTCAAAAACTTCTAAAGAAACCTCTGAATAAATGTTCTGAAAAAACATCCTTAGAGAGCCTTTGACACCCATCAGCCTTGTTTAAGTGGTAAGTGCCAATAAAATGTCTGTGGGGAGAAAAAACTTAGACTTCTCTAATGTAGAGACTACAGAAAAAGATATTTTTGGATTTCTTAATGTAGGTTTCCATCTTGCAATGTATTATTAGGTGTTATCAACAGCAAGGAAAACTGCCAATCATCTTAACAACTAGCTACTTTTAAAAAGGCATCCAGTGACTTTAATCATAATTAAAGTATTTATGCAATTAAGTGATACTGAATACACAAAATTCTCCTGGTGATGATCAAGATGTTTATTTTCTCCATACTGTTAGGCTTTGGTCTTGCAAAGCACTTTGAGCATATGAAGTTAGTAGGAATTTGTTACATAACCAGTGTATTTCAACTACCTTGAAAAATAAACCCCCAAAGACTCTGAGATCCATTTGTCTCTCCATCAAGTCCCTGTACTCTTTGTCCTCTATATCTATTTCATGTTCTTTCTCTCATTTACCTTCCCTTGAACTTCAGTCCTGAGCTCTCCAGTTCATTTTGGTCTTTGTTGAATTGAAACCACTCTTTTTAAGGTGTTTACTGATAGTCTATCTGATCTTTATTCCCTGGTCTTCAAAAATAGTGAGGAGTTTGTCAGTTTAGCAGATCTGCCTGGCCCCAGGCCAAAGTTTTGAGGTATGTGCTCTCTTCAAAGCCTCAAGGAACAGACTGAATCCTGCCTCCTATTGTCTGGCAACAGAGAAGTAGGTATGTCTGTCATAATTTCAGCTCCTAATGTCTGGAGGACTGAGTGAAGTTGGTGGTCTAATTGGAGGAATGCAAAAGATTGTAAGACACAAAAGATCTCCTAAGTCCTTCATACTTCTGATGCTGGTGGCCACTTGGCAAGCATAGTTGAAATCAAGTACATTTCTGTATAATATTGGCTTTACTCTTGTTTTGTACGCTGCAGACTGATGTTCCTTCCATTTGACCACTGCAGAGTCCCTCACCACTGTATGGTATCTCTTCTGGGTTTTTTACTTAACAATTAGTTCACTATTTTTCAGTCTGAAATAACTGAAATAGGAGCCCTACAGTGTTGCATAGCCTGGGAAATCAAGGCAATTAACTACCTCAATATTATAGAGCCATTGAACAATCTAACATAATACAAATGTCTTTAAAGGGGAAAAAAATAGCTCAAACTTAGTCTTTTCATTTAAATTCTGAATTACATTGCAGATTCTGCTATTAGGCAAGCACACATTGGTAGAGCTATATGTGTTTTCATTTTCAGAAGATCCTTCAATACATATTTATAAGGAATTAAGATTTATGGTAATGCATTTTCCTTTTTGTGCTTGCACTCCTTCTCTTATGTGCTCTTTCACTTGCTCTTTCTCACACTCTATTCTGTTTTTCAGATTGACTATAATATTTAAGTTAACCCTGCTTTATGATAAAGATTGCTTTGGTGTTTAATCCTTTTATTTAAAAGAAAACTCTCCCAAAAGGGAGTATGTGCCAAACTGTGTTTCGGGTAATAAAAAACTTATATGTCCATCATTCACTAATCAGCTAATACTATCAGGCTTATTTCCTTGCACTTGCTATGCAAGAAAACTTATATTATCTTGTCGTTCAGTGGTTGGAGCAAAATAAACCCAAAATAAAACTATATGCTCCTTCTTTGCACTACATAATAATTGAAGAACTCAGTAATATATTTTCTTCAGTTAAATAACGAAAGTTGCAGAGTAACAAAGTGATTTTATGATGGGACTTGGCTCTAAAACAAATGGACAAGAGAAACAGAAGGTAGATCTTTAAATGTTATTTGTCTGTGTAAATTATGTATTTGTATTTTAAATGACTTTGCTCTTTAAAGAATGATATAAACAGTAGGTTAAAGGCACTCATTTATGTATCATAAGTCTTTACAGTGTTAAATGAGATTATACAAGTCTTTCATTTTTGGTTAATGGTTGAATTATTAATTGTGCTTGTATGCATCTGTAGGGATTATTTGGAGAATAGAAATTAGACAATATGTTATCCAAAGGAATACAGAGTGTCTGTTTTTAATTCAGTGCTGAATTGACTGTACTAGAAGTCTGAGGAAAAGGCTGCTGGCCGTCAGCCAACAGCAATTGCTACAAGTCAAAAGAGCTGCAAGAAGCAGGTCAAATTTAAGAAGTACAGAATGCTAAAGCTCAATTATTTAAATCAAAAAACCTAGTGCAGATGATCAAATAAGCAGTTGAGAGTATTTGATTGGGAGCACATGGAAACCATCTGTTCCTCTATAAGCTAAACCATAGTAATAAATACAGGCAATCATGTGTAGTTAACTGGCTACATTTTAGTTAGTACACTCTGTGCCATTCTCAAAGTGCATCTATACAAAATATTTCAGATCATTTGTGTGGGAAAACATGCATAGGTGCATGTGAAAAATGCCCCACAGATGTCAACAATTTCATTTGGTTACTGTTTAGTATCAAACATAGCACGTCCAGCAGGAGTGGGGAAGTAATTCGGCCCCTCTTCCCCACACTGATGAGGCCACAGCTTGAACATGGGTTCAGTTCTGGGTGCCACAGTATAGAAAAGACATTGAGGTCTTGGACCATGTCCAGAGAAGAACGATAAGGCCGGTGAAGGGTTTGGAGGGCATCATATGAGGAGCAGCTGAGGGAGATGAAGTTGTTTAATCTGGAGAAGAGAAGGCTGAGGGGAAACCTTATTGCTATGTACAACTACCTGGGAGGAGGTTGGAGTAAGGCTGGTGTTGGTCTCTTCTCAGTAACCAGTGATAGGATGAGAGGAAATGGGTTTCAGCTGTCCCAGAGGATCTTTAGATGGGACATTAGGAAAGACTTCTTTACTGAGAGAGTGGTGAGGCATTGGAACAGGCTGCCCAGGGAGGTGGAGTTGTCATCATCCCTGGAGGTTATCAAAAGTCTGTAGATGTGGTGCTTCAAGACATGGTTTAGTGGTCATGGTATTTGGGTTACAGTTGCACTCGCTGATCTTAAAGGTCTTTTCCAGCCCTAGTGATTCTGTGAAATTAATATTGTGTAATTATAAATAATTTCTACCTCTTCCTTAAGCAAATCATCTCAGATTGCAAAAATTGTACAAAGGAACTTCTTGAAACCTGTCCACTTCAAATAACTTCCAACGGAGAGTTCTGAAAAATCTCATTTTACGTATAGTGTGTTTGAGTAGTTGGGAAATGCCTTTAGGGTTTGTTTGACTTTTTTTTTTTTTTAATCTTTCTCAAACCAATGCTTGGTCTTTGGGGCTGGAAATGATTGAAAGCTAAGTGGAATTTTTATTTTCTTTTTATTTTGATAGCAAAACTTTTTAACTGCAGTCGTAATTAATGAATTACTTTACGTTTCTGCACCAAGTCTGCATTTCCATCATTGCTTGTTGTAGAAGAGGTTTCTGATAGATGAATTCTTTACCCCTAACTGGGAAAATTAGATAAAAGCAAATGCATGCAGGACTTGCCTACATGCAAGCTGTAGCATGTATTTACTGCTTTTTCAACCCTGTGTCAACCTCTCTCCAGAAGCATGAGTATATATAGAGCACATACACAGTGCCATTCTGAAATTTTATGTAAAGTTTCTTCCAAATAGCTTGGACTTGCCATCTGTTGGTGTAACAAATGCAGTGAGTGGTTAAGCCTGTGAAGCTATGTGGGAGAAGTGTTCTAGAGTGGCCACTTTTTTCACCTGTACATTATTAGTATTACCTGAAGCTGTATCGAGTCCCGTTGCTATTAGTACTGTACAAAATAAAGGAGTGTGCTCTTTGCTTTCAGAATGCTNTCTAATGTTTATGTTCTTAGTTTTATCTGTGTCAGCAAGCCTATGAGTGAAGTAGACATCACCGTTGTTTTCCTTTCAAAGCCTGTAATAAAATATTCCAATTAGCTTTAAACCAGCACACCCTTCCAACTTTACCATTCTATAATTCTAATTCCTAAGTCTACCTGATTATTTTAAAAATATTAATTTGCACTGATAAAAAGTATTAGAGGAAGCTCTCCTAATACCCAGGCTTAATTGCCATAGGGGAAAGCACTACTTCTTAACCCACTTCAAGTATGAATCTACCTGTTAAATTCTTCTTCATGGTGTTCTTCGTGTGCAGCATTTGATCTTTTGATCAATAATTGTATATGCCAGGTAATTGTTTTGGAGCTCTCAACTTCCTGGTGGCCAGGAACCTGGGGTAAGTAGCTGTTGCATATACAGTCTACACAGAGTCTGTCAGTGACTACTGAGTCACTCCTGGTGCCAATTTTAATTGTGCAATTGCTGCCTCTCACTTCAGATTCTGAAGAGTATTTCAGATGTGTCACAGAAGCAAAGAGGCAGAACTTCAGCACATCTTTAGGTCAAGCCATGGCACAAGAACATCATCACTTTCAGAAGGTGATGTCTGTTTCTTTTGAAGATTTTTGTGCTTGCAAAAGCAAGGTACAAAAGACCAGGAATCATTAGTGAAGAAGGCTGGTGTGAAAGCTCAGCCCTCACCTAAACAATCTCATGAAGTGCAGTTCAAAGCAAAAGTTAGAAGGAGAGTTTTAGTATCAGAAGCTCATGGAGGAGAGAGTTGAAGAGATGAACAAAAATGTCTGTGAGGAGAATCTAGTTTTAAAAGCTAAACTGAGTCTGTCCAAGAAGTAATAAGCTTCTTCAAATTGATCTTGTACTAGGAACAACTGGCAGTCTTCAAACTTATGTACTGTATAACTAGGTCTGAACTATAAAGTAGTTACCTTAATTTGTAAATTAAGGCATTTATATCTGTGAAATAAACCAACTGAAGTATTAAAGAACTTGCATAAATATGAAACTTCATTTTTATACATGAAAACCCATAGGAAGAAGTTCCCCATCCCTTCTTTTTCCCTCATAAGTTTCTTTGCTATTATTCACTGTTTTGCTGTGTTTGGAGAATTTGGTCTGATGCAAATTTAATATAATACAATGTCCCTCATGCCTTCTTGTTTTGAATGGTGGAGGTTAAAGTTTTCAGCAATGTTGCTACAGGTAAAGCAATAAAATCCTTTGTGATCATGGCTAGAATCCTGAAGAAGCAAAAAAGGTGAATATTTCTTTCTCTTATGTTCTGTGTATTCGTGTCCTCTGTGCATATTTTGTGTTTCATGGGCAGGAGAAAGGCTATACTGAAGTGTAAGTCAAGTAGCATATGCAAACTGTAAGCCAAAAGTTAAAAGTAGTATATTCATAGCCTTCTTTTTTGAGACTTTCATATGAAAACAAGTCTTGTTTTTCTTCTCTTTGGTAGTCAGTCATTTTTCTCCACCTTTGCAGCTGTGAATTTGCACCAAGGGAGAGACCTCTTGTAAACTTCAGTTCTTTGAAATAAAAATGTTCACTAAATGAGAACGAGTCTAAAATAGCTTAAGGCAAACAACATCATGTACTTGATGGAACTAGAATTACTTTTGAAGAATTCTTTAGATAGTCCTTCAGAGTGTTTTTTTTTCTGAACTCAAAGTGACTGAAAATCTGAAATTTCAAGTGATGGTACTGTTGTGCAGTTTGAATAATGATCTTTCAATAACACAGTGCTTTACTTCAGTACATTTCAGATATCTTTGTTCAGGTACATGAAGCTACGAGTCGATTTATTACAAGTACAGATGGGCAAACAGAAGCACTTAATTTTGGTGACTCTAGAAATAATGAACAACATAAGCACTTGCTTGGAAGTTATGTAGAGGTGGAAGTACACTGCACTTTTTTCTTTTTTCTATAACAGCTAACTAATTACAGTCTACTGTATTTGTGCTGTCACTAAATGGTTTCACACTGTGCAGCCACATCACTTCTGTTCTTGAATTTGGCAACTTCAATTACTGCTGATAAAAGCTGACTTGTTCAGGAACTCTAAACTATGAGAAGTATGCTATTAAATTCTCCAGGGATCCTGTTTTGATTCAAAATTGAGTTCTTTGATATCCAAAACTTGAGTTTTCAACAACCAAGTGAATAGAAAATGTCGATTGTGGAGTAGACCTCAAATCTTAGAATGCAGAGTAACCTTTTGGCTTGTGTAGGAGCTCTTTGTATTTCATACTAAAATTGCTGTTTATTCCATGAAGGCAGTTAGTCTAAGATTAACATTTCTTCTTTACCTGTGTGACTGGAAGAATAAATCCTGATTTTTGTGAGGTATGTGAGTGTAGCATGTTCTTACAAACCATGCTCACTAGAATATGGTGAATAAGAGAGTATAGCTGTGTGTTTCTGCCAGGCTTTTTTGGACTCGATAATCTTAGAGGCTTTGTCCAAGCTTAATGCTTCTATGATTGAATTCACAAAGGTCTACAAGGCTGCTGCAGTAGCTTTTAATGTTAAACTATGAAACCCACAGAGCTGTGTATTAATTGCCTTTATGCATTCATTTACGCATTTTGTTATAGTCTTAAAATTTTTGGCTTCATATTTTGTCTAATTTATGCAGAATTTAAAGATTTTACTCTCAAAAACTTTAATTTTCAATTATACTTATTTAAGCGAGCACGGAAGTGATGGGGTAAGTGTGAAAGAGGCAGAAGCAGAAGTTGAAAATGCAAAAACTTTAAATTGAAATTGGAGAATGAAGATATATATAAAATTTTAAGTCTGTATATTCTCAAAATTATCTACCGTAATTAATACTAGGTTTTCTTAGGTTGTGAAGGAAGGGAAATTAATTTGATTGGTGAATGTTTAATAAAGCAGGAATGGCAGTTATAGAACTGTGTTGGTAAACAGAGATTTTTTTTTTTTTTTTTTTTTTCTGTGTCCTTATGTTGTTAACATGGTTTTGGAAAGTCCAGTGTTGATACTAAATCCTTGATTCTATGCTCAATGTAGAAAATGAAGGAAAGAAGGCAATTTGTTGTCCCTACCACGATGCTTTTTGGAGCTTCCAGCATTAGGTTTCTAGAGAAGGACTCAAAACTCTTCTCATGGGTTTGTGCCGCCTTGAGAGCTCTCATGTTCTTGTTTTCTTCATTTTGATGCTGTGTGGTTAACCTGTACCTTCCAATATTTTGTGGAATTCTTGCAAAAGAGAAAGTAATTGTCCAGATTTGGCTCATTCATCACTGAGAAGAGGGTAGCTGGCATTAAATTAGTGCAATCCCTAGGAGGCACACAGAACTACAAAAGGGAGGGAGATAAGAACTGGCTGATGCAGTTTGAGAGGCAGCTTGTGTATTAAAAAGCAGCAGCAGAATTTCAGGATAGGTTAGGAATAGGTTGTAGGAAATGGAAACAGTGAAAAAATTTCCCCTTTGTCCTTCCACATACTTGGTTGGTGTTGGTGCACCTCGCTGAGTGTTTTACAAGAAGGTGTTGTGTTTCAGGCCATTTCACCAGCTAATCTCCTGATGAGCTTTCTAACATCTGCTCTGAACTTGACATAGTTTTTTTTTCTTTTCTGAGCTATCTTTGAGGCAAAATTCTTTTCTCTGGTACTCACTTGCAGCTTTCTTATCTACACTGCAGATCTTTTCTATGACTTTATATCCTTTTTGCTGACTGAACGTCCACTGATGTGAAGTTTTGCATACCAGTCATGCACAGAATGAGGATAGTTAAGCATTTGTCACTTTTTCACTTCAAATATTGGAGAAGAGAGAATGAAGGAGCTTCTTACTGACACTTCTACATTTTTCTGTGGATTTTCTCCTTCACAGCCTCTTCAACTACTTATATGCATGAGTTTGAAGAAACAAATGAGCAAACACTGACAAGTGACATACATTACAAGTGTCATTTGTGAGTGGTTGCACCTTATCAAATCCAGAATGTAGCAAACATTTAATTAGGAAGAGAAATGCTGTATGTAATTCTGAATTTAGCTTTTTCTGTTGCTTTCAGGGAGTTGGCTTGTTACATTTCTTTGTAAAGTGTGCCACTCTTAGGCAGAGGACTGCAGAGTTTTGTTGTCAATCAATATGAAAGTTCATTCACAAATTTTGTGATGACTGAACTATACCACATATTGATTTTTTTTCATCAGCACATTTTAGTCTCCTGTGCATTTCCAGGATATGCATGTTCTTCACTGTGTTCTTCACTCCAATCCTGAAAATTCTAAAGGTGTTTTTGTTATAGAGACAGAGTAAGACCTTTGGGTTTGGGTCTTACTTTTTTGAGGGTGGTTGGGGTTTTTTTTGGGGTTTTTTTTTTTTTTTGGTTGGTTATTGGTTTGGTTTGTTTTATTTTTTCCCCCAGAGGGCTCAAAAGGAGCATTCAGTTTCCTGCTTCAAACTTACAGAACTCAATGTTCTTGCATGTTGTGGAGAAATATGTCATGGGTCTTACCTCAGAGGAGAAGGTTCTCAGGAGAGCTAACAGTGACCTTCCAGTAACTGAAGGAGGGCTACAAGAAGGATGAAGAAAGACTGCTTACAAAGGCCTGTAGTGATAGGATGAGGAGCAATGACTTGAAAATAGAGAGGAGCAGATTTAGATTAGATGTTAGGAACAAGTTTTTTGCCATGAGCGTAGTGGAACACTGGAACAGGTTGCCCAGGTAGGTTGTTGAGGCCCTATGCCTGGAGATATGCAAGGTGAGGTTGGATCTAGTTGAGGATGTCACTACTTACTGCACAGGGAGTCAGACTAGATGATCTTTGGAGGTCCTTTCCAACCCAGACCATTCTGTGATTCTAATTCAGTGGTGTCCACCCTCAAATTGAGTTGTCATTAAAATTGTTAATGACACCATGATCTATGACTTAAGACCTCATTAAGATTTTAGAACTTTTTATACTTACTGAAGGTTTCTCTGATAACTTAAATATTTTAAATCCAGTAGGTGAACTTCCGATGTGTACTAAGGCCATCATACTACCACTTGCATTGTAAGAGTGGGTGGAAACACTGATGGTGTTCTCTGCAAAGTAGGATATCAGCCCGAAGTGCTATGATGTGACATGTGATTTGACTTGTGCTGGAGCACTGTTAGATTGCTACACACCAGAAAGTCACATGGAAATGACACCATGTTAGCTATAAGTTGATGTTATTGCAGATGGAATTTGTGGGGTTTTTTTGGTCGGTTTTCTTTAAAGCAGCATTTCAGTTGGAGAGGCATTTGCAACTTATAAAGTATCCGAAAGTGTTTTCAGGGAGCTTGTGATCCTAGGATCAAACGGACTACATCAGTGCTTCGATTCTTTAGGTATTCAGGACTCCTCTTTTTTTGGCACTCTTGTAATTTAAATATAGCTCAAATGATTATATTTTATTTCAAATGTTGTAAAAGAGAAATAATTCATGGCAGAGATCTTCTATGCTCAGATCTCCGCAGCCAAATGCCTTTTGAACACTGAACTCTTACTAGAATCTTAATCGAGGCAAACCCTTCAGTCTTCATAAAAATGTTGCTGGCAACATTGGTAACTGTAGATCTCTGCATTCATTCACTTTCAAAGTCCATCTAACAGGACAGTATTCTCCTAGGTATATTCCACAGTGTGGCCATTTCTCATACCATGACTGTATATGTGGGAAATTAGTGGAGGATTTTGTGAATATTTGAAGAATATTCTGCAAAGTCATGATATTATAGAATCATAGAATGGTAGGGTTGGAAGGGACCTCAAGGATCAGCTAGTTCCAACCCCCTGTCATAGGCAGGGACACCTCCCACTAGTACAGGTTACTCAAGGCCTCGTCCAACCTGGCCTTGAACGCCTTCGGGGAGGGAGCAACCACAACCTCTCTGGGCAACCTATTCCAGTGCCTCACCACCCTCACTGTAAAGAACTTCCTCCTAACATCCAGTCTAAATATTCTTGGCTAGTTCTGCTCTATCTTGTTTTAGCTTGAAGAGAGGATGTAATTTTTACATAGAATTCTATGATTTAATTTTTAAAGGAATTGTACAGGCTTTCTTTACAATAGCTGTAGCATGATGATCCAAAGATGATCCAAGAGCTGAAACATTTCTGCTATGAGGATAGACTGAGGGAGCTGGGGTTGTTCAACCTGTTCAGCCAGACAGAACTCTGGGGGAACCTTAGAGCTACCTTCCAATACCTGAGGAGATCCTACAGGAAGGCTAGAGAGGGACTTTTCATGAGAGTATCTAGCAATAGGGCAATGGGGAACAGTTTGAAGCTGAGGGAGAGTAGGTTTGGACTGGATTTTAGGAAGATGTTCATCAATATGAGGGTGGCGAGACTCTGGAATAGGATGCCGAGGGAGGCTGTGGATGAATCCTCTGTGGTGGTGTTAAATGTGAGGTCAGATGAGGCCTTGAGCAGCCAAGTCTAGTTGAAAGGCATCCCTGCCCCATAGCAGGGTCGGTTGGAGTAGATGATTTCTGAGGTCCCTTCCAACCTAAGCCATTCTATGATGCTAAAGGAAAGAGATGTTCTGTCTTTTTGTTCTGGTTCCTATAGTACCTCAGCGGGAGGTGTCAAAAAAATCCATACCTCTTAACTGTAATCAGAAGGGTACTCACCAAGCTTACCAGTGGGTTAGTGAAAAGAAAAAATACATAATATCATTTGGTACTTTGGATTTTTTATAGCTTCATATATAGATGTCATTTATTGTAGTATTAAAAAGTTAGAACTGTATGGAATGAGCTCTTATTATCCAGGATACAAAATCGGTGGCCCGCAATTTAAACAGGATTTTTGAGAAGTTTCATTCATCAGCGAGTTTAGTGAGCTTAAGATTCAGGGCTGTTTTGAGAAATTGCTTCATAAAAATGTCTACATCTTATTGATTAGTCATATTTATCTGGCTTTCATAGAAACTAATATTGTTATACATAAAGCTGAAAATACAGCAATCACTGAAAGAGGTAAAATCTGCTAAGCTTTCAGTCTTCAGCACTTTTGCTTTTAAGCTTGAATTGATTAGTTAATTAATTCACCTATATACAGAAAAGTCTCTTAATATAGTGCACTCTAATGGTCATTTCCTTTGGTATTCTTAAGGGTATCATATGAACTTGAGAGTTATCAGACACAATACCTTGTTTCTAACACCTGGAGCTGCACATTTTTCACTACATGTTTGCAGAAAAGAGTATTAGAAATGGTGGAGGGTGCAGTGATCTTCCTACTCTTTGTTCTTCAAGCTTCTCATAGACAATGACAGGGATTTATTGAGTTAGAAACTGCATTAAAAAGCATCACTCTATTTGCTTGTGACTAGTGGAGAATCTTTTTGGAATTATAGGTTGTACTTTTTTGAAATATTTTTATCTGCCACCATGTCCTGTAGCAATGAATTTCACTTTTTTTATTATGTATTGTGTTAGAAATTACTTTAATCACTGCTTTCTTTTGTGACTTTTAATATGCTACCTAATAAATTCATTGAGGGTTTCTCAGTTTCTGTGCTGAGAAACAATTAGCATTCATTCCATATTTGTTTCCCTCACTCTGCTCATGATTTTGTACATCTTTGTAGTATTCTAATGCCTCTCTTTCACACCAAAGAGGCCTAGTTGGTCCTTTTATGATAGCCTCTTCCCTAATCTGCTTATTGTCTTTCTCTCTGCATTTTTCTAATTTTCTCATTTGTTTCATTGAGATCAGGGACCAGAATGACTCCAGTATGAGATGTCACTTTTTTCCATGGTTTAAATCTAGAAGAATCTCTGAGTATGATATAATAAATTACACGGAATGCTTTCTTTTTTTTTTTTTTTTTTTCAAGAAAGCTGGGCACAGTGATTTAAGGATCTCCTTTGTGAAGGGTGTTTGCTTTGGTGATCATCTCAGAATGTATGGTTTAACTCCCTTTCTTTAGTCTGAATTGCTTTGGACATGGGACTTTACCCATCAGTTGCTTAGCATCAGAAACTTTTTCTGCAAGTCTCAGTCTACTTATTTGTCAGAGTCAGCACCCTGGAGTCAAGACACGATACCAATATGATTTTAGGTCTTGCTCCGTTTATTGAATATGAACATGCATTTATACGCCCTTCTAACAGACTGCTCAGGCTAGCCCATTACAAAAGTAATTGGTCCAAATCATTTAAGGTACAAGCTGTTGACCCAACCAGCTGGCTCAAATATCCCAGATACAAACTCTTGTGGAATGCTCTAATTGGTGTCAGAATGCCCCTTGTTTTTAGTTATGATCTTCCCTCGTTTCTGATTCCTCCAGGGGCCGCTTGCAGGTGGTGTCCTTGGCCCTTCAGATAAGCATTCCAAGAAGGCTTGAGAAAGTTCAGCTTACAATTTTGCAGTTAGCAAACTTGGTTAGCTAACTTGGATTTGCTCACATATCCAGCTAATATTTCCCTACATTTATTCTGAACAAATATATACATTCAGTATGTAACACAGGAAGAGTTTCTGTGGCAGGAGTTATTGTTGTTGGATTATTTCAGTCTGTCGAAGTCAGCTGTATGAAGTAAGCAGAGTGTTGGAAAGGCAGAGTCCAAGAAAGCAGAACTTTTAACGTGCCTGCCAGTGCTGTGAATGATCTACCTGTCACTGCGTAGCCTGCTCATGAAGATGAACATGAGCTCTCCTGGAATGATGTACATGGTTTGGCATGTTTGGAACATTATTTGCCTCAGTGAAGATGTCATTTTCCCTGCTTTTCCTAGATTTGTGTAGACAGATGACTTCATGGCTAGAATTCTTTGTGCTGAATTGCTGCAATAGCTTACTGTCACTGTGGCTTGTTATGGAGTACCTGCTGTGCCAACCCTTATCTTCAGCAATACTGTCCACATCCAATTCACATGCAAAACTAGTGCGAAAAGCTGTAGAAGAGCAATTGTTTGAGGGATTCAGGGGGAGACCCTTTTACTGCTGTGTTTATTTATAATTTGCAACATCTGAGTGAAACTACTACGGCCTTTATTCTGATGAGAACATAAGAGTGTACTTACTCTAAGCAAGTGCCTGAAACTGTCCTTGAGATACTAGACAACCAAAATGTAGGCATATTGTTAATGGCTAATCTAATAGTGTTTCATTTTGTGCCACTTGTTTCTCTTCTTACTTCAACGAAGAAGCCTTATAAAGAAATATAAAGAATCTGGTGTTGTTTAGCTTTGGCTTTTTTCTGAGGGGAAGATGTAATTATGCAGCAAACCAGCTATGTTGGTACTCATAGCTGAATGCAATAGTAAAATGTAAACTTGAGCTGAAGGACTTTATGCTTTCAAATCCAACTATACCTTTATTTCTTTGGTACTCATTTACAAACTGTTTCCTGACTGGTACAATGGAAGTTATCATTAGAAATCTGCACAGATTGCCCCCCCTTCTCACCTGTCTTGGGAACTGCTTGGAAAATATGAGAGGTGTGACATGATTTAAAATACAGTTTGTCATCATTTTGACTGGACTCATCAGTAACTCTTTTTTCTTTTCTTTTTTTTCCTCTTTTTTTCCTGGAATTACAGTAGTGTTGTAAGCTAGCAAGATAAAATAAACAAGCAGATTTTGAGTAACAGTGATGTGGTTATCAGGGTTTCCAAAATACACATTTGTACTACTACACCTTTAAACACTCTTCCTTACAGTGGGTTTGAGAAGTTTGCTTTGCTTAGGCCTATCTATATCCAAAATACAGAATTACACAATTAACTAGGTTGGAAAAGACCTTTGAGATCATCACGTCCAATCTATTACCTAACACCATCTAATCAACCAAATCATGGCACTAAGTGCCACATCCAGTCTTTTTTCAAGCACTTCCAGGGATGGTGACTCCATCACCTCACTGTGCAATTGCCAATCACTCTTTCTGTGAAGAATTTTTTTCCTTACATCCAGCCTGAGCTTCCCCAGGAGCAGCTTGAGACTGTGTCCCTTCACTCTGGGAGAAGAGACCAACCCCCACCTGGCTACAACCTCCTTTCAGGTAGTTGTAGCAGTAAGGTCTGCCCTGAGCCTCCTCTTCTCCAGGCTAAACACTTCCAGGTCCCTCAGCCTTAATTTCTAAGCAAGAAATAACATCATTGTGGTCAGGTA
The DNA here is from genome assembly GCA_013399055.1 of Ramphastos sulfuratus. Taxonomy (NCBI): domain Eukaryota; kingdom Metazoa; phylum Chordata; class Aves; order Piciformes; family Ramphastidae; genus Ramphastos; species Ramphastos sulfuratus. The sequence goes on along the minus strand of WBNM01035488.1, from coordinate 12,061 downwards.
AAACATGTTCTTGTCTATTTTCATATCTTTTTTGCAGTCACCAGTGTCATATGTGTTCCTAATATGGAACTCATGCTTGCACACCATGTTTGTCTGACACAATAGTAAACACTCAGAATACTCCTGAACTATTGCTCTGGTCAGCTTACAAGGGACAGGTGATTATTTGCTTTGATGAAGTATTGCAATTTTTAAACGTAATGGGTAATATTTATTTGTTATTATAAAGGTGATGTATATCCACAAAGCCTGGAGAAAGTGAGGTAACTCATTCTTACAGTGACTGTAAGGACTCTCTTTCATTACTCATATTGAGGGATGAATTGGTCCTCTGCAACCATTCCTAATCTTTGAGTCTGGTCCAGCTTACAACGAAGGCATCAGAATAATCTAGATGCATTTTACCAGGACAACAGCTGGTGCTTAGATTTTTGCATGAGAGAACCATAATGAAAACCAGGAAACTACTATTTCATATAATATTTGTGAAAGAGGTTTTGCTTTGTTATTTCCACACAAAGAGTGTTAGGCCTGTAATCTGTCACCAGTGGCAGACTGTTATTCATGCAACAGGAAAATTTAACAAAAGAAAGAAAATGGTTTTTAATACACCATGTTTTCATGGAGATTTTTGTATGAAAAGGTGTGGTTTTATTAACAAATGTGTTACATTTGTTTATATTCTCTCTCAAATGCAGTGTATCTGTTTTGTGGTTTTCACAGTATACATAGCAGTAGGAGGACTATTAAAGCTATACTCATTCATGCATGTACATTCGTAATTTTCTTCTCAAAATTGGTCCTGAGAGTCTCAACAACCTTGTGTTTCACCATAATATCTTGGGTTTAATTGTAAGAACACAGGATGATTTATTTGGAAGGCTTCTCTAGAGGTCAACTACACACCTCTATCATAGAATCATAGAATGGTAAGGTTGGAAGGGACGTCAAAGATCACCTAGTTCCAACCCCCTGACACAGGCAGGGACACCTCCCACTAGAACAGGTCACTCAAGGACTCCTCCAACCTGGCCTTGAACACCTCCAGGGAGGGAGCAGCCACAACTTCCCTGGGCAACCTGTGCCAGTGTCTCACCACCCTCACTGCAAACAACTTCCTCCTAACATCCAGTCTAAATCTGCCCTCTGCCAGTTTAAACCCATTGCCCCTTGTCCTGGCATTGCAAGACCTTGTCCTTAGTCCCTCCCCAGCCTTCATGTAGCCCCCTTCAGATACTGGAAGGCTACTCTAAGGCCTCCTGGAAGCCTTCTCTTCTCCAGGCTGCAGAACCCCAATTCTCTCAGCCTGTCCTCAGAGAAGAGCTGTTCCAGCCCTCTGATTCATTGACAGTTGTAACATTTATTGTAGGTAATCTTTAAGCACCCTCCTCTGCATTTTCCTGAAAAGGTTAATTTGATGATTATTATTGTTTGCCTAAGACATCATCTTGAGATATTTCTGCTTGCTGTCTTCTATTAGAAAATTTCCTATCACTTTTAAACTTCTAAGTATAGAAAGACTGTCGAGGATGCAGGAGGGTGAGGGGAATAAAAATCTGTGATTTTTCAGACTACTTGTTAATGTTTGTGGTCTTGGATCCAGAGTTCTTTTTGTTTGTCACTTGGCTGTAAATAACATACTTTCCTGACCACTTAGAAAAGTATGGCTTCTCCTTGTGAGTCTTTTACTATAGACTTATCATTGAGCAGAGCATTCCTGGCAGCCTATTGAAGAGCTTTAAATTGAAACATCCTTTTAGGGTAGAGTAGTAATCAAAATGCTTGTGTGTTACATGGGAAAGGAGAAGCATTTTTCAAGTTTATGGCACAGAGCTTTTCCTGTTGTTGTAAGAGTTCCATCATTAAAAATGCCACCTTAAACTGCCATATTGCTCCCAAAGCAGTTCTAAAAAATGTTTGCTTTTGAAGACCAGTCTTTGGATCAGTTGTAATTGTAATTGTATTCTGGTGTCATTAGTTCTGTGTGTGGCTTTGCTCTCTGTGTTCTTCATCATCCAGAAAGCACATTCTATTGGAAGCATTTATTCCTAAGTCCCAGAGTGAAATATATGATATGATTTTTTCTATCATCCCCAACAACTGTGCATTGTTAGAGGTTCAGATTTTCTTCTCAATAAATATCCCCTTTTTGTATGTTTCTCAAAAACTGTAACAGTGCTGCTACATACATTACAGTAACATGCTGGATGTGAATTGTGTAGCATGATAGCAAACTATAAATTGTAGTAAGTGCTGCCTTTGTACTATAGAATGGTAGGAGGGAACTGATGTTCAGATTCTTCTGATAGAGCTTACAGGAGTTTATGAGGATAGGAACTAGTGAAGGAGAACAACATGAATATGAGAGCTTTATCTTGCATTTATTTACCAGATGGTTGTACTAGCCATAGGTTTTGGGTTTTCTGACTTCTTAAATAGCTGAGTTTGCCAAGTTCTCTGATTGGAAATATTTCATATAAGTGGTTTAATTTTTTTATGAGCTCATAATGAATCTATGAAGATAGATTTGCCTTAAATTGTTCATCTGGCTCTGGATGAATGCAGACAGACTGCCAGACCCCAACACTTCTTGGGGTCATGTATTTGGGATCACTTGCATGAGCTTTCATAAGCCACGGTTTCTAGAGTAGATCTAGGCTGGCCAAGTTGCTTGGCATCTGCTCTCCAGATTTTCTGACTGTGGGAGATCCCTAATGAGCTGTGATTGAAGTTGTGGCAGGTGCAGGCTGAAATTACGATGCATAGTCAGAATAAAAATCTATTGTGATAGTCAGAGGTGAATAACCACAGAACTGACAGATATTTTATTCATATTCATCTAGAGCTGCCAAAGCTTCTTGGATGTGCTGCTCTGCTATAAGCACTGAGCAATTTAAGCAAGTAGTTGGATATTTCCAACTTGGAAATGTACTGAGATGAAGTTGGAGTTTTCATTCTAGAAATACCATCATTTGGCAGTAAGTATGCACTTTCAAGATTTGGCTTACTGTCCTCATTCAGTCTTATTTTTTTCTTGAAAGTAAAGATTTCCCAGAATTTCATTGCTGTACTTGCTTTCAGCATGCATGTGTTCCACCAAACATATACAAATTAACACTCAAATAAAATTTTATGTATCTTTAAATGTCAAGCAGTTAGCCCCATATGATTCTGTGCTGTTCTCCAGCAAGAAGCCACTGACTACAAATCTAAGCTTCCTTAATCAGCTCCTCATTGATTCTGCCCTCCCAAGCATCAGCTCCTTATCCTTCAAAAATACTAACTAATCCTGTTTTCTTCCTGACCATCAGCTTTCTCTTCTTTTGACAAGCCAGCTTTTGCTGCTTTCTCTGCAAGTTCTAGCTGTTCATTTTCTTTCTTTCCTTAGCTTCTGCTTCAATCAGTGGAGTTAGCATGGCAGCAGAGTGCAAGCAGACAAAAAATCTCTTATTTTAATACCAACACCTTACTGCATTTTCTAGTAGTTAATTCTCATTAAAAACTTTATCCACCCTTTACTACCAAAGAACAGGATGTGCTTACTCAGTCTATGGTATTTGAACATGGACTGTATATTTACAAACAGAATTTAATACCCAGTTTCCTACAGAGATACAATGTTTGAAAGTTTGGTCAGCAAAATCCAATAGTTTGATCTGCGAGAGCCTCCAGTTCAGCCACTGAGAATAGATTCTTTTGCTTGTTAATCTTTGAGTGCCTGTGTGGGAAGTGTGGAAATGCTTGCAGGCTTCAAAACAAAAAAGTCTGGGAACTATTTCACATGTGCAAAATTTTTCTCTCCCAGTGCCAGTGTCAGAAATGGCTGAGCTGATCAGGATGAAAGTATCAGAAGTGAAAACCAAAAACTTGAGACCCACTGTAGGAAATGTCAATACAACTGGCCAGAAAAAACCAGGATGTTGAAGAGAGAACAGTAACACAGTATTAATATTCAGTGCTACCTGGAGTTCCCCCTGAATATCATCTCCAAATAATCCTCACTCTGATTTTGTATTTTTAAGTAGTAGTGAGAATAAAGCTTTCTGCTGTCAGTTCACAGCCCTTCATTTGCTCCAACATTCATAACCCAGCAATAGCACAAGTGGAAATGCTCAACTTTTTTGCTTTGTCATGAGCTGTTCTGTTCAGAGGATATTTAAGAATTATGACACCTGAAAAGCAACTTATTTTATTGGTTGGTTTATCTTGCTTTTCTACTACACCTTTCAGGAGGCAATTATATCTGCTATATAATTTCATAATTTTAAGCCAGCATGTAAATTAACTATAGTGATATGTAGTTTCATTTTGGAATAAATCCAAATTTACTCATTTGTCAAATGTGATTGTAATGCATCTCAACAAGTCTAATAAAGTGTGCTGAAGTGGTGTCACTATAAAAGTATTCCCAGAGATGTCTGTGTAGATGTGAAACATTTCCTTGACTATTCTGATTTGATCAGAGCTGTGCAGCTCGCTTCACATCAGGCTTTTCCAGGCTTGATCACTCAGATTTCCATTAATTTTTCAAGCCTTTCTCTAAAATCTCCTTTATTATTTATTTAAGTGTTTCTTTGCTACAAAGAAACCCAGTGGAAATGAATGTCTCAGCTACTTAACCATTGGGCTAGGTCAGGTTATTTACTATGTCTCACTGTCTTCTGTATAGCTGAAGGCTGAGCTGCTGCTTTCTGTTTTGGCTGCATGCTGCATGCCAACTCACACAGGTGAAGCCACAGTTAACCCATGGATGAAAAGGGCCCTGTGAATGACACATACCTCCACAATTATTCATATGGACAGGTCCATATGGAGTAGGATAGTTGCCTACTCTTTTTCTCAGGCCTAAAAATACAGGAAAACTCAAGTAGCCAGAATGGTTCATTAATAGCTGCTGGTTGGAGGTGCATACGTTATTAGCTGTCAGGCTTTCAAATTAGCCCTTAAGGAAAGGCAGCTATGTTAGTTATTTCTTTTTATGAAACAGAAGTGTTAATCAAAATCAAGTTTCTACATCAGAAAGCATATCATATTGCAGCTCATTACATTGCTTGGATTATAGAGAGAAATCAGCTTTGTCTGATACTGGCCACCTTGTTGGGTGCAGAAAGTCCTTGTGACAGTAACTGTCAGGGCTGAACTCCACAGACAACAGTGTGGAAAAGTTTAAAGCACTGCATGTTGAAATCTATATCCAGAGCTATACAGATCTCTCTCTATGCATGTGAAAAGAGAGAAGGAGAGAGAACCTAGAATGGAAGATACAACAAACTTCTTAGCCAAAGAAGTACATTACATACCTCCATTTATGTGGGTGGGCTTAGGGCTAACTGAGCAGGTTAGTTCCAGATGGCTCCTGAAAGCTCCATTAAGCACAAGAAGTGCAAGACTACAAACAGCAGAAGATGATGAGTGTTGGCACACCAGATTAGTAAAACCCTGACAGTAGTTTTGTTTTAGTTCTTTTGTGAAATTGTGAGTCCACATTAGGAAGAAAGAAACCGTCTCTCCTGAATGCAGTGCCTGTAGATGCAGTGAACTATTTCCTCTCCAACAGACTTCTCCTGACCTGAGGTTTGTGTTTTTACTGTACCTTTGTGCTGTACAGTTGTGAATCACTGTATTTCAGCTTCATTTGAATTCAATAGTAGGATTAGAAAAACAGGAGAATTGGAAAAACTGTCAAAAAAGGCAGTCTCAGTATTACTGGTATACAGAGCCCACCCTGCAGCTTCCTCTGCCACCAGCACCTGGCTGGGTAAATCCAATATGGGGGCAGAAGTAAAGTTAGCATGGGCAAGAGTGAGTAAGGGAACAGAAAAAGAAGAAAAGGTGATTGTGTCTTTAAACTGATAGGCACATTGAGTAAGCTCCTAGCACGCGAATGGTTTAGTAATTTACTGCTGAAATCACCTTGACAAACGATATGATAAAATGGCCCTGTAAGAAAATACTTGCAGAGACCTCACTAGAAAACCTGGAGAAGAAGGCTACAAAACTGAAATTGCAGGAGAGGGTGAGATGTGAAAGGGGAATTTATTTTGCCGCCTTCTATCTTGTATTTCTGCTGTGTGCCAGATGCAAGCTTATCTTCTGCTTACTCTGTACGGAGAGTTTTATGTGCAGTTAATTCTGTGGACTAGTAGCTAGGATATTTTTGCAGTGTGCATGGATTTCCCAGAAGTGCTGGTATATGAAGATCTGGGAATAAGCCATTAAGATTTTGTGAGAGCTTTGTTCTTTCCTACAGGGTGTTGTAAATAACTTACAATAATTTGGACTTAAGCAAAAAGGAATTAAGAAGTTGACTGCTGCTAATGAATACTAATGATTGCTGGAAACATGATCAATGTGAGGCACATATTATTAGTGAAGGTGCCCTTCTTAAACTTCATTAATCACCCAGATACCTAGGAAGCAACAAATAATACCTTGCTATTTGGCAACAGCTAAAGGAAGAGGCAGTTTATAATTGCTGTTAAAATCTCCATTCCTGTCTCATGCTGATGCAAAGCAAGATTTCCCAAAGAGTTCATGCTGACATCAGTAAAAAAAAATGGTTAGTGCCCTATTGATGCTTCAGCACACAAATGTGTCTGAATAAATGACTGGTCCTGCTCAAGCCAGCCATGTGGAGTGTGAGTTTGCAGTTAATCATGTCTGCAAGGTCTTCCAAAGGGGCAGAGTGAGGCTCTGAAATAGTAGACCCGAGGAGATTGTACTGCATTCTGAAATTCAGCATCATACCAAGATACATCCTTTTGCTTTGCCTTAAGCACAGTCATGGTAACAAAACATCTCTGGAGCTAAATGTCTGTTAACCATGTCTTGTACTTTTAGCTGTTTAGAAGACTGCAGTGATGCTGCTTGTTTTCTTATGCCTATTTCAGTATCTTCACATAACCTACAAACAGCTTTCATGTTACTTCCTACAAATGGGGGCCTGTTTTTTGTCTCTGCCCATCTGTTACTTTTCAGACTTTTTTTTAGCTTCCTTCCTCTGCAGCAGGTATTTTTTTTTTCCCTGGCTCAACCTATTTGTTTAATGACTAAGCAGGGATTGTGCCAGAAAAGTTTTAGTTACTTTTGATGTTGAAATTATTTCAAATTTATATTTGCAACCTTTACTTGATTTATTTGTCCTGTCAATCTTACTAATGGTCTGAATGATAAGCTGTAGATTTATGGTGAAGTTATTAGCTGTCTTAAGTTTATTACTGTTTAGCAATATTTAAACTTAACTAAGGTAGGGAAGCTTTTATTTCTTTTTTTATTTTGTTTTTGGTTTTTGTTTTGTAAGAATCTCCACAGAATTTTTTTTGCGTCGTTAAATTATTTCAGACCAGAATTTCATTCACATGAAAGTTTTCAATATAAATCTGTGGAGAAGCCCTTCTAGTATAGTGAAATCAATTGATTGCTTTGCCAGTGTCTATGATTTGCAGTTAGTGCAGACTTCATTATAATTTCCTGATTTATCATAGAATCATAGAATGGTAAGGTTGGAAAGGACCTCAAGGATCATCTAGTTCCTGTCATGGGCAGGGACACCTCCCACTAGTACAGGTCACTCAAGGCCTCCTCCAACCTGGCCTTGAACATCCACAACCTCTCTGGGCAACCTGTTCCAGTGCCTCACCACCCTCACTGTAAAGAACTTCCTCCTAACATCCAGTCTAAATCTGCCCTCTGACAGTTTAAACCCATTGCCCCTTGTCCTGGCATTGCAAGACCTTGTCCCTAGTCCCTCCCCAGCCTTCCTGTAGGCCCCCTTCAGATATTGGAAGGCTACTCTAAGGTCTCCTGGAAGCCTTCTCTTCTGCAGGCTGCAGAGCCCCAACTCTCTCAGCCTGTCCTCATAGCAGAGCTGCCGTAACCCTCTGAGCATCTTTGTAGCCCTCCTCTGGACCCGTTCCAACAGTTCCATGTCCTTCCTGTACATTTCCATTGTTCTATTTCGTTTCAAGAAAATTGTTTTTTTACCTCTTTGTTCTTACTGACTTAAGTTTCCTATCTGACTCATTCACGTAAGGAACAAGCAGGCCAACCATATCAAGAACTTCAGTCCTGTTCAGCACTATCTGCTGTATTCTTACTGTTCAGTAATTAGTTCCCTCAGCAATTCACTTAGCAACTGATCTTCCTGGGAAGCTGCATTAGATCCCATTGGAGATAACCTGCTGTGGAGAAGTCTTTGAAGAAGTTTGCCTTTCCCAAGTGTGATTTTTCTTTCTCCTAAGCGCTCTTGTGCTCATTTACACTCCTCACAGTAAAATATCTTCTAGGAATGCACAGATTCTGGCTTTGGAAGCTTAAATGAGCTCAAAGAGAATTAGCTTTCTGCACTTCTGTAGGGATGGAATAAGAACTATTTTGATCATTTTCCACAATTTCCTGAGTAAATCAGATCTGATGCTGATTAAAAAGAAGGGGAGAATAAGCAAAGCAAATATTTGCATGAGCCTTCTGCATCTAACAGTGAGCTGCAGAGTGGAAATTCACTGGGAATCTACCTTTGCCACTAGTGTAATCAGAGAATAAAGCAGACTAGCAACTTGCTTTCTCCACTGTGCCACCACAGGTACTCCCTGTCCTTGTACAAAAAAACCAATTGTCTTCAAACACAGGGTAAGCTGCTAGGTATATAGGAGTGGCAGTAAATGCTTTTAGCTTTATCCTTGGATCATATATTAGACCTGTTCTAAAGATAACATCTTTTTTTCTGGAGTATTTTTATTTTCCTACCACGTGAAGAGTGAGGATGCTGTTAATGGTTAACATTTGGATGTCGTACTCTAAGGATCATCGTTTTCCTTTAGATAATCATACACTGAAAATGTGAAGGGAAGCTGTTTTATCAGTACAGTAACATATTTGCTTTCTCACTGTCTCCATTTCCAAAAGAAGTGGCTTCTGGGAGAAAAACTCTTTGTGAAAACTTTCACGTACGTTACTATTATGTGGTACAGACTGTTCCAACTCTGCTGATCTCTGAGCCCTGATTTTTACGTCGAAAGTAATATTCTGTTTATGGAAATGTTTGTACCTCAGGTTGGTGCCTGTGACTAAGGGAGAGAGAATTAGTCAGCGAGTGAAGCTCTGAGTGTGTCAGTGGTGCTGCTTTTCAGTGTGAATTTGCAACAGAAAAAGTGAGTTAGGCTGAACCCAAAGGTTTCTAGGCAAAGTCTTGTCTCATTCCCTTAAATGCCTCACAAATTTTCAGGCCTCCAGTTTTTCTCTGTTCTTATATGTAGAAAATATTTACAAATCACGGTATTCTTAATGAAGAGTTACCTTTTATAACTCAGTTACTCCCACTGAGTGCATAATATAATTTTGTGTGAATAATTGTGTATTTAGTGACATGGGATAATACAGCTGAGTAAAAACTCACTGTTGCTCTTAGAAAACAAAGATAAATCCTGATATTACTCTGAGTATAAAGGATAAGGAAACAGATTGGCTGTGATTCAAAGCAGTTTGTTATGGACCAAGTTATTCTCAGTGCTTTATAGTCACAAATTGTCACTCATGTTTCAGTGATAAATACTTAATTATCCTATAATAATTCTGTAATTTGCTTTTACCCTTTATATTGCACAGTGATTATTTTATAATTAAATATTAATTTAATAACATGATTATGTTTGTGTTGTAGCATCGAATTAACATTGAGTTAATTATGAAATATTTCAGATGAAACAGTTTGAAGTAGTAACCTCTCCCTTTTCCCAAAAGAAATGCAACAAGAATTGTGTTCAGAATATACTCCAGAGTAGCAAACCAGGGTAATCTCATGCATAAATTATGCCAGACCTGTGGGGGACTAAGGTAGTTTATTGGCATTATTGGTATCAAGAAATTTCTGGCTTCAACACACTTAACACTTTAGCAGGAACCGATGATTCTTATACTAGGGATGACTCTCCCTAGGAATTTGTATTCAGATATTTTGCATTTAAGATGCTGATCTCCTGCGCAAGGAAATTGCAGCTGCACAGGAAATATTTTGCAATGGAGTTCTGGGGCTAAAAATTGTGTACCCCAATGCTTGCAGTTAATGTTTATAGGAACCAAACCGATCCACTTACCACATGAGTCTCATTAGTGTCTGATAGCAGGCCTTAGTTGTTTAATTTTGAAGTACTAATTTTTTGGCCAATATTATGAGTCCTGAAGTGTTGTGGAAGGTCTTTAACCCAATCAACAGTGTTGTTCACGTGGAACCCCCTGTGTTCCTCTTTGTGTTGAGCTACCTGAAAGGAGGTTGAAGCCAGCTGGGGTTGGGCTCTGCTGCCAGGCACCCAGGGACAGAACAAGAGGATACAGCCTTAAGCCGTGTCAGGGCAGGTTCAGGCTGGATGTTAGGAGGAAGTTCTTGACAGAGTGAGTGATTGGCATTGGAATGGGCTGCTTAGGGAGGTGGTGGAGTCCCCATTCCTGGAGGTGTTTAAAAGGAGGCTGCATGAGGCTGTTAGTGCCATGGGTTAGTTAACGAGGTGTTGGGTGATAGGTTGGACTTGATGATCCTAGAGGTCTTTTCCAACCTGCTTAATTCTGTGTGATTCTCTCTGTGTGTGCTGTTTAATTGTGTTTACCGCATCCCTGTTTGCATTCTTTTTACACCCCAGCAGAGAGAAAATCTTTTCCTTTAACAAATGAACCCCCTCCCTATGCTAGGTGTGATGTAGAATTAAATTATGTAGGGACTTCCAAGAAGTGGAAATCAATGTATTCTGGAGATGGAACAGATTGCTTCATAGCAGTATGGAATAGTGGTTTTTGAGAGAGTGCAACTCTTCTTAGAACATCATTCCACGCTGTACTCTTTTTTTCATTCTATTTCTTCCTGCCAAATGGTCTTGTCTCTGGTTAGCCTGAGAGCTGTATTATTTAAGATCCTACCTAAGGTCACATAACAGTCACAGGTTATTTGGGGAATTATTGCAAGAAACAAGTTATTTCAAAACAAATGGGACTTGCTCTTACAGAAGTAAGAGTCATTTTCCCTCCTTGTTTATCCTGCTGCATTTCTGATATCCTTTTAAATAGTTCATCATGTGACTGAATTCAACCACATAACCTTGGTATTCACAGTGTATTGACAGGGATGTTTTACATCATAGTATCTGAAATAGTGGATAGCATTTCATAATCTGTTTTCCTCTCTCAGCATTGCTATTGTTCCTTATCAATCTGTTGCAGTTGCAGAGTGTAAGTCACGGTATGGGAAGCTATTTATAGCAAGCTTTGTGAAAGGTCAAATACCTTAGGCTGTTTAGATGTTTTCATTAACAATATTATTTCCTGGCTTCATAGTATTCAAAAATATGCCAAACCAATTCTTTTTTAGAGAATACTATTTATTTTTTTTAAAAGAACTGTGTTTGATCTTAGCTCGATAAATCCTTTCCTCACAGAAAAAAACAGGGCATCAAAAGTAATTATTGTTCCCTTTTATATATTTTATCTGATTTTGTATTGAAGAGTCCATATATTATAAATATAGCCAGCATTATTTATAAATGCTGAATTGATTGGTTGGGGTTGGAACTAGAATATCCACAGGGTACTTAGATAAAGAAGAAACCTGGAAGGCTGAATAGAAAAGAACATAACATTGCACATTTGATATCATCATTAGCAGAAATATCAAAATACACCTTTTCGGGTTATGTCATGGCTCTCTGAGGTGTTTATTCCTTTGTTTTGGGGCAGAAAGCACCTACCTTTATACTGAGAGTCACATCCTAGAAACTCTGTGATAGGTCCCAAACACTTTTTTTCGGAAGCAGCTATGCTATGCTCTCTGCTTTCTGTAACACTGCTTCTTCCAAAAGAGGGGTTAGTAGTGTAACTCCCACTTCCATTGAGCAGTTCTGCTTCCAGCTGCATGGTCACTCGTACCTGTCTGGAGTCTGGTGCTTTGCTGACCTTTTATTGATCTGATCCAGGAAATAAAAGCCCAGTTCTTATATTTTTCTCTAGAAAAATGGTTCTATTGGGTTAGTGTGTTGAATTGCCTCATAAAGGGATCACATAACTGTGTCCAGTTCTGGGC
>WBNM01035487.1:0-10206 GCA_013399055.1 Ramphastos sulfuratus | reverse complement strand
GTTGTGGCTGCTCCCTCCCTGGAGGTGTTCAAGGCCAGGTTGGAGGAGTCCTTGAGTAACCTGTGCTAGTGGGAGGTGTCCCTGCCTATGTCAGGGGGTTGGAACAAGATGATCCTTGAGGTCTCCTTCCAACCTTACCATTCTATGATTCTGTAATACAGATGATGTACAGCCCTGTTTTTCCCCCAGGCCAGATGGCCTGTTGTCTCCTCTCCCACAGGGGAGACACCTTGAACTCTGGGAAACCAAGGCTGCTGACTCTCTACACAGCTTATTATTTGTCGGGGTCACCAGACGATGCAGAGCTGCACGCGCACCTGGGGCCGCTAGGGATGGGGTGAAGGATGACACAAGAGAGACAAGCATCTATACCAATATGAGACATCCAAGATCGCCCCTGTATTGCAGAAAGCAGCACATACTTATACAGGAATAGACCTGTCTGGCCACAAGTTATTCATTCTCTGATTGGTTGCAGACAGCTGCTCCTGAGCCTTTTTCTCACCCTGGTACGTACTCAGCTTTCCAGTCCATATAACTACCTCCTTATCTGTAGGCTGACTCCTACAAAGGGCAGCTGTGCTGAGGGTCTTCTCCCTCGCTGGCAGTTCCTTCCCCTTATCTTTTTTCCTGTTTAGCTCTCAGCTAGTGTATCCAGAAAATGAGACCCAACAATTATTTTTCTTTCTTACTTTTCTTCTTCTTGCTTTCCCACAATTTCCCCTTTTCATTTTTAAACTATGAACGCAGCGTTTATCATCTGTCNCCTTGAACTAACAACCAAAGTCAGTGGCAGCTTGGCAGCTCTGTTTTGCAGTGTGGCATGTCAAACCAAAAAAGGATTGCTGAAAGCTTGTGAAGTAGCATTTGTTTGTCACACTAACCTAATTCATTAAGCATGGCTAAACCTTGTGCAAAAACAATCCCTAGCATTAGTATTAATGCAGCTGTTATCCTATGCATGCACACTTCCCCTTGTCCGTTTATGCTTATGGGTTATAATCATAGACATGTTTGGACTCAACAAGGCCAACAACACCCATATCCCAGGATCCATCTCAATTCCTTGCCACAGTGTCTGCATGGCCATCTGAGTGAGACTGTTGCTCACTGCCAAAAGCAGGTTGGACACAACAAGCTGGCATCCACCGAAGATCTGCAGGCAACAAAACATAAGCACATTCCTTCCCTACACTAACAAATCTGCTGGCACTTTCTAGGCTGAATCTCTCTGCATGATGTATCTGGAGAATTCCCCCTTTTTGTTTTAAAAGGCAGGGGTATCAAGCTAGCATAAGCAAGTGTGGCTATTGCCTATGCTGCATAATTACAGGGAGTGCTTGTCTTGTAAAATGATTGTACATTACATGCTGTGTAGGCAGGTCTGCTATCTGCTTCAATTTCTTTTGCACTTTCATGCTTGCAAACTAACTCAGCAAAGGACTCCATGAATGTGATCTTCCAGCCAAATAGCTGCAGTGGCCTGTATCAAAGTTATCTTTTAGAAATGACACATCTTTTTATTTATCTACTCTAGAGAGCTAGACCTAATCTAGTATGCCGCAAATGAAATCTCAATGTGTGTGTGAAAACTGAATCCAGTAACCTTTGCCATTTTACCTTTGCCAGTGTATTGTAATAAGAACTTTTCTATTCTTCTAAATCTTGATGTGATCCTTATCTCAAAACATTACTACTGATATAAAGTAAAAGCCAAGAACATCCTGTAATATCCCTATTCTGAACTCCTGACCTTACCTATGCTAATGCTAGAAATTGATAAACTAAAAGACTACCTTAGTTAAACTACTAAATCAATTCTAAAAAAAAAAAAAACAAAACAAAAAAGGATGCTGCATTACATACAGCTCTTTTGAAATACCATGGTATGCAGAAAAAGGCCTTAAATCAGTCAACCCAAAAGACAATTATTAACCTATGAACTTACAAACAACTTACTCTATTAAAATTACTCCAAACTTACTCCAATTATATTCTAATTATTAATCACCTATCATATTCTATTAGAATTACCAACTACGTAACATATTTTATTATAATTACTCAAGACTTATCCTAATTATGCATTATTTATTATTCCTACTGTTCCTGTACTTCTATTAATGTCACTACACTCTTATCCATTGTTAATCTCAAAGATCTACTACAATCAAAAACTAACTCTGAAGTCATTAACCATACCAAGTTTGCACCTGCAAAATGCTAAAACATTGTTTTGCAACTAGAATACAAATTCAACACTGCCACTTTACAACTCAAAGCAGCCCCTGGAGAAGATGAAATTACAAGAGAGGGAGGGAGGGAGGTGGGGGAAGGAGATGGGTCAAATAGAGGTGTGCTGTGAACAGACAACAGTGAACACAACCTGTCCCACTTCACCCATAATCCCTCGCCCTCAAAACTGCACAGACTCTTAACACTAGAAGCAAGATCTTCAGTATTTGAATACTGTTTTTCCGTTTTTAAGCATTTTTCCCACTAGTTTCCTTGGTGTTGAGAAAATAGGCTGCTGTTCCTTTAAACCCAAAGCCGTTCAAGGGAAAACAGAAACAGGGGAGGGATGGGGTGAGGGGGTTGACTGGAAGAACTCAGAAGCCAGAAAAAAAAAAAAATACTGTAGAGAAACTAAACAGAAAAACAATTTCTTCAGAAACTGAACAGAGGCGGGAAAAATCCCCATGGCTACAGATACCTGATTTTCAACATTTTCTCGATGCAGTATGCATCAAAGCCTCTTTCAAAACTTTAGAGTCTTTACCAGTGAATTCCATAATGCGTTCTGGGGTGAAGGGATTACAGGTGGGCAGTGTTGTGATATAAATTGCTGCCCTTGTGGCTGACATGGAGCACCACTCACTGCTGGATCAGCTCCTTCAGCTCAGCCTGGATCCACTAGGGCTCTGGCCTGTGGTGCTGCCGAACCATCCAGCAAATCTACTCCTTCCATTTGCCCAAATCACAGTATCACAGTATCACAGTATAGCAAGGTTGGAAGAGACCTCAAAGATCATCAAGTCCAACCCATTACCACAGACCTCAAGACTAGACCATGGCCCCAAGTGCCACGTCCAAACGTGCCTTGAACACCTCCAGGGACGGTGCCTCCACCACCTCCCTGGGCAGCCCATTCCAGTGGGGACTGACTCTCTCAGTGAAGAACTTTCTCCTCACCTCCAGCCTAAACCTCCCCTGGCACAGCTTGAGACTGTGTCCTCTTGTTCTGGTGCTGGTTGCCTGAGAGAAGAAAGCAACCTCCTGCTGGCCACAACCACCCTTCAGGTTACAATCAAAGGAATGTCATCAGACAGACAGGAGTGAGTTTCAGCTGCAGATGTGGCAAGGGATGGCAATTGACTGTTAACTGTTATTCCCGTAAAAGTTAGCGCTTCATCAGCAGCTGCTTCTGTAGCTTGATCACTCTTTAAATGTTTTAAGGACTCTAACACTAGCTGCCAGGTTGTTAAACAGGAGGTAACAATCACATCACCTTTAGTGGTGGCATCAAAAAGCATGTTCCCATGACCATTATGTTTCCACCAAATTACTAAACTCCTTAAGGTTCTTTCTTTTCTTTTTACACTCCTTTTATCTAATATCTTCATTAATAAGATTGACAGACTTGTCTTCATGAGACATCTGTGTATCCATTGTTCTCAATAGCTCATCTGTTCAAGTGTCCATTTGCTCCAAATTCGTGGCTCTGACTCCACCGACTCCTTGTGGGGTTGCACTTCCCTGCACTTCCCAAAGCTTCCCCTCAGTGTCTGAATTCCCGTCTCACCTCCGCTGGCTCGTCATGCTTCCCAAGCTTCCCCTCGGTGCCTTGCCCTCAGTGTCTCACCTATTCAGGTGTCTGTTTCATTATCTCCATTACTGCTGTCCTCTACCACGGTAAAGGTCCTCACACAGGCAAAACTCACACAGGGCACCACCTGTTGCTGCCAGTAGTATGAACAAATGCAACAAACACCTTCAGATTGATGCAAGTGCCTCTCTAGTAAATGCAAGCGTTACTTTATTCCATGCAAGGGCAAGCACACCCCTATTACACAGAGCCACTCTTTTATACCAACATACAAACAACACATTAACATAATACAGATGATGTATAGCCCTGTTTATCCCTCCTGCCAGGTGCCCCATTATGTCCTCTCCCACTGGGGAGACGTGCTGAGCTCTGGGACATCAAGGCTGCTGCCTCTCTACACAGGTCATTATTTTTCCTTTTTTACATTTCCTCTTCTTGCTTTCCTACACTCACACACACACCCATATAAGCAAAGTGTTCAGCATGTCCCTTTGTTAATCCCCAAGAACTGCATAGATACCAGCCTCAATACAGACATAGAAGTGAAGATCCATTTCCTCATTGTAGCTCTGATGGTGTGAGTTTTGTAGGCATGAGCTCTTCATGGGCATCCCCATGAGGACAAGCTTATTCTTCTCTCACAGCTGCCTGTCCCTCTTCAGAAGCTATTCTGAACTATTGTCTAACTACTTTTCAACTTGAAAACTTTGAATTCCGGCAAAACAGTGTGAGAAGTCCAGAGTTTTTATTTCTGTATGTAGTGAAGAAAGGAGAGCTCCATTTAATTACTGTTTGTTTCTAACAGAATGTGTGTGGTTCCTATATTTGTATTTCTTCTACAAGTTTGGAAAGAAAGCTTAACCCTCAATTTGCCTGTTACTGACACAGCATTGCTGAACTGTTATCCAATGTGGTGTGCTTTTCTGGGGTTTACTTTGCTGTTGATTGTTGATGAGTGATGTTACAGATCTGTTTTGTGTACATGAAAGAGGTTTTGTCCTTTGAAATGTAGTGATGGGTGTAACTGTAGCATTTGCATGTTGAATCTTTGAAGGCAGTCACCAGAACACACACGTGTATCTGTGCCTCATAAGCTTGTCCTGGGCATAAGAACTTACTGGATAATTTCACCTAAATTTTGTATAGTAGTTTTTAAGTAGATCAACTAATGAAATTGCTTTGGTTTATGGTCGAGAAATTATTGGGTTTTATTATTACTTATTGCAATCCTTTTGTGTATTGCTTATTTTCTACTGTTGCTTGCCATGCCTTTTGATGTATTAAATCCATAGATGTAATCATGGATTATGATCTTTAGCTGTAATCGATGAACAGAAGTTCTATTGTATTGTAACCACCTTTTATCTGTGAATGTGACTGCTAGACAAGGCTTTCAAAATAATAACTGAAGGTTAAAGGGAAGAAATTAGAGAAAGCAAGTGGCAAAATTAATCCCTACCTATGGAACTCGACTGTGTGTCACTGGAATATTGGAGGATTGGGGGAAAGCCACTGAGTGATAAAGAAAAGGGGGGATATAGTGGTGACTATCAAGGGTACAAGACAGCTACTTTTCTGTTATATTCCAAGAACAATGGTGGGGGTTTTAGCATTACATTATTAAGGGCATGCTTTGCCCACCTCCTGGCACATATGGGCCCTATGTAATAGGACACATAAGGTATATAAGTAACTTGGAGCTGTGACATAGCAAGGTAATCCATCACAAGTGGAGACATCCACTAAACATTGACGCCTTGCTGTCTCAAAGTCTGGACTATGCTCCACCACTGTGTGCTATAGCACATTCAAACAATAGTAAATAGAGCAATTAAACAAATATTTTAAAAAAAATAAAAAGGGGGAAATATGGGGAGTGACATGTTTTAGTTCAGTATTGATGAGGACAATGGTGTGGCTCTAGGCACTTGTTATACTCTAACAAGTGATTGGTGTAAATAAAGTGTTTAAATGAAATATTAAAATTTTTAAAATATTCTCTCTGTAATCTCATATTTTCTTCTTTTAAATTAAAAACTTAGTAAAACATTATTTCAATGATTAATACTAACCTAGTTCTACATAATAATTTATAATATCTAAGATTAATCCAGTTGAGATTGCATTTATGTAAAAGTAGCATAAAATTGATTTAGACACAGTTGGTATTTTCATTAATTCAGGACTGCAGATGTATAATTTATTACACAATAACTTTTTACCAAAGGTTTAGCTATCTAGTCCACTTACTCTAAAATTTCTTGGCACTGTTAACATTTGATTCTAGATATTGAGCTATCATATGGAAAGATTTATAAAGAGCGATATGTCAGAAAATAAGCTCCTGATATTATACCATCTCTTGCAGAAAAGCTTCTCTCACCATCTTGAAAAATATTTCAAAACTCTCTTCAAACTGGTTTTCTTTCAAGTAACACAATTTTTGTTTCTTTTTTTCTTTTATTTTTTTTTCTGTGAGGAGTTAAGTTAAAGTGTTAATTTAAAAGAGAATATTTGCACCATAAAGCATCATATATGATAAAATTACAGAATCACAGAAACATTACATAGGTTAGAAGGTATACTCAGAGGAGAATAATTCCCCATGCTTAGAGCAGGTCCACTCTTTCTGCACTGTGGAGTGGGATGTTCAAGACTGTGTCTAGGTAAGTATTGCGTATTTTCACTGATGATGAAAGGTGTTCTCATTAACTCCTTTAGAAAGTAGCTCTTAATGAAAATTATTTTAAAATCAAATTGAACAAATACAAATACTTGAGTTTCATTGCATTGATTCCTAGCCTTTTTTTTTTTTTTTTAATCTCTCATTGGAAAAAAAAATGCCACTGAACTTTCAATATTTTCTCTTCCTCAAGGGAAGATATCTTCCGTCAGAGACCTTTTTTTTTCTCCTTATGACATGCCAAGAAGCTAAGAAATGGAAATTGCACAAATAATTTTACCTTTCTTGATTCCTCATAGTTATTCAACATTCATTTTTTAACATAATAATAATGAAATTACATTAAGAATTTGAAATCTAACAGTGTCTACACCACAGCACAAAAGTAAAATCTCTACATTGATTCTGATCACTTGTTTCTTACATTCAAGGGTAGCATTAGAGTTGTCTTAATACTTTCCAGCTTTATAGCTGAAACTGATGCATATTTCTCAGCAACTGAAAAGAGAGAAGTGTAAAGAAGAAAATATGTGGGAAGTATGAATGGGAAAATGCAGGAAAGCCTGTCAAAGTGCTAGGAAGTGCAGAGGTCATTTTTCCAGTTGTAAGGAGGAGGAGGAACTATCCATCTTGCCTATACTGCATTCACGGTGTGCGATAGTGATGAAATTTTAGGTTGCAGCTAACTCTAAAACAACTCACCACTATGTCCTTTTGCATATATATAAGTTAATCAGCAGAGATCCTTCCATCTCATCGTTGATTTTCAGAACAACCTCTATTATGTAGGCATGAACTTATTTTTGGAGGTACGCCTTTGATTTTAGACATATTAAATTGTATTTTCTTTGAAGAACTTATCTCACCAAATGATCCACTTTGATTAATTTGACCTTGCTATTACTCGTCACTGTACTGTACTGTGCCTTTTATGTGTGCAAGTGTTATCAGTAGTGATTTATATTTCTGTCCAATTTTTTAATTAGCAGCATTGCATGTAACTAAAAAGTCCCCATCATGTCATGATCCTTTGTAGATAAATAGTTACTGCACTATCCCTGTTAACTGTTCTAAATTATATTAACACACACTTTTTTTTCTACTTGACAGCGCTGTTAATCAAATCAATGTGTGATAATCAGTCAAACTGTTCTACTGAACTATTGTATATCTGTGATATATTTGCATAATTTCTATATTAACCAAACCTGTATTCTCATCAATGAGAAATAATAGATATTGTTCTGGGGTTTTTTTGTTTTGTTTTGTTTTGTTTTTTCTTTAAAACTAAATTGATGGGTAGCAATTCCATTCATATTCCTTAGCTCTGTCAGATGAATCAACGAGTCTCAGATGAGAAACTGAAATTGTGTTCACTGCCCTTGCCATTAAAGAAAGTGCAGTCATCTTGGTGCATTGGTTACCCTGACTTCTCACATTACTCATGTGATCCTTTGAAAAACTACCTGGAACATTCTGTCTCCTATTCTTTTCCTTTTTTCTGCTTCAGCTGCATTGTACTTTTCAGAAAAGTAACTGTTGATTGCAGGGATTTGATGGTTGGACTCTATGACTTTGGAGATCTTTTCCAACTGAAACAATTCTGTTGTACTATGATTTATCATGTAATACAAGTCAGCCTGTGTGTTTGTGGATAAGAAACAACAAAGTCAAGCTGCAGGGCAAGACAGAGACTCTGCCATGGTCCTTCAGAGCGGGACCCATCATCCAGGAGCAGGACAGATTAGGTGTGCTGGGGCAGCCATAGGCGCAGCCACAGTCGTTAGGCACCTCACTGGGGATGAGGAGATTCTAAGGTGCAGATCAGGACACAGGCCTACAGGTGGGACTCAGGATAAGACCTGGTGAGGAGAATTAGGGTCATCTCTCCTCCAGATGATCTGTCAGGATCATGGAAATAGATGCAGGGATGGGCCAAAGCCAGGCTGTGATGCCAGCCCATAGGTGAGGCATTGGGTTCAGATACATCACACCACAAGCAAAGGCAGGGTTAGAGCTCTGGATGAGATGGAGGTGCTAGGTAAAGACAGAGAGCTCCTATAAAGGCTTTTTCCAGGTCTATTTCCAACAACTCTTCACACCAGTTTCAGGCTATACAGTTGTGTATCAGGTTGCTTACCAAAACCCAAGGGAGTGGCACAGAAGCCCATACAAGCTCTTCTCTTAGCCATGTTTACATAGCAGCACTATATCAAAGAGATGGCCTCTATCTTCAGTTCTTGTCAAAAGAAAAAGGGAGGTGGCAGCAAAGTGTCAGTGGGAATGACAGACTTCATCACAGGCAATTGATCCTGGTAAAGCACAGATCTTGCTTTGAACTGTTTTTAATTTCCCTGTCTGAATTTCCTGGATGCTAGGCCTTGCTGTACCATAGCCAAGATAATTAGTGAAACTTTATGAAGCGAACTGTAAGGGATCACACAATATTATGATTAATCATAGAAAGTTTATCAAGAATACGAAATACTTTCATTACATGACAAAAATAGGAGATAGCATTCAATATACTTTTTATATTCTGGTTGCAAAATCATTTTAGATTAAATGGTTGTGACATTGGAATGTAAAAAAAAATAAAATCAGAAATTACCTTTATTTCTTGGAATACTTTTCAGTGGATGAACAAATTTGAAGAACCTTCAATGTTTATTTTTCTTATAACTCCTTGAAGAAAACAAATGTTTTGGTGACATGTGGTTATTTATAATGTATTTAATCTCACGAGATTCTTGATGAACTTTGTCAACCCCAAATGCCTTCACTTTCACAGGGAGTTCCCCTTCTCATTTGTTTGAGATTCTGTTATGAAATAAAGAGGGGGTGAGGTGGGGAATTGTGGCAGTCCACACTCAAGTCCCTGCTCCACTGGAGGTTTGAATGGGGCAGGAAACTCTTTTCCTCCACCCCCACCTCTGGCTCCAGGGGTTTGGAATGTGGAAAGAAGTAGACACAAAGTTCCTTTCCTCACCCCCGCGGACTTGAACAGGGAAGAGCAACAGTTTAAGAAAACAATATTTGGAAAAAAATATAAGCCCACAAGCAGAGACTATTTCCCAAGAGACAGGCTTTCCCTAGAGACTTCAGGAAATATTCCAGTTGTACTCATGAGGCAGCATTAGTAGCTGTGAGAATTCCACTTATGGTCTCCTTTTCTGGCAAAAGCCTTCCAGAACTGCAGTTTATACTTGACATGCATGATACAAAAAGCCAGACAGAGTGAGTGAGAGTGCTTTGCAACAAGGGAGCACTTTACAGAGAGGGAGCCCTTTGCAAAAGGGAGGACGAAGCTTTGCAGCTAGGGAAGAGCAACTGTGCGCTTTTTGTCTCATTCCCATTTAATATCTCTGAGACTTATTGCTTCCATAACGTCACCAAAAGAAGCAGAAAACTCAGCCTATAACATCCCAGGTTTGCCAAAGGACAGGTTTCTGACATGTGGCTTGGAAAGGGTCTACGTGTCCACGTTTGTGGCCTTAGGTGGGAAAAATGCCTTCCTCTGCCCCTTTCCCATGCTTTTTCCTGCACCCTGACTCCACAAGGAGGATTGGGAAAGATTGGTTTTCATCACACTAACAGAGATTTATAAATTAGTTGCTAAAATAATTAAATTCTGTTCCTTTGCAGGTTCACTGGCAAATGATGCCACATGATTGCTGTTATAAATGATCTCAGG
>WBNM01035486.1:4952-40505 GCA_013399055.1 Ramphastos sulfuratus | reverse complement strand
CAAGCCATGAGTAGCCAATTAGTATTTAAACATCACAATGCAACAACAGCAAGAATGTACTTGAACTCAGAAAGAACCTGCTAGAAGCTCTGCATAAAGAATATTTGGCCAGTGTGGTCCTTTGTTTGAAACCCTTCTTAAAATTCTGTAGATGAAGAAGCTCTGTCTACATATCATCCTAAGGAAGGAGAATTGCCAACAAAAATCCTGATGGTATAGCTTATTTATCTTCTTGTGTGAAACACTAGGGGAATTTATGTATGGCTCAGAAAGGTGCCTTTATGATCTATAGCACTTAGCTGTCAGATTTTCAGACGTGTTCAAATATTCCATCTACTTTCCTGGTAAGTTAGGGGAACATTAATGGAGTTCTGCTAATTTTTAAGTATGACAGTTACACGAACTGTTTTGTCTATAAATTTTAAATATGTGGGTTTAGAGTAAGTTATGTTCTTCTAAAGAGCTTGGATCTAGCAGTTTCACTGTGCTTGTGTCATAGCTTAAGAGCCAGGGTGCTGGGTACTGTTCTGGTGTGTAACTGCAGCTCCTGATTGATACACTCGCAGACATGGCACTGTCTGCCTTGCTTTCCAGTGGGGAACCAAGGGGGAGGGCATGGAGCTGACAGCTCCTCTCACAGAGGTCAGGCCTGTGGAGAAGGAAGCAGGCTGACAAAACAGCTTTGTATTTCTGTGGGTGCACTCAAACCCCACTGCAATTACCAGGGATGTTGGGCAGCATGTTACAGAAGTGGCTGTGCTGGGGGCTCACTGGATGCAGGTTCAGTCAGTATCACCTAAGAGTGAAATGAAGTGTAAAAGAGCAAGTATCACTGAACTCCAAAGATATGTTACAAGCTTACTGTGAAAGGTGGGCAATCAGCTGAAAAGGCATGACTCCAAGTGATGAATGTATTTGTATGTTGGAGGAAAGCAAGCAGAAGGCTGGCAGAGAGACAGTCATGAATGTATCAGATCAGAGCAAGCGTTCACTTTGTATGATCCATATTTGTTGCCAATCTGCACACAAAAATAGCTGGGCACACTGAGTCACAGATTTCTGATGTTATACTGGAGTATTTTTCTGGGCAGAACTCAGTTGTGTAATACATGCTTCAAGAGCCCACCTCTGCTTTCTTTAAAATGTGAAGTGCTCTGATGATTTTGTTAACGACAAATGTGTTAAATCAAGAGGCTTCTCTTGCAATGCAGGGTGAGTTTCCACCTGTGTATGAGTATGTGAAAAGCCAAAGACTCATTAAACTTTAATAACTTGGAGAAAGTTGAAAAGAATAAGATATACTCTGTTGTGGGTTTCCATTTATTTTTAGATGATCTCCTGGAATACAGAAAAGACTCCTCTTTGAATTAATGACAGTCCTGTGAACAGGAATTTTGGGACTTGATTATGAAAAAAAGCCCTATGAGGAGGGGGTGAGGGAGCTGGGGTTGTTTAGCCTGGTGAAGAGGAGGCTCAGGGGAGACCTTCTTGCTGTCTACAACTACCTGAAGGGTGCTTGTGGCCAGCAGGAGGTTGCTTTCTTCTCTCAGGCAACCAGCACCAGAAAAAGAGGACACAGTCTCAAGCTCTGCCAGGGGAAGTTTAGGCTCGAGGTGAGGAGAAAGTTCTTCACTGAGAGAGTCCTTCCCCACTGGAATGGGCTGCCCAGGGAGGTGATGGAGTCACCATCCCTGGAGGTGTTCAAGGCACGTTTGGATGTGGCACTTGGTGCCATGGTCTAGTCTTGAGGTCTGTGGTAATGGGTTGGACTTGATGATCTTGGAGGTCTCTTCCAACCTTGGTGATACTGTGATAAAATCATTGCTTTACTCAGAAGAAAGAGAGCAGCTTCCAAGGTACCTTGTTTTCCTGGGCATTTACACTCCAGGCAGTGGTGTGAGACATCTTATTACATGCAGGTTAAAACCAAACTTCTGACATTAACAAATTTCTGTTCTTCTCCCTCTCGATTGCTGCTGTACTACCCTGAAGCAGGAAAGCTCTGTGGTCTGTTAATAAGTCTCCCTTACCAAGGACAGTAATGCTTTTATTTTTAGACCATCAAAATTTGACTACTTTGTGCAGATTGTCTAATGAAGGTGGAGTACAATCCCTGATCACCTCTATCCAGAGGTGTTTATACAGAGTTTAACCAGCAATAATTCCCAGACTTGCTGGTATAATTAGAAAAGTGCTGCCTGTGCGTAGGTGTGTGCTGCAGTTTTCAAAGATAGCTAGAGCCCTCAGAATCTCAGCCTACTTGAATGAAGAAAAAAAAGGTTTTGATGAAAGGCATATTCACAAAATGGAAAATATAGAAGGTCTCAAGAAACTGGCTATTTTTTTCACCTAAGCCTTCTACAAATTTTGTCTTTTTTGGAACGTGCAGATTAAAAGAAGTCTTGTTACTAAGTACCAGCTGGGCACAATTCTCAGTGATGGAGCAGGCTGGCTTCTTGAAAGTCAAAATGCAGTTCTCAGAAATCCCAAACTAAGATACAGCAAGTCTCTGAGATCCCTTTTTTTCTCCCTATCAAAATAAGTAATAGTATTGAGTCAGGTACAAATGAAAGCTTTCTAAGATACCTCAAGCTTTGGAAATCCTTTTCTTAAGCCTTTTAAAGCCCCACTGCATATATTGCATTGATTTTCCCACATATATTCATATTCAGCTTTCATTTCATTTTGCTTTCACTAAAGTCAGCTAATCCCTTAATTACCTTGCTGCTTATAACTATCCACCATTGTCTGTCTTGGTTTGAATGAGGCTGCAGGTTTACTGCAAGGGTAGAAATCTAAGACCAAATGGAGTACTAAGGGACAAGTTTGGCTGTTTAGTGTCACTTTTGAAGTTGAACATATAAAGTCACTTAGGTGTGGTTGATAGGAAACATTTAACAGCAGCTAATGTTACAAATTAGGCTATAAATGCTCTCTTGGAAGTTTCTTCTGTGAAAAGAATTGTCAGGGAAAATACCTCATTCTTGCCACCTCTTAGTCACTGCTGCATTAAATGGACTTTTTGGTGCAGTCTGCTGAATGACACCTAGAACCAGAGCTCCCCTAATGAAAATCAGAGGCAAAGGAGCCACTAGTCATAGTTTTAGTTCTAGGACAGTATAGTTTAGATTTGAACCGAAGCAGAAGGAGATATATTGCTGCAGCATGTCCACAGAAAGGCAATGAAACTGAGGAAGAGTCTAGAGAGCAGGTTTCGTGAGGAGTGGCTGAGGGAATTTGGATTGTTTAGTTTGGAGAACAGGAGGCTGAGAGGAGACTTTTTTGCTCCCTAAAACTGCCTGAAGGGAGGTTGGAGTGAGGTGTTTGTCTCCTCTCACAACTAGTGACAGCACGAGAGGAAATAGCCTCAAGTGGAGCCAGGGGAGGTTTAGGTTGGATATTCGGAAAAATATCTCTACTGAAAGAGTGGTCAGGCATTGGAACAGGCTGCCTAGGGAGGTGGTGGAGTCACCATTCCTGGAAGCATTAAAAATAAAATGTGTGGATATGGTACTCTGGGACATGGTTTAGTGAGCATGGTGGTGTTAGGTTGATGGTTGGACTTGATGACCTTGGAGGTCTTTTCTAACCTTAATGATTCTATGACTCCGTGATACTATATTTCATTCATATTGTCATTTTTTTTGAACCACCACATCACTTTGGGGAGGGTAATTCTTAAATGCATCCTTCATACTGAGTGGGAAAGGAAAAGGGAAGAATCACCTTTGCTAATGCACAGAGCGAGGAGCCTCAAATGAGAGTTTCCCAGAGGCCACAGGCAAAAGGTCCCCTAAATATCTTCTCTTGTTTAAGAGAGCAGAAGTTTTATCTTTTGGTGCAATGTATTTAAAGACAGAGATTTCATTAAGTTTCTAAACAGTAAGCTTCTATAAGCAATTCAACTTTGCAGTTTTCAGGCCTTGGACATTAATTAGGTGTTAGTGGTGAGAACTCTGAGTACAGCAGTTCCGACAGTCAGCTCTGCTGGTGGCTGAGGCACTCACACCTCCATCCCCACTGCTATGCATTGAGTATTTCAAATCCTGAATTTTGCCTTCAGGAATGACAGAGATGTCTATAGGAATGCAAGCAATCACCATGGAGCCAAAACTGCAGAGTTATTTGGATTCCTAAGGACACAAGTGAGATAATCTAAGCATCTCTGCTCTTGGTTACCTTGTGTGTGTGTGTGGGAGGGGTAGGGGTAGGACACTGCTATGGAGCATTTTGGAGTTGGGTTCAAGGAAAGGCAAAGACCAGCCAGCAGGTATCTCTACCAGTAAAACACAAGATAGAAGCTTCTGCTGTTCCCTTTGTCCTGGTTTTCTTGCCATTACTGAGTGAAAGACCAGATAGAAACTTCTGCCGTTGCCTCTGTCCTGACTCTTTTGCCATTACTGACTAAAAGACCAAACAGAAACTTCTGCCATTGCCTCTGTCCTGGCTTTCTTGCAGTTAACTGATCTGGCAGGCTCTGGCATGCCCACTTGCTCTGCAGACTAACCTGCAGAAAGTTCATCTGGTGAGTGAAAGACACTTTTCAGCAGTAGATGCCCATTAAAATTAATGGTGAAGTATAGTTTAATAGCCTGGCATAAATAATATCTATGCATCTAAATCACTGTAAGCCCTCACTCATGATGCAGCCTTACACATAATACAGATTTTTTTAAAAACAGTTGACATAAATTTCTATCATTTATCCCTGAACAGCAGCTGGGTTGCTATGGAATAGCTTTTGAAATGAAAAAGGTCGAAGAAATAGCCAGCTGCTTCCTCATCCTGCCTGTGCTTTCACTCTGGGCTAAATTATTATTTCACTAATTAATAATCTGCATGCAGATTAAAATGATTACTCTACAATATATATTGCATGACAATAAAACAGTGACAGCAAATTATGCTTCAGTGTGCATAACAGCTTAACTCTCTAAACAGAAGATGTTTTCTAACACTCAATTCACGTCCTTCTGCTGATGATTAAACCCTCACTGATTTTGTTTTTATTAGTCCTCAGTCATCATTGTTCTTTTATCACTATGGGGTCTTTAGAATTAGCCACAGTGTCTCAGAAGCATGGCTGCTGCTGCATTCCCTTATTAAATCAGGTTACCTCTCTAGTTGTGTCAGGGACTAAAATCAAACCTTTTTGTTATAATGTTGTGAAACCCTTTAAATATTGATTATTATGACTATATAGAGCTACTGAGAATTTATTTTTGTCTAGACTAGTTCAGAATGGGAAAAACTTCCATGACAACAGTGACAATGCAGCTGCTGCTTTCTCCTTGGAAGGAACAGCCTGGCAGCCCTGGTGTCCCAGGGATCCTACCTGCCCACTGGAGCTCAAGCACAGTAAAACTCTGCTAGCTGCTAACTCTGAGATGAGTAAGCTGAAACTCTATTTTTTTTCATGGTTTTGAGTTTTGCTTGGTTTGCATTATATTGAAAAAACTGTCAATTTTTCAGCAATTTTGAGAAGGATTCATTTGGGGAGAGTTTTAAGGGCTCCTTCATGGCAGCTGGAAGTTTAACTGCCATCAGTGCAATTTCTTTTCAGTGCTGTAGGTGAGTGATCTCTTGGTAGTAGAGAAAGGCAAACTGCACTCATAGTTACTTGCTCAAGGTCATACAGTAAGCCAGTAGCAGAGATCACAAACCAAACAGTGAAATGCTCATGTTGCATGTGGTGAGGTTGCTTAATTGTGTTACCAGTCATTGTCTTCTCTGAATGTGACAAGAAATAGATTTTCTGATATTTCTTTCCTATACTTGGGCTTAATTATCTAGCTAAAACCTGACTTGTCTGTTCTCACCATTAACAAAGAATATGGGTCAAGCAGTGTAACTAAATCTGTCAATCCCATCCTTCTGCAGAGTGTGGCTTCATTTACATATAAGTGTCCCTAAGAAAAAATCTAAAATCATTGAAAGCTAAAACCATTATAGTCATTTAAGGAGCTCTCCTCATTTAACATGTCCTTGCTACTTTATCTTACTTCTCAGACATGCTCTAAGTCTTTGTTTCAGAGTGTTTCCAAAGCTGTTTAACATTGTTGAGTGGATCAAGTTAGATAAATGGAAAACATTTTTATCAATACCTTCCTCCTGTCTTTACAATGGGAGTCATGTGAGGAGCTGTGACATGTCAAAGCTTTACCTGTACTCTGCACTGTGTGCCCTTCCCACTGGTGGATTCACTGGAAGAAGTTGCAGAAAGCCCAAGGACTGTAAAGTCATCCATAAAAGAGGTCCAGGGTAAAACACCAGGGAAGTAGGACAACTGCTGACTTCTGCTCCTCAGGATTCTAGCCAGGACTACTCTTCTGTTACAGGATTTGTCACATATTCAATTAAAAGTCTCTCTGCAGTGTGCACAGCCGTGAATGCAGGAACATATTTTCCTTTCAAAATTCCCTTTCTGCTTCAACAACACTTATAATCCAATTTTCACCAGCAGAGATGAATCATGTCCCTCACCAACACGTTTACAGTGGATGGAGAAGAGCAATCACAAGTATTGATTTCCTTTCCTTCCTCTCTCTTCATGCTTTTTTCTGAGAGTGCTAGAAGTAACTCAGCTTCTGTTTATCTTTCCTGCTGCTAGTTCTAGCATCAGGTAAATAATAAATATCTTCAGGAGAGTTTGCAGGAAGCAGATGGCCCAAGTAGCCATTGTGTGCTAGGTGCTAACAGCTGCTTGTATGCTCCCATTTTTGCAAGCCAGAGACCGACAATGGCCAAAGACGGGAAAACCTCTGCTCCTTTCTTTTCCCCTCAGTTCTCCTATGAGTACTAACATGGCTATGAAATAACTTGCTCCCATAGCAGGGAAGCACATCCAGGAGAAGGGCAACTCTCTGTGTCCCATCCCCTTCCCTGGGGAGCCTTAGAGACAGTGCTGATAGTTGCTGTCCTTCACTGTCAAATAACGAAGGTGTCTAAATGAAAGACGCTGGCTCAGGACAAGCTGTAAGATGGAAATTCTGTTATTCCAACTGACTTACACGTTGGATGAATTTGACCTGCTGGCTCATTCTCTCTGATGTTTCTGCAAAAACGTTTTTCAGAGAATGCAGCCCTTGCAGATGAGGCAATAGCCCCATTACTGTCACAACTCCACAGGAATGGTTGCTTCTTAAAGAAGAAAGTTTGCACATAACTTTATTACTGGTTTTGAATATGTATTTATTCTGTTTTTATATCAACAATAAAAAAAAACTAAAACAAAACAAACCTTTGCTCAAAATTGTCAGTAAGTCTTTTGTTTAAACATGAATAGGGATCATCCCACATAACACATGCTTCTGAAGTGCCCTACTTTCACTCTTTGTTTGACTGTTCCCAAATCAACTTTGTTTCTGCTGGGAAGGTCCCCAGCACTTCAATTGCTCTCATGCTTCATTCTGTTTCTGGTGAAACCAAGGGAACACTATCCCCCAACAAGAAGGAAAAAGTCAGACAGGACAAGGTCCCTTGGGAAATGGAGGGAGGAATGGCTGGATGTGTGGATGGCAGTGAGCTCCCTGCCAGGCTGGGCAAGATAGGAGCTGCACGCTTGGGTAGCTCAGCTGCGCCTGCCTGCCTGAGTCTGCATCCTGGAACTGCAGAGCTGCTCTGTCTTGTGCTGGGGGATAGAGAAACCACTCCAGAAGGGCTGTGTTGCCTGTACACCTGTTTGTTACTGAGCTTTGTGGACTCACCAGCCCAAGCCAGGGCTAACTCTGGCCTCCCTACACTTTGTCTTATTTTGCCACATTGACATGGCCCCAGTGTACAAGTGTCATGACTCTTTTACAAAACACAGAAGATTTACTTCTCTTCTGCTCTTTCTGTGTCAGTATTCGAGGTGTATCTCCCTGGGCTCCAATATATAAAACATTGAGAGATGGGATTTCTAGAGCACAATTCAGAGCACTTAAATTAGCTCCTGCTCTGAATTGCTGTCTGAAGGTGCCTGTCTCTTTCTATTGATTACAGAAAGTGCTTACAGACACCAGTCTGCTGTGCCTAAAATTAGCCTTTGTGGAGACCCTTCTGTGGATTTCTTATTTAAACATACACTGGAATGGTAGCATAGAATATTTTCTTTGATTATTATATTCTCTACTGTGCTTTGCTTGATGATACTGAAACCCTGTACAAACATGAATGATTTGAGTCTTTCAGTGCCCATTAGGTGTGAATAAGGATTATTAAACTGATATTAGGACACGGCAGAATTCTTTGTGCTGGCTTTAATACATGCACTGAATCGGAACAGCATTACAAATCTGACCAATGCAATAAGAGACTTCTGACAAGTCAAAAGAAGTCATCTCATAAGAAGGTAACAACCAACTTATTAATTAATAAAATCTTTAAATTGTCAGCTGCATCGTACCTCTGTCATGGAAGGCCAAAATAGACCTAAAACATCAGACTCCATCTGGAGTACTGTGTGCAGTTCTGGAGCCCCCAGCACAGGAAGGACATGGAACTGTTGGAGAGGGTCCAGAGGAGGGCCACAAAGATGATCAGAGGGCTGCAGCAGCTCTGNTTGGGGGAAGCAAGGGCGGGAAAGAAGACAAAGGCTTAGTGCTATCAAGTCTCCTTCTCTCCTTCCAAGCTGGTGAACAGGATACCCTCACATGTTTCTACACTTGTCTATGTTCTGCCCTTAAAAGGTAAAAACAAGCCCTGGCTTTACCTAATGTGGTCGTTTGGCTAACTGCCATTCTGATTGGCTAACCTGTGTCGAAGGAGCCATTAGTCTCAGGCTGCAGTGACAAAAAGAGATGAGCAGGTAAAGACAAGGTGCTTCTGCCTCAATGTGCTTCTGCCTTATCATACGCTTTCTGTGCTTCTGCCATGGCTTCTGCCTTATCGTGCTTCTGCCTCATTGCTCTCTGCCATTGCACCCTGCCATCCCCTGCTTGCTACATAATAACAAACCCTAATGCACCAACATCGTGCCCATCTGCACATCCGCAAGACATTCTGCTTGCACCTCTGCAGACCTCTGTGCCAAGTCTGGAGTCAAAGAGGAACCAGGATCAGATCAGAGATTGTCTGCCTCTCTCCCAGCACCCTGTTAGAGCCTGGGAGGGTTCAGAAGTCCTCATGACTATTAAGACACAGACAGAATTCCCTACAAGTGTTTGGGTAATGTCTGGAAACTGTAGTGAGCCCCAGGAATCCAGGGATAATATTTTGTGAGTAAATACTCAAAAGTCTCTCTGCAAAACTCTGTAAAACTTTGTAAGAAATTCTCTGAATCCAAGTGCCTTCTGCCTTAAGCAGAAAGGAGTCCCTCAAGTCCCTCCAGTGGACGAGCAGTATAGTTGACCGCAAGAACCTCTTCCAGTTCTAATAGTTTAATGTTACATTATTGCTAGTTATTTCTTAAGTGTTCTAGATTCCATGATTTCCTCTGTGTAATGCATTTCTGGACTGTGCAAAGAACCTGATTAAAAATAGGTAATGCAGTGAGATTGAATATATTAATATTAAAAAAAAATGTTAATTTTAGAAATAAATTTCATACCTCCTGCCGTTACAGCCTCTAGGGCCTCTCATTTCTCACTACTACAGTTCTTTTCCTGGCAAATAGTTTCCTCCAGCCTAGACAGGACTTGCAGATTTTGTGAGACATTTCTGAGCAGTACAGGCTGGGAATACTTTTCTAATTGTAGCTGTTTATCATGATTCTGCAAAAGCAATGTTGAGACCCATGAAAAATTAAGTTAACTATCAGGCTCTCTTTCATTATTATTTGCAAGGCATTAGACTCTTACCATATTGCATTCATTCTGCAGTAAGGAAAGACTTCAATCAGGACAGTCTGGGTGCTTGGAGTCTTCTGTGTCCCTTACTTCTTGTCACTGTATAATACTCACTTTCAGAATCACAGAATTACTGAAACATCCAGGTTGGAAAAGCCCCTCAGGATCACCAAGTCCAACCTATACCCTTACTCTACAAGATTCACCTTCAACCCTATCCCTAAGCACCACATCCAAACAACCCTTAAACACATAGAGGGTGGGTGACCGAACCCCCTCCCTGGGCTCCCTGGGCAGCTCATTCCAGTCCCTGAGCACTCTCTCCATGAATATTTTTTTACTAATGTCCAGTCTAAAGCTACTCAGTCTCAGCTTAAGGCCATTCTTCCTTGTTCTGTCTCCAATTACCTGTGAGAAGAGACCAGCAACAGCCTCTCCACAATGTCCCTTCAAGTACTTGTAGACAGCAATGAAGTCTCCCCTCAGCCTTCTCTTTTTCAAACCATCCCCAGCTCCCTCAGTCACTCCTCATAAGATTTATTCTCTAGGCCCTTTCCTTCCCATCCTCAGGCAACAGGTATGCAAAGCCATCAGCAGCTGCCAGAAGAGCTTTGGATGAGTTTCATATTAAGTATTTTTAATAACAAAATGCTAGGAAAAAAAACCCTACATTCTTTTGACTTCATATTTCACAGCCATTTGGAGTTGTTTTGATATATCCAAGTGTCAGAAGCTTCTTTTCAACATGGGTGATAGGCATTGAGAAAGGGTAGTGGCAAATAACAGAGGAAGAAACAGATGATAGTTTGTTATTATTTTTTGTTGTTTAACTGACAGAGCTAGTTATGAAAAAGGTATAAATGATTACAGACAGAGAAAATAATTCTTTAAATGGTGATTTGCTTTTTAAGGGCACAGGTGAGGTAATTTGGATCACAAGTGGGAGAAATTACTTAGGAGCTGTGAAAACAAACCAGAATAACATTTACATTACCTTCTTTATTTTCCTTTCCTTTTTTTTTTTTTCATCTTTTCTTAGAATTATTCCTCACTTGTTTTTTCCCTTAAGACATTACAGAGGTTTGCTTTTCCTCTTGCCACCTCCTATAGATGGCCTGCAGAATATTTCTACCAAACCTCTTTGATTTCATTAATGGAAAAGCTATACCTTAAATTGAATATTTCAGCAGCCTGAGTGTAAAAAATAAAAAAAAATGACCTGCAGGACTTGGCAGTTGAACATTGCCAAGCAGGAATGATGGGGACTATTCCATACATCAAAACTTGCCTTGATCTTGGGCAAATTTACAGTTCCAAGTAAAAGAAAGATGAGTGTTCAGTGTTGGTTGACTTCAGAATCCAATAAAACAACCAGTCAGGTTTTTAACAGAAACTTAAAAAGCATCTGCCTGTCTTTTGGGTTTCCTCAAGTTTCTTCTGTCTTTCTTCATGTTCACTATTTAAGAAAAAAATCACAACCCAAACGACACCAAACCCAACATTACAGGACAGAGTTTAACTTTCAGTGCCGTGTGACAAATTCTTCCAGTTCTGATTTTTACGGATGATCGTTTTACAACTGATTTTCTTTTGGTGCAAAAGTGTCTGGTTTCTGGAAAATTGTGAATGTTTTACAGGAAGATTAAGGTACAGCAGTGATAAAGCTGTGTCTGAAAGCAAACTTCTAATTTCTTGAAAATGCTGGTTTTCAGTGGCCATAACTTCTCTGCTCTGAAAAGTAATTCCCTGTGAAACATCACCATTTTCTGAAAGGGGAAAAACCAGAAAACTAACAAGAGATGTTGTGTCCAGTGCAGTTATTAGGATGGTCAAATACATAAGGGTTGGAATGGCACAGGGCTGTTCTTTATTGAGTACAAATGTTCTTAAAGGAAAGTATAAGTAATTAAGAATTGCTAATCCTTTCAATGGTTATTTAATTATTGTGGTCTATACCCTGTGTTCAGATAGGTGTGGCTCTTGAAATAATCATTCAAGTAATAATTCAGGCAAATAGCAGTTATTGCTACTAACCTTAGTATAGTGCTATGCTAGATTCTACAGGAGTAGAAGAAAAGAGCAAATGTTAGTGCCTGGGAAATTATAGTCATGTCACCAAGAATGACAGGTTCACTCAAAACAACATTTAATTAATTTTTTTTTTTTCCTAAATCTGTAATTTTTTTGTTTAACTCACAGCACTGCAGATTTTTATGGATGTTTTCAAATTGCTTAAATCATTGATATGACTTTTATAATGTCTACATTGATTGTTTCTCCTAATTCGTCATGCTTCGCTTCTGCTGAATCCCTTTAACTTGTCTAACTGATGCTCTCTTTATATTACAGCCTGTGCAAAGCCAGAACACAGCACACTGTCAACCACCCTGCTTAATTTTAGAGAGGAAAGCAAATAATCACACTGATGAATAGCATGGCTCTGACTTGATTAGTACTGTAATCAATGTGACATATTACTTTGACTCCAGTGTCTGTTGGAGCTACTGCTATTTATTTCTTTTTATTTTCTTGAAGGGGGAAAAGAGAACAGCTTTTAACATATGTCTCTTTCTTGTCTGAGCTATCACACAGTTCCAACTCCAATATATACACAGAGGAGACATATGGTTAAAAAAGAAAAAAAAAAGTAAAACAAAAAAATAAAGAAGGGTTTGTTTTTTCCTAAGAAATCAAAAAAGAAAACTCTTCTTTAAAAAAAAAAAAAATCATACTTTTACTATATGTCTTGTATGTATGTTGAGACTAGAACACATTTTACCTTGAGAGTAAGTAACCTCATACCAGATGTATTCAACTCACTTAAAAAAAAAACCCAACCAACCAACCTAAAAAACCAGCCAAACTCAAAGCACACTTTTAGGTGTAATTTTAACCTGCGTATCTGATGTTAGGAAGTTCTTTACAGTGAGGGTGGTGAGATACTGACACAGGTTGCTCAGGGAGGTTGTGGATGCTCCCTCCATGGAGGTGTTCAAGGCCTTGAGCGACCCGTTCTAGTGGGAGGTGTCCCTGCCTATGCTGAGGGGGTTGGAACTGGATGATCTTTGAGGTCCCTTCCATCCTCAACCATTCTGTGATTCTATGATCTTCTGGCTATGTGTGTGCCACTGTTGTTATTATGATAGTTTATGAAGCTTTGTATGCTAACAGTGCACTGCAGGAGGAGGATAGATGGTGGGACAGGTTCATTATCGGGTTTTGTTGATGTAGGCGAGGAAACAGAAGCATGTTCTGTTGACCTTCTGTGTGGGTTTTTTGTTTGCTAGCTTTCAGAAGACTGTTGCAGGAGGAGAACTGTGTAACCTTTGCCAGCATTAAACAAAGCAAGAAGCCTTAATATAACTAAAACTGAGGGAGAGTGTTGCAGTTTACTTTTGACCACAAAAGTCTCGGGGAGGCGGCAGCTATTCAGAAAAGCAATCCACAAACACTGTGCAGTTCTAAACAATGATACTGATGGCTGCAATGTTATTCACAGGAGGTGTACCTTGATCTTGGAAAATTAATTGCTGTCAACCTAGCATTACACTCTATTTCCTGCATGATCAGGACCCCTTGGAAATAATACTAATCATTTTTATATCTCACTTAGAAAGCTAAGCAATATCCTGAAGGTTTTAGAGTGTCCCAGTCTAGCTACACACAAGAAAGAAAATGTAATAGAAAACTGTTCTCAGCAAAGTAATCCATTCACAAGTGGTCTGTTAGGTTTTGATGAGTGATGATCAAGTCACATTTTCTGCATTCGCAGTTGCCTGCATTTTGGTTTAAGCTTTTATTATTGAATAGGTTTTGTTTCTTTCTGGAGTGGGTGAAACACTGGGGAGTATTTGGTTGGATGTCTGAACACTGACAAATGCAACCATTTCATACACAGTGGGATCCCTGGCAAGGCTTTGATCCCAATATATCAAGAATCAAGAGATGGTGGACCAAATCCATCTCTAGTATAAACTTCTTTGGATTCCCACTGAGTTACACTGAGGATGAATTTGATGCATGGCTCCTGACGAGTCTGAGTTACCTGTGTTTATGATTTGAAGGGATGATACACAGTAACTCCATGTGCAAATCACAGACAGACAGTAACTTAAGAGCTTGACAGTCACTGCAAAACGGTTGCTGTGCTGCAGTCACTCAGCTGAACTGAATATGTTAAAACAATGTGATTGCAAGACATGACAAAATGCTGTCTGACAAAGAGGATGGGTGATTTTATTAAGGTCGAGGCTGGATGTGGGGAGCTCTCGTTTCCTTTTCGAGCCCTGACACACATCATGAGATGCTCTGAAAAGGCTGTGGGTCGGTAGTTAACATACCAGCAGATGGTGCTCAAAAATAAGCAGCATTACACGTGGAATTTGTAAACCAGGGCAGGGCTGTGCGCTGCAAATGGCTTCCTTTATTTCCCTCTTACCACAGATTCCATAGGGCAAC
Source organism: Ramphastos sulfuratus (assembly GCA_013399055.1). Taxonomy (NCBI): domain Eukaryota; kingdom Metazoa; phylum Chordata; class Aves; order Piciformes; family Ramphastidae; genus Ramphastos; species Ramphastos sulfuratus. The sequence continues at coordinate 26,280 of WBNM01035486.1, read as the reverse complement.
TGGAGGGCAGTTGATCTCCAGCAGTCTTCCATTTCAGCGGCTTGTATTCAGGTTTTCTCTACAGCTTTACTGAACGGCCCTGGGCATGTTGCTGGAAATATCCTAGATAGATCTCATGTAGCTGAGGTGCCTGAACTGCAAGTGCCTTGCTAAATAGTGAAAAGAAAAAGGCATGCAGTTGTCCCAAGGAAGAGCTTGCCATGCTCTGCTGATATAAGGAGTGTTTAGGCTCTCAACCTGATGCACAGCTTTAAGCTGCAGTTAAGTACAGCTCAACCCTTTTGGTTGCACATCAGTTCTGCATCTGTGAAATGAGTAAGATCCTTACTGCACAGGGCTCTATCAAAGATGAGTTGAATGATGATGAGGTGCCTCAGTATTACATTCTCCATGTTGGCTTAGGCAAGATTTCCATGGTTCTGTGAGTGAGTTTCCTTGCAAGCAAAATGGCAATGCTAGGACAGTATCAAAAGGGAGATTCATCTATATCCTTAAGCTGCACTGAGCTCCTGGAGTGGAAGATATGACAGAAGAAAAAGATGTATTTCATTAGCACTAAAATTTCTCCCTGCTGGTGCAATTGTTAAATGATAAAGTAGTCCCTTTGTCACAGAAAGCCTTTGTTAATAGAAGCTCTTTTTAATAGCAGGCTCTTTATTTAGAACAAGGAATGTATTTGTGTTGCATGACACAAATATTTACTAATAAGCATTGAGCTTATAGAGCTAATGGGCATAGTCACATAACTCCCATTAGTTCAGTAACTTCAAGGCAGCAGAGTTGCAAGAGCTCAGAAGCTCACAGTGTGCTTCAGAGCAGAGAAGGGAGATGCACATTCATTACAGCTGAAAACATCCTCACACACCTCCTTTGCCATTCCTTTCCCAACGTTCTCCAGCTCCAGTCATGCTTGAAGCACACTGCAGTACTAACAGCTCTTAGACATGCTAAAACCACATTTTTGACTAATTTCCAGCTGCAGACATAGAAGATGTCAATCAATAAAAGTTTAAACCTGATTTGAAAAGCTTGTATTCCCAGCTGTGACTGGGTGTCAATGAGTAGCAGAGGAGGATTTGTAGCCAACAAAATGGTTGCTTAGATGGTTAATTGGTTGGGAAAAATACAGGTTGGGTCCTGTATTTTTCTAGTTGTTCCAGCACATGACATGTCATATAATGGAATATTGGTATGTCCAACCTAGAGAAAACCTTTCAGAGCAAGTTATGTTCTTCAGTTTAGATAGCAGGTATTTGATCAAAAGTATTCTCAACCACTGGCAACTGTATATTTCCAGAGAACAGATGTGCTCTTGTTTTTTTTAAGATAAAGCTGAGAGAGAATTCTGTGTTAAGAGTACAGAAAAAAAGTGATCCCTGATAAAAAAAAAAAAAAAAAACAAACCACCAAATTCAACCCAAAACCCTTCTAGTAGATACTGTAATCCAATTTTAGTTTAAATTTAAAAAACAATCTGTCATCATCAGCACAGTGTGGTGCTTATTTCTAATAACAAAACAGTCAGAGAATATATTCCAGGATAATACCTATGTGTTTAGAGTCCCTTCTAAACTCTCACACATCTTCAACTATAGATTGGGGTGAGCAACATAGTCTGAATATGGACAATTGCTTAGGTTAAATATAGTGTTAAAATACAAAAAGTATGTTTGGAAGCATGCAGAGCTTGGATAACTCATAACCAGGGGATATTAAATTAAATCAAGAAAGACTGCAAGTAGAAGATGTTCTAAGTAAATGACAGCTAGTAATCATCCTTATCAATTCAGAAGCAGGATAGATATAATGCATAAATTATTTGCTCCACTTGTTCTAGTTAAAGCATTGGTTTGAGCGAATATTCTGTAGCCTGCAAATGCAGAGAGCTGCAGCTGGAGTCCATCATACAGCAGTCACACCAAAACATCCATTCTTTGCATTGTTGTGCCCCTCCTTGTATCCATTTCTCTTCTGACTAATGGCCTTTCAAGAGTGGAGAGCCACTGTCTGGAGAAGAAATCACAGCTCCTTTCTCTAGCAGCCACAGCTCTGTCTGGCAGCAGGGAGCAGGAAGCCTGCATTGTTCCTCAGCAAGGCAGTCCCTGCTCTTAGCCTGGCACTGAGAGAAAGGAAGAGGCAGGGTTGGTAGAGGAGGAGCATGTCTGTCTCCTGGAAACACCTGAAAGAGGGCACAGCAGTGGCAGTTTGGGAACTGACTGATCACAGAATGATAGTAGAATGGGAGGGGTGGGAAGGGAACTTTGAGGATCACCTACTCCACTTAGGATTTCCATTGCTGGTTCAGACTAAACAGGTCCCCATCACATTGCTGAGTTCCACTCTTTGGTATTTGGGGTTTTAATTCACTTTGACATCTGTCATCAATATTTCCTGAATTAATATTTCAGTTAATTTTGCTGCTAGCAGGAACTCTGCTCCCTAGTTTTAGAGGCTTTCAGCTCCTTTGCTACACCAAACATTTCTGGTAACATTTCAGGCATAGGAAAATTAGTTCATAGATGGCAAAGCATAATGTATGTTAAGGCAAACTTGATTACTGTGACTGGATCTAGGCACTGAGTGAGCAAGCGACTGGATCTAGGCACTGAGTGAGCAAGCTACTTTACATCAAGAGTGCTCTTTGCAAAGGTTCAGCAAGCTACAGGAGTTATGGGATTCTTTTGATAAATAAGGAGCTGTGATCAGCAGTTATGACATCTGTTACGAAATGATGCAAAATTAATAATCGATATTAATGTTGATATCCAGGCAGAGATTGTTAATAACTATGAAAACTGTTTATTAACATTAAATCTCGCCAGAAAACTTATTTACAAGGTTCAAAATGCACGGTTTGGGAATTTATACATACAGGGAATAGGCAAAAACTGGGACACTTTNAGCTGTTCAAGGCCAGGTTGGTGGAGGCCTTGAGTGAGCTGTACTAGTGGGAGGTGTCCTTGCCTATGGCAGGGAGTTGGAACTGGATGATCTTTGAGGTCCCTTCCAACCTTACCATTCTATAATTCTGTGATTTTTACTGACAGAGAAGGTTTGTGTGGTCACTTACACTGCTTGCAGTTAGTTATCCTGCTTAGCCACTGGATGGATGCAGGAAGCTCCTTTCTGCTTATGGCAGAAGGCAATCAATGATTACAAGAGGCTTGCAGTATTTACTCACAAGAAATATTATGGGACAATACCCAAAGCATGTGGCAGGGCTGCTGCTGGACCGAAAGCCATTAGAGGCTTTGGAGTTTCCCCAGGCTCCTGGGTGCTGGAGAAAGGAGGCAGACATCTCTGACCTGGTCCTGGCTCTCTTGGCAGCAGGCTCTCAGGTGTAGGCAGGATGTCGTGGTGTGCAGTCTCAGCACAGTGTCATGCTGGGTGCACAGGCTGAATGCGTGGAGGTATCAGAGCCTCAGCTCAGGATCAGTGAGGTAGTAAGCAGGCACAGATACAATAGCAGAGAGCCCCTTTGTGCTACCTGCTCATCCCTTTATAGCCATTCAGCCCGAGACTAATGGCCTTTGGACATAGATTAGCCAATCAGGATGGCAGTTTGCCATCTTAGGTGAAGCTGGGGCTTTTGTCCCCTTTCCCGTGGCCACCACCCCCAGCACAGAGGGAGGAGGAACAGGGGAGCACACCTGGGCAAGCCAGGACATGTACAAGCTCACCTTGGGCCTATTTAGGTCTACCATGACAACATCTCTGCTTACTTTTTCATTTTTTCAATATAGTATTTTTACCACAGCCCATTTTCTCTTCTTGCTTCCCTGTCTGACTCCACAACATACCAGCACATATTGTCATGCGTGTGCAGCCTGTTTGATGACTTGAACAGAGACAAGAGGATGTGCACGCTAAGGAGATGGATTTAGAGATGGAGGTCAGGGCTTGTGCTGAAGTTTGGAGAGATCATGATTGGAGGTGTGTTTTCAGTGGCAGCACCTATTTCTTTAATTGCTGATCCCTGTGGCTCATTTCAAAACACCCTGCAGCAGATCTCCATTTCTCCTGGCAGGCTGTTTGGTAGCTGCTGCTGTTCCCAGTCCAGTTTGTTGTGCAGAAGCCCTGGTGTTAGTCCAGCAGAGTGCCATGCCAGGGTAGGATTGCCTGCTGGTGAGGAACTATCAAAATAAAGGGGGCCAGGGAGAGGGGAGCCTTTGCCATCTCTGCTGCCCCCCCCCAGATGGTGATAGTGCTGCCTGTGGGTTTTGGATTGCTGTACTCTGTCACATACACATACCTCAAAACACACAGGGAGTTTCAGTTGCAGTGATGGGGAAAGGCTCCCCACACCTGAACAGAGATGTTGGAGTCCCTTCATATCACTTCAGCCTTTTTTACAGAGGCACCACAGAAAGGGTAATGTCTCCACTGGATTCTGGTTGTAAGTGAGTCCGGTCCACTCTGTGTGGTCTTATTGCTCCACCTTCCTGATGAACAGAAAGGAGCTCTGAGTTCACTAATAAACTTTTTTCTGCTGTTGGTTTATTGGTAGAGCACTTCATAATTTTTTTGGTTTTTTATACTTTATAATCACACTTGGCCTGACTATTGCATAACCTCTGATGAGTTAGAATTGAGTGTGAAACTCATGGAAGCTGTTTCCTTTTTACAGTTAAAAATACTAAATAACTTTTAAAATTTGTCTTTATAAAAAAATAATTACCTCTCATTTGGGCAAGTGTGTAGATGTTGGAAGCAGAAAAATAAACAGCACAATTATTAAACAGAGGAATGTAGTTTTTAATGAGAGATGTAAGTCAATTAACCTTTCCTTCCAATTACTGTATATTTGTAACCTCCTGCTTGCTGAGGTAAGGAAAGCTTCTCACTTTTGACTTTCCATGGAGCATTGGGTTGATTGCAACTACCTAGCTTAAGCAGGAGCTGCAATTAATATCCCCCTGTGTAGTTACAGCATCTCTTTTGCTTGGACAGTTGAGAAATTTCCAGTGTTTTCCAAGTTTTTGTGGATAGGGAGAAAGGAGAGGCTTCATCATTTTTACTTCTCAAAATAACTGCACAGCACACAGTGGCTTGAGCTGCAAAATTACTTTGAGTTTCTACAGAATTTTATCTTTTGAAATCTAACCAGGTAAACTCAAAGCACAACTCAGAAGAACATGCTACTCATCAAAAGTGAAAGAAAGTTACAGATAGCTTGTGGCACTTGCGCTGGCTCTGAATTCTCTTGAAAGGTTGAACTTGGGGAGCTTAGCACAGAATATAATAGTTTTTGCTTGACTCCTGACTCACCAACTGGGTGATGCTGTTAGCTAGACGGCAGGGCAGGTACCCATCTATGCACACAGGAATTCAAGTCAACATGTTGATATGCTTGCTTTGTATGGCTTCATGCTGTGAAGGTCTGTCTGAAAACATAAAAGCATGGTAATTAAGGCTGTAAAGCACCTCATGCTATCTGTCATTTGCCTGCCTGTGTTGAGGTAGGGTCAAATGCATCCTTAGCTCTCCCAAAACAGGCATTTTTTGTTTGTTTTAAAACTACTTCTTCTTGCATAGAAGTCCAGAATGAGGTCTGCCTTTTTTGGCAACGGTGATACATTGATTCATATGCAGTTTATGGTAAAACAGTTTCTCTTCCACAGCAGTTTTTTCCAAGCCAGTAATTCCCTATCTCCTACTTCTGCCTTTTGGTTTCTCCTTACTAAATGCAGTACTTCACACTTGTCTATTGACTTCCATCCTATTGATCTTGGGCCATTTCTGTAGCTATCCAGATCACTTTGAATTCTCATGTTCTGCCACAAAGTGGTGTGCCCCACCCCAATCTGTGTACCCTGCATCTTATAAAGTCCCCTCATTTGCCAGCAAAGGCATGAACCATATTGTTCTGTGAGGAGTCAGCCTGGTGAAGCCCTCTTTCCTATAGACTTTTGTTCCATATCCAACACATCACAATACCCCCAGGTAAATACAGGCAGAGAAGACTTAACCACTGGGACAAACACAGTGTGACTACTTGTCATACATATCAAATGCCTTCTACCCAGCTGTGTCCTTGGAAGCCTGTAAAGAAAGAGAAGTATCTGCAAGAGACAGGCAGTTTATATACTTAGATGCTGTTCATTGTTTAGATTTCTCAAGTCTGTGCTCCTTCAGTCTATAGTGCAAAACTTTGAAGGTCATTTTAATTGTGCTCTTATTTATAAATTGCTTTTTTGGCCACACACTGCCACTCACAGTAGATTAAACCTGAGGCTCTATCACTGCCTTTGTTTTATGGAAAAGATTGATAAGTGATTTACTCTCTGTAGAATGGTTTATAAATGAGCTCTTAGAAAAGTGATCAGGAAAAAGCTTTTTTCATATGGAATTCTTTTCCACAGAGAACAAGCAGTTTGTTTTTCTAACTACTAACAGACCGGATTCTCAACTGGAGTAAATTAACAGAGTCAATATTGATTTACATCAGCTGCAAATATTTTTCCTGTAATATTTTTTATTTTATACTGTAATTTTCTCTAATGCAAACCCTAATTTCTTCTCCTTGAACTCAAATTCTGTACTCCTGTGATTCCTGCATGTGTTTGTTTACTTTCTGGTTTGTATTCTTTTAGCTGTGATTATTAACATACTATCTTTTTCTCCCTGGTTCAACACTATGTGCACTGCATGTTTAAGCTCTCATTTATAGTCCATGTTTGCTTTCTGTGGTACTGTTTTGTTGAAAATCAATAAAAAAGCAATTTAGGGAAAAAAAAAAAAAGTGATTTTCTCTAAAGTCTAGTTAAAGAAACTGCCAACAATTAACAAAGGAGACCAACCCAGCTGCCCAGAAGCCCTCAAATTTCATACTGATTCAGTAGGATTTAGTGGGGAACATGAACTCCAGACTGTTAATCCCTTGTCATAGCTGAGAGCTGGACCTATGTAAGAAAATTACACACAGCTTTGTGCAAATCAGTTCAGCTTCAGTGTAAAGTGAGCACTCCTAGGCTTCTCTCCAGATATGAAATAGAGATTTTGGAATTCCAACTCCTACAGAAAGAAGTTCTTAATGTCCATTTAAATAGCCTCAGAGGTTTTGGTGCTTACTTGACAAATCTTCACTTCTGGCACCTTCTGAAGGCTGGACAGCTTTAGGGTAGTTCTCTAAAGTCACAATAAAATTTGACATCAAGTTGTGCAAATGTCAGGCTCTACACTACACATTGACACAGCTGATTTGAAAGCTTAAACCACTAGAATGGGGGACATGAAAATTGTGTTGAGAGAACTCGCTTTGAATTTGATTCCAGTTGTGCAGAGCCCTACACAGCTTGGTGGTTATTTTGTTTTCTGTTGCTTGTTTTGTTGTTCTGTTTTCACTTCCAGCAGCTGAAAATAATGCATTAAATGCCTGTTTCAAGAAGTAAATGGTATTGTGTGATGAATAAAACTCTACCTGCAGTTTTGTCTATCCCACACGCTAATCAGTGCACAGATAAATGCATTTGAATAATTTATTAGCATTTAACTTTGGTGGAGCTCTATTATGCTTTTTATTCTTGCTGTAAATATGTAAAATGCCTTTAATCAACCTTTGTTAGGGAATATTTGATTAATAGCTAGCACATGTACTTGTCTCTGTGTAGACTATGTTAAATGCAATGTACCAACACATAATTCATTATTTTAATAACATGCTGGGCTAATAAATCAAAGGAACTCTTGAGAATGGAACAGCCAGAACTACCGAAGGAATGGCTGTGCATTGTTTTAAAAGTAATAAATTTGTGCCTTGCTTTATGGACAGGAGGATCAGCTACCTGTGAGTCCTAATATTACATCACTGTGGAAATGAATACGAGCTAGCAAACAGCAGGTCATTTTCCCCTCACCTTTCTTCTCTTGGAGAACAAAAATCAATTGCAGACCTAAAGACTTTGTGAATAAAGGGTGAGAAGAAGGAACAGCAGGTACTGATGAACATGCAATATGATATCTGCAAATGTCTTTTTCACTCTGTGGTGTGTGTTGTTGTGTAATTTCAGTTTCATAGTGGGTTCAAGTTAGGAAGGTAATAGCTACCTGAAGAAACAAGAGAAGAGGAAGGAAGTTGCAGTAAATAGCCAAACAGCAAGAAGGGGATATGAAGTAAAAACTGGTGTAGGGAACCAGATGACACCATCAGCGCTCAGCTAAACTGCTGCATGCGGCATCGAAATGTCTGAGTGATGCTCAGTTTGAGCAACTTGAGATTTTAACAGGCAGTCACCATCTGAAGTTTTATGTTCAAAGTCTCTTCTCAGTGTTACAGAAACATCCAGGTTGGAAAAGCCCCTCAGAATCATCAAGTCCAACCTAGAACCCTACTCTACAAGATTCACCTTAAACTATATCCCTAAGCACCACATCCAAACATCCAGGGTTGGTGGCTCCACCACCTTCCTGGGCAGCTCATTCCAGTCCCTGACCACTCTCTCCATGAAAAACTTTTTCCTTTGTTCAATCTAAAGCTATCCAGTCTCAGTTTGAGGCCATTCCCCCTTGTTCTGTCTCTGGCTACCTGCAAGAAGAGCCCAGCAGCAGCCTCAGGTAGTTGTAGACAGCAATGAGGTCTCCCCTCAGCCTCCTCTTATACAAACCATCCCCAGCTCCCTCAGTCACTCTTCATAAGATTTATTCTCCAGGCCCTTCCCCAGCTTCATTGCCCTCCTCTGGACCCACTCCAGCACTTCCACATCTCTCTTGTATTGTGGTGCCCAAAACTGAACACAATACTTGAGGTGTGGCCTCACCAAAGCCGAGTCCAAGGGGGCAGTCACCTCCCTACTCCTGATGACCACAGCATTCTTAATCCAAGCCAAGATTCCATTGGCCTTCTTGGCTGCCTGGGCACACTGCTGGCTCATAATCAGCTCCTGTCTGTTCCAACCCTCGGATGCCTTTCTGCCAAGCCTGTAGCATTGCTTGGGGTTGTTGTGGCCTAAGTGCTGGACCTGGCATTTGGCCTTGTTAAAACTCATCCCATTAATGTTGGCTTGATCTAGCTTATCCAAGTCCCTCTGAAGAGCCTCTCTACCCTCATTCAAATCAACACTGCCACCTAACTTGGTGTCATCTGCAAACTCACTGATGACAGTCTCTATGCCTTGACATCCTGTGGTGAGAGTTGCATTACTTCTTGGTGACATGCCATTCAGTTCCTGAAATTCAACACAAAGAACTCTCGAAGCGGAATAACTCCATGGGGGAGCTAAATATTTTGATCCAGAGTTAGTTCCAAATACAGAGCCAAAGCAGAGAAAAATGAGGCAATTTGCACAAATTTTGAGACTAAGCCAGGAACTGAGCTTTGAGTCCTTGAGTCTCACAGGAGCATCCCCTCCTTCCCCCTTTCTAATGGAAAATACATCTTCTGAATAATAATGTGGTAGTTACAGATATTTTTATGGTAAGTGCTATAAAGCAGAACACAAGTGCTGCATAGTATGATGCATGCATCCACCAACACAGCTGTGCACATGTGTTACTATGATCTATACACAGACTGATTATTTTTGGTGACCTTGCAGTGTGTTTGATTCAATAAGGGATTATCAGATTCGATAGACCCTGCATTTAATTCTGTAACTTGATTGAAAGCTACACTGCTTTGCATGGATTTCCACATGCAATTAATACGTTTTGTCAGTGACAAATGCGTGCAGAGATAATGTACCCTACTCATTTCTATCTCTCCAGTGTACATTTTAAATCAAAATAACACCTGGTGGCTGAGACCTCCTAAGAAGTGGTGGATTTAATGTGGAAAAGCATCATTAAGAACTGCTTTCATGATGCTATAATCATTTGCAATAGCAAAATAACAAATCATTCCCTAGAAATCTAAATAACTCAAAAGGTTAGACACCTTCAAATCACCCTCATCTTTTAATGACTTTCTTCTACTCTGCCTTGCTCATACTCACAATACAGTTGAATGTCAAGTTAGCTGAGGAACACAGGAAATGATGTCCTGAAATGTGTTTTAACATCTTTGCTCTGCTACCCCTTCAAGACAAGCCCTGTGCAGAGCTAATAGATAGCAGCAGGGTATGTGGTTGTACCAATACCCGGAATAGGGCAGGCTCTGAAATGAGATTTGAGCTCCTTGAGGAAATCTCATCTAGAACCATGAGTTTGTTACAAACAGAAAGAACAAAGTGCCAAAATTTCTTTGAAGTCTTGGAGATCTTATAATTAACTCTGCTGAGATATTTAATTTTTGTCTTTCTGAAATATTTCAGTTGTGCCTTTTTGACAGTCAGCATTCAGCATGCAATCGGAGAGTCATAGATACCTACAAAGGTTATTTCGTGCTTCAAGACAAACATTTCAACCTTATTCAACTAATTTTTATCTACACTTTTCAAGAGATTGATATCTGTTTGTGAAGCACTTCGATTCTGTCAAGTCTGTGTTTTCAGACATGAAACTCTTCTATTTAGAAGCACACTCAGCTCTAATCTGCAGCGTCTGTGAAGCTGCGAACTTTTTCATCTGCCCAATACAGAAATGGACCATGACTGATAAGAGTGTTTCAGTCCTACTCCTGTCAAACTCCACAAAATTGGAACTTTTAGAATGTAGACCAAAATCCTCTCCCTTTGTTTTCTCAAAAACATCTGACTGAAAGAAGTCACTTTGTAGCATTGCCTTTAATATTCGATAGAACTCCCTTCAGAACTGCAGTTCACAGTGGACCTTTAATTTCTGTTAGAGAGGAAAAATCAAACCAGCATTGAAAGCTAGACCACAAATAAATTGAGGGGAAAAAAAAAAAAAAAAAAAGCTTATTTATTTTTTTCATCTGTTTATACTCTTACAGATCTGTTGTTATCACAATTGCATGTGACTGTGTCTGAAATGGTAATGGATGATTGGCTTCACGGTGCAGCAGTGTGGCTGAAAATGTTATTCCCAGTTTGATGACAGATATTGAGGGAAAAAAAAAGGTAGAAAGATGTTGAGGTTTAGCTCACCTAACTATAGACATATGAAAAATAGATTTCTGGTCTCAATAAGCTAGCCTCCCTCTATATTCAGTGGAGAGAAGGGGACTTCTAGGGGCTGATTTATATTGTGTATTTCAAGACATATCATTTGTCTTCTGGAGGTAGCCTAGGAAAGCTCACATAGACATCCAGCTTTCGGTGCTGTGGGATTCCAAGTGATCTTCACAGCTAAAACAAGGCCTCCAGAACTCTGTTCAGTGAGAAAGCTGTAATTCTGCATTCTCCTACATGCCAGTAAACACCTGTAGCAAGTAATCATAGTTACCACTTCTCTGAGAATATTGTGTTTTGTAATCATAAGAGAAGAGTAACTAAATTTCAACAAATCCAAGTGCCGAGTGCTGCACTTTGGCCACAACAACCCCATGCAGAGCTACAGGCTGGGCTCAGAGTGGCTGGAGAGCAGCCAAACAGAAAGGGATCTGGGGGTGCTGATTGACACCCGCCTGAACATGAGCCAGCAGTGTGCCCAGGTGGCCAAGAAGGCCAATGGCATCCTGGCCTGCATCAGGAATAGTGTGGCCAGCAGGAGCAGGGAGGTCATTCTCCCCCTGTACTCTGCACTGCTTAGGCCACACCTTGAGTACTGTGTCCAGTTCTGGGCCCCTCAATTAAAGAAGGACATTGAGGTGCTTGAATGTCTCCAGAGAAGGGCAACGAGGCTGGTGAGAGGCCTCGAGCACAAGCCCTATGAGGAGAGGCTGAGGGAGCTGGGATTGTTTAGCCTGGTGAAGAGGAGGCTCAGGGGAGACCTTCTTGCTGTCTACAACTACCTGAAGGGTGGTTGTGGCCAGCAGGAGGTTGCTTTCTTCTCTCAGGCAACCAGCACCAGAACAAGAGGACACAGTCTCAAGCTGTGCCAGGGGAAGTTTAGGCTCGAGGTGAGGAGAAAGTTCTTCACTGAGAGAGTCATTCCCCACTGGAATGGGCTGCCCAGGGAGGTGGTGGAGTCACCGTCCCTGGAGGTGTTCAAGGCACGTTTGGTCGTGGCACTTGGTGCCATGGTCTAGTCTTGAGGTCTGTGGTAGTGGGTTGGACTTGATGATCTTTGAGGTCTCTTCCAACCTTGCTATACTGTGATACTGTGTGATAAATGGAGAAGAGGAGGCTCAGGGGAGACATCCTCACTCTCTACAACTTCCTGAAAGGAGCTTGCAGTGAGGTGGGGACCAGTCTCTTCTCACAAGTAACAAGTGATCACAGAATTAACCAGGTTGGAAAAGACCTTCAAGATCATCAAGTCCAACTTATCGCCTAATACCTTCTAATTAACTAAGCCATGTCACTAAGTGCCTCATGCAGTCTCATTTTAAACATCTCCAGGGATGGTGACTCCACTACCTCCCCAGGCAGCCCCTTCCAATGCCAATCACTCTTTCTGTGAACAACTTCTTTCCAACATCCAGCCTAAACCTGCCCTGGTTTAGCTTGAGGCTGTGTCCTCTTGTTCTGTCACTGGATGCCTGGCAGAAGAGACCAACCCCACCTGGCTATAACCTCCTTTCAGGTAGTTGTAGAGAGCAATGAGGTCTCCCCTGAGCCTCCTCTTCTGCAGGCCGAACAACTCCAGGTCCCTCAGCCACTCCTCAGAGGGCTGTGCTGCAGTCCCCTCACCAGATAGGACAAGAGGAAATGGCCTCAAGTAGTGTCTGTGAGGGTTTAGGGGAAAATTCTCCACCAAAAGTGTGGTTAAGCCCTGGAACAAGCTGCCCAGGGTAGTGATCAAGTCACCATTTCTGAAGGGATTTTAAAGACTCGTAGTTGTGGTGCTGGAGGACATGTTTTAGTGGTGGACTTGGCACTGCTGGGTTAGTGATTGGACTCAATGAAACGTAAGATCTTTTCTGACCAAAATGTTCTTATGATTCTATAAATGGTGTGGGGTTATTTACCAAATCGGGGATCTAGATATTCCATCTGCTCCTCCAAGCCCACTGCTCCTATGCTAAAAGAAGAGCAACACACATCTGCCAAGTGTTCTCATTCATTTTGCATTTGGAGATGTCTTATTGGCTGCATTTTCCCATGTTTTTTGAATCTTTCTTCATTAGCAGCCTCTAGCATCTGACAGGTAATTTGCTTGCCTACAGCTTCTTCTATTAACAGTACCGTTAGACAGAGCACATAGGAGGAAATGGAAGCTGTGCCATTTAATGGAGTGTCTGTCCCTCATCTGTGTTCAGCCTGTCATCTGTCCTTCCCTCTTCATCCCAGGAGGAGAGGGAGCTGCTTACACCAGTGTGGACATTTCTATTACCTGTTGCAATAGATGCTTGTCGTAAACCAGTGCGTAGTGCTTGTTATTCAGAAAGATTACTTCTGCAAATGTTCCTACTGCCATGCCCTCCTGTCTGTCTTTCTCTCATACATGAACAGATTGCACTGGTTTTTTTTTTTCCCCCACTTTTCCCCTCCAGAGAACTAAATCCCAAGCCAGCCCTCTAGATTTTCCTTTAGTTATTTCTAAGCAGCAGTTCATTCAGGCATATGGCTTTCTTTCCTTCTTCACCAATTGGACAGATGTTTTCTCTTGACTAAGTGCATTCTCAATCCATCAGAGAAATAAGAAAACTTGCATCATTTGTTAAGAAAAAAGCAAAAGCCCCTTTTTTCTGATGCAGATTGCTTTTCAGTTGCATCTTCCTTTTAATGCCATGATTTTCATATCAAGACCAGTTAATATAACAACTCCAGAAAGTTCATTCTGATTACATTTGAATCCCAGTGTGGTTAGCACTGTGCAAGCATGCAGCAAGAAAGATTTCTCTCTGCCTGAAGTAGCTTCTACACTTGAAAGGATAGCAGGCAAGTGTAACAAGCAGCTGTGAGGATTCAGGATGGAGATGAGACTTCTGTGCCCCACATATTAAGCAGTGGTCAAAGCACCTCTATTGCCTAATTATAATGATTGGTTTGTAGGTGAATGTTTGAGAAATAAGAAGTTATTAGTAATAAATGGCTGATTAATGGCAGGCAGAAAATGCTGAAGGCATATTTAAGCAACCATACTAAAACCTTTGAAATTATTTCTGGGCCATTTGCCATTTTAAGGTCAGCAATAGATGTTCAAGAATTCAGATTCTGCTGTATTCCTCTGATAGTGTGGAAAGAGGACTGGTAATCTGTTCCCTGCTTGCGTGGAAATGCACTTTCTTGCGTTTGTGAGATTTTTATTTGCTTTCAATTTCTGCTTGTAATTGGCTCTTTCTCAGACTGGAGGTGCCATGAAAAGAAGCATACTTGTGCATGCACAGGATGCCCACAAGCAAACATGGGAAAGTTTCACAAGCTCTCAGCAAGTGGAGAGCTGAGTGTCTGGGCACATGTGAGGGCTTTTTATCTGGTCTTGTCTGTCTCTGTTACAGACTTATAAATGAATGGAAGAGTCTGGCTCTAAACCCTTCCTTCTTTGCTACTCACTAGAGCTCTTCCTAAATTAATGATTACAACCAAGATTTTAATATGATACCCTTGTCTTTCTCACCGTAAGCATCCCACACACAGTCACACCTCCTACTGTGACAGCTGAAGGAGCAAGAATGAGCACAGCCTCAGTGTAAGCAGAATCAAAGAGATTTATTCAAGGGTTATACAGTTTTTGACTGCAAGAAACTTTTCTTGTGACAATGGGCTGTTGGCTAACATTCAAGGTGATCTTCCCTGAGCCTCATTAAGCTGTCTTCAGTAGTTAGGTTTAAAATGGGAGGCTGGTGGTTTCCTAGCTGTCTGAAAGAAGAAAGAATGAGATTCATCTCTGCTAGCAGTTCTTTTATGGCTGAGTAAAGTGCCCTGACTGATATTCAGAGTGGCTGAATACAGAGTGAAGAATGCTGGCTCCAGTGAAGTCTACACAAGAGATATAAACTCTGCTGAATTAGCGCTTTACATATTTTTAAACCCTGCTGTATTAATAGGCTTATTTTTCAGCATGACCCCGAACAGACCCAAAAGACTGTCTGGATATTTGAGGCACACAGCAAAAGGGATGAAAAGTTAACCTTTTTCTGGGTACTAGAATCAACAGGGCTGCTGCTGTGACCTTCAGATCTGGCTAGGAATAAGAGCTTTAGACTATAAAGACATCTTATTTTATGAGTAGGGAGAGCTTAGGTGGTCTGTGGGATTCACAGTACTTGGGCTGTCTGAAGGATGAAGCCTCAGAATTGTCATTTTGTCTGCACTTGCTTCTGAAAAGCATCTAGAAGGGATAGAATGAAGGGTAATATTAGCCAGCATTGCCAAATCCCAAGCACTGCCAGATTCTCTTCACCTCTTTAAATAGCTGAGACAATGGAGCTGAAGGAAATGCATGTCCCAAGATGTTCAAAGCCTCCGTTTTTACATGCAGTGTCCCATTCAAAGAGCAGGTTCCAAGAATAGGGGAAAAGACTGAACAGGCAGGGTGAGTGAGGAGGCAGTGTGCTGGCCCTGGGCCTGGGGCAAACAAACAGCACAAGCAAGCTGCCAGAATAAACCCCACAGATGAACAGAAATTAGTACCCCTTGTACTTGCTGTTGCCTTTCTGCTTGGGGGAGAGATTTTTTTTTTTTTTCCCAGACATTCCTAATATCGTTTTCACACTTGACAGTGAATCTTCCCCAGTGGAATTCTCTTTCTCTGCTTTCACTGCTCATGACTTGTATTGAAGGCAGTAAGAACTGTAAAGATTAATTAAATAGCCTGGTGCAGGTATCTGTGCAGGGTAACCCCACTGAAGTCAGCTGAATGCGCTGCACTTGCATAAAGGATATGTGACGGATTCGGCAGCGCAGAAATTCTTCTCAGAAGAATTATCCTTATCCTCCAAATGTTATTTACTTGGGTCAGAATGGGTCTTTGCAGCTGTAGTGATATTCTTCAAACCCTGGCACTGTGATACAATATTACTCTTTTATTAAACCATAATACTCGTAGATTGTTTTAAGCCTTACACTGTGAATCTCTTGCAGATGAAATGCTGCAACAGGAATATCTGCACGATAAGGAGATTGGGGGATTGGAGGATGCTTTTCTGCACAGCTTTATCATTGCAATGGTCTGGAGGATCCAGATGATTGAAAACCAACACATAAATAAAGCCCATCTATTACATACCGAAGCACTGGGTAAGTGTGGAGCAGTGGGGAGGAATGTGTAAATGATCGTGTGAGGCTAAATGGTGCTGCATGGACTGAGTGACTGAAAGGACATCCTAATCAAAGCTGACAGCTCTATTGCATTATAATTACAGACTGCCAGAGGCGCTTTTTAGACTATCAGTACTTTTGGGATAGTTTGCATCTAAATTAAAATTGAACTTCAAAGCAGTTTGATGGGGATGTGTTTCCAAGGAGTTTCAAAAATGTGAAAGACACTAACTGATTAGCATCGTGCACTGTACCAGCTGGCTGCTACTGTAAAAAAAAATAAAATAAAAAGTAAAAGCCATTCTGATCATCAGAAAGTGGTATCTTGAATCCTCTTAATTTCGCTTTGAATTATTTAGAGGAGGGGGGCTGCTGTTCTGATCAGGCACTTCCTTTCAAATGTGTATTCAGTTTCTCTGTAAAGGAAAAAAAAAATGCGAGGAAGAGAGAAAAATCTGGAAAATTTCCAAGGGTTAGCTCACCAGCAATCTGTTTAGATGTCCTCTTCTCAATTGAGCCCTGCTCTGCTAAATATTTATGGCAATGTTGAACAAATAAATCTCACCCACCTCCCCATTTGCAGCGAAGCAGAGAGTTGAACTGCTTTAAGGAAGAATTACCTCTTTTTTTATCATGAGGGGGAAAGAAATTCCATGATTGAAATGTTGATTCCTGGAAAATGTTGATTCCATGATTGAAATGTTGATTCCTGGAAAATGTTGATTCCATGATTGAAATGTTGATTCCTGAAAAA
This sequence comes from Ramphastos sulfuratus, assembly GCA_013399055.1. Taxonomy (NCBI): domain Eukaryota; kingdom Metazoa; phylum Chordata; class Aves; order Piciformes; family Ramphastidae; genus Ramphastos; species Ramphastos sulfuratus. The sequence goes on along the minus strand of WBNM01035486.1, from coordinate 9,384 downwards.
GGTAATGCACAGAGGTGCAACTGCAAACATCTGCCTGTTCACATTACAGATGTTCTGCCTGAAGCTCCTTTTCTCATCCCATCTCTAGACGACAATAACAAAACGGAGTTCAGAGCTCTACAGTGTTTTCTCTTTCGTGTCTTATTGTATAAACACTAATTGGAAGCAACAGAGAGATTCTCAGGACTTGATTCTGTCTTCAGATCCATGAACACGTCACTTGGCACACTGTAAGCCAGCCAGTGTCACAGCCAGGAGTGGAATCAGAACACGCTGTCAGGCAGTCTGTGTGCTGGAAGGAGGGAAGAGGGCACAGGTCTGTGAGAGCATGTCAGTATCTAAATCTAGTTCAGGCGACTCCACTGCTTACAAATAGAGGCTACATTTTCTAAATAGCTATGTGTTTGCATGTCAGTTTCTCATCAGTTCCTGTGCTTTGATGTGAAGCATTCCATAATGAAGATCTCTTTTTGGCTGAGTCGTTTTCGCTGTGCTTCACCTTTTTTGGAATCACCAAGCTTCAAATGCTTTAAGGGGTGTCCTGGTGAGACAGAGCACCGTGAGTCTGATCAACAATCTCTGCTCAGCAATGGCTAAGACTGAATTCTACATAAGAATGTGGTCATATCACTGAGATACAGAGATTACACTTTTCTGATTCATTTATTCCTGTCCAAAAATAGTGACTGGATGAAGCATGTATATGAGGATTTCTAGGCCTTTAAAGTTTTCTTGAGTTTGATAACTCTAGAAGGTAGAAACACCAGGGACGTGACTCAGGAATGAGCAGCTCAGCTGCTGTGTTTCCAGTATTGTTGATTGGTATCTGTGAGCCCTCTGAAGACTTTTCTCAGGACACTGAATCCATGTGAGGGCCTCCACAGTTAACTGCCTGCCTGTAGTGTGCTGCTGTCTATAAACCTGGGGTATGCAGAATCTGTGTAAACAACTTGTGGGGGAGGTTTCGAAGCTTGCTTGCCATCAGGCCAAGCTGTAAGAGAGACAAAAGTACAACATTTTCTGTTCTGATGCATTGAGTTGCGCCTTGCCAACTAGTGTGTTAGGAATAACTCTTGAAAAAAACCTCAGGGTTTCCTTCATAGTATCATCTAAACATGAGCCAGCAGTGTGCCCAGGTGGCCAAGAAGGCCAATGGCATCCTGGCCTGCATCAGGAATAGTGTGGCCAGCAGGAGCAGGGAGGTCATTCTCCCCCTGTACTCTGCACTGGTTAGGCCACACCTTGAGTACTGTGTCCAGTTCTGGGCCCCTCAATTTAAGAAGGACATTGAGGTGCTTGAGCGTGTCCAGAGAAGGGCAACCTTCTTGCTGTCTACAACTACCTGAAGGGTGGCTGTGGCCAGCAGGAGGTTGCTTTCTTCTCTCAGGCAACCAGCACCAGAACAAGAGGACACAGTCTCAAGCTGTGCCAGGGGAGGTTTAGGCTGGAGGTGAGGAGAAAATTCTTCACCGAGAGAGTCATTCCCCACTGGAATGGGCTGCCCAGGGAGGTGGTGGAGTCACCGTCCCTGGAGGTGTTCAAGGCAGGTTTGGACGTGGCACTTGGTGCCATGGTCTAGTCTTGAGGTCTGTGGTAGTGGGTTGGACTTGATGATCTTTGAGGTCTCTTCCAACCTTGCTATACTGTGATACTGTGATTATTATTACTTTATTGCTGTGGTTGACTTTGGGTGTTTGTTTTTACTCATGATAATTTATTCATGACTTCATTTGCAGATAGTGCATGTAGTTAATAGCGTATGGGAACTCTTTCCAAAAGCCTGAGCCTGTCAAATGAAAGAACACTTCAGGACTGCATCATCCCTATTTTCTAAGCCGGAGCCTTCATTCTCACAAAATTAGTTTGCAGAGTTTCTCAGGAAAGGACAAACTGATGCATCTTTCATGAAACATATTCTGAGAAAACACTCATTGTTTTACAAACAAATGTTGGAAATTCATCAGGTATCCCTCAGCCTGATGCACTTCACTTTCATCAAACCCAAATGGACATGCAGAAGTCTGCAAGCAACCTAGACCTGATTTGTCCTCCCCATCAATGTGATTTTACAGACAGACAGGTGTTGTGTGTACTACATATCTATGCTCATTTAAATAACTGTGAGCAAAAGCTGAGCTCCTTCAGCTGCTGATCTGTAAAGGCTGGGTAGTGGGAGATTGAAACCATGAACTCAGATTTCAGTGGTGGCTTTGTCAGCTTTAATTGCAAGTTAGGATATGAATACTTATACTTGGAAAGATTAAAGATACATGTTTNAGCCCAGGACTCGGTTGGCTCTCTGGGCTGCACATACACACTGCAGGCTCATGTTGAGCTTTTCAGGATGCTGGCTGGATCCCCGGAGAGGGGGTCCTAGACAAGCCCTGCTCACAGGACATATGGTGACATACTTGTCCTGCTGGACAGCAGGTGATGGCCACTGTCCCAAGTTCATTCAAACCAGCTTGTGTCTGTTGCTCACCTCACTTTGGATCTCAGCTGCTCCTCCTCTGAGAGCTGCTTCCTAGCAGACAGCCTCACAGACAGACAGAAGCTGTTTCTTGCCCAGTTTCTGGAGCTTCTCCTCTCAGCTGACACAGACATTGTGACCCTGTAGCACAGCAGGATTTTATTTTTCATAATTCCAACAGTGTTTTTCACTGTTAGAATTACACCCCCCCAAATCACTGCTGCAGCAGCTCTTTTCACCAAGAAATGACAATTTATTAATGGAAAATGCTTGAAGACATTTAAACAGAAGGCTGATATTCCCATTTACCCCTTGAGAATCTACCAACCACTCTCAGAGGCATGGCAAGGACTTTTTACAGAGCCTCTCTGCTTAGCAGCACTCCTCCCTCCTCCACCCACTTTTTTTTTCTCTCTCTCTTACCACATGGAAATTCAGAACGTTTCCCCCAAAATAGAGCTCAGCTCTGAAGCTTGGAGATGTACATGCTCATAGTTTGTAATTCCTGACATACTTCTGGTGGCTTCAAAGCTTATTTGCCAACTGCTGGTCTGGAAGCAGTGGGACCAACTCATAGCTGCAGGATCTGAAGAAGCACCAGCTCATGGAGTCTTTTGCCTAGCAAAAGCCATTCAGAATAAGGCCCAACAGAGCTCTGAAATGGGGATTTAATGTGACTCTCTCCAACTGGGACCATATCTTGTACCTTCTTCCTGCTCTGGCAGTTGAGTTTGATTTATCTGCACTTCCAGGACTCCACCTTGGCAATAAGCCCTGACTGACTGAAAAACAGAAGAGAGTTTGCACATAAATTTCCATGTGCCAGGATTATTTCTGCTGTGACACATCTCATATCTGCATGTTCCTCTTTCCTTTCTGATTAGCCAGTTCAAGAGACAACCAACATACAAAGCTATGGTCAGAAAGTTGTATCTCTGTCCTTTATCCCAGCATAGTCCAGGGTAAAGTGAAGATACACAGAATGGGCATAGATCCTTTCACTTTTAGCAGGCTCTGTTTCATTGAGGAAAACATACCTCACATAAACTTTATAGCTACTAACAACTTCTAACAGGAGAACTAAGTTGGAACCAGTTCCTTGAACTAATTAGCACCATGTATACCCAAATATTATGCTTTTAATTTCTGCAGCAATGTTATATAATGTTTATAGAGCACATTCTTGAAGCAGAAGTCTGTATGTACACATAAAATATCACTACAAGCATGGTTGCTCTTAAAAGGGAGCACAGAAAAATCTTTGCTACCTCTCTAAAGACAGAGAAAAGTGAAGGATGAAACAAACACGCTGTTAATTAACCACTTGTAACTGGATTACTTGCCTTTTAGGAGAACATTTTTTCTGATTGAACCTGCATAGCTGCCTTTTAGACAGCCAGCACAGGATAAAATATAGCAGAGTAGTGTAACTGCATTTCTGTTGGCATCATCTTAGATTGAGTCCTTGGGAACATATGGAGCGCACTGAGTGAGAATAGATTCAGTGATGCTCTTCATGTCTGCTGGCTGGGAAGTAATTGTAGCAGAAAAGAAGAAATCACCAACTTGTACTGGCATGTTCTTCTGCCTGCTTAGATTTAGAAATGTATATCCATGGCCTGCAAAGACTTGGCAATGAGTGAATGCTGATTTCAGGCACCTATTCCTGAATGAGATGTGGTGATGACAACATGCTGTTGTGTCATTTGGCTGCAGATAGTTCCTATGAATCTCTTCCAAAACAATGAAGTAATTGTTGTCCCCAGAAGTTTTCTGGCCTGCTATAGCATAGAATAAGACCATTTCAAATGGCTTTGTGATTATTGTGATCAATTCAGACTTAAAACACTCTCAGCTGAGTTCCTGATTTGTCACACACTTCCTGGGTTGATGAAAAGCTCAACATGCAGTGTGTGCATGCAGCCCAGACAGCCAACAAGTCCTGGGCTGCATCAAGAGCAG
>WBNM01035485.1:0-21611 GCA_013399055.1 Ramphastos sulfuratus | reverse complement strand
TTTATACATATATTTATATATATTCATATATTTTTTAATAGATATATATAAAATACATATGGGGGGTATGTGTGTATGTCACAGAGTGAATGGATTGACCAAGCAATTGGCCATTGGAATGGGCTGAACACGGAGGTGGTGAAGTCCCCATTCCTGGAGATGTTTAAAAGGAGACTGGATGAGGCACTTAGTGCCATAGTTTAGTTAATTAGAAAGGTTAGGTGATAGATTGGACTCGATGATCTCAGAGGTCTTTCCCAACCTGGTTAATTCTGCGATTGTGTGAATATTCCACTGACTTGCTAGAAGTTATTCTGAGAAGTTACATGTTGGTATGATTTATACCATACTATATACATTACAGGGATCTTCTTTGTGAATTAAGTATGATAACATGCAAAGAAAAGAGGGAGAGAAAAGGGTTTTCTTCTGAAAAATCCAAGGATAGAATATTTTTAATCATTAGCATAAAGATGTTGCCACTTTCCAGAGAGGAAGATATTTTGTAGGAGATGTTTAGCCTTGAGGCAGTTTGTTCTTTACACAGAGGCATAAGAAATACAGCTCCTGGCAGTTTTTACCATTACTAATAAATGAATAAGCACAGTTTCTGAGGAAATATGTTTTATCAGAAGGACATTTTACATTGTTGTTATCAATAATTCTATGCAAGTAAAATTCAAGCCTGTGGGCTTGTATTGTTGCAAGTTTTTTCTACAGTCGCTTTTCATAAAGGAAAAAACAGACTGAGATGATGGTGAATGATGGATGAAAATTGTAGACATAATTAAAAGCAAAAGTGTTAAACTCCCAAGTTTCTCTAACAAAGGAAAGAATAAAAAAACCCCACAACTGTACAACTGTTGTTCAGTAGATAATTTTCCATTCAAGTGAGCTATATGGAGAAAAAATGGGCAGGTTTGTGAGAGACATTGACAGGCTTTAAATAGTCATGAATATGTGAATATGAGACCTACTTTGCTTCCAATTTGAATTCTAGATATAAGCAGGTTAAGGATTGTAATGGACAGTACAGCTGGAGCTTGCAAGGGAAAAGAAACTGAGAAGCAGTAATCCTATAGGAATACTGCAAGAAGTCAGTGGGGGTTGGGTAGCTCTGAATAGGTCAGCTACAGAGAGATCTCATTGCTGCCTACACTTCTATGACACTTACCAAACTAAGATTCTCCTCAATCAGCTGAGGAACAGAAGAAAGATGATTCAGTCATTTCAGTTAGTAGAGATTACCATCAAATTGTTTCAGTACTAGCAAAAAGTAACTCAGAGAGAAGGCCATTCTTTGGTCAGGAAATACCCTGGCTTTAAGTGATTTTTACACTCTAAGTCATGTTTGGTGAATAGCTTTATAGGGAAAATTTGTCATTTTGGGTTCCAAACTTTTATCTTTCAGAAAGAAGAAGGCAGCTCACTTAAAAACTGCTAGGATGAGTGGCATCTCCTACCTAACTCATTTCCCACTGCTGTCTAGTGAAACAGTGTTAAAATGAAAAGTATTGTATGGAATATAATTCTTCATAAGAAAGTATTACGTAGTGTAGAGGTATTATATGGAATATACATGGAAGTATTACCTAAAACATAATTCTTTATAGAAGAGCATTGCATAGTATAGAAGTATTATATGGAATATACAAGAAAGTATTATCTAGAATAGAATTCTTCATAGAAGAGTATTACATAGTACAGAAGTATTATATAGACTATAAATGAAAGTATTAACTAGAATATATTTCTTCATAGAAGAGTATTACACAGTGTAGAAGAATTATATGGAATATACATGGAAGCATTATCTAGAATAGAATTCTTCATGGAAGAGTATTACACAGTGTAGAAGAATTATCTGGAATATACATGGAAGTATTATCTAGAATAGAATTCTTCATGGAAGAGTATTACATACTACAGAAGTATTCTATAGAATATAAATGAAAGTATTATCTAGAACATAATTCTTCACAGAAAAGTATTACATAGTATAGAAGTTTTATATGAAATATACATGGAAGTATTATCTAGAACATAATTCTTCACAGAAAAGTATTACATAGTATAGAAGTTTTATATGAAATATACATGGAAGTATTATCTAGAACACAATTCTTCACAAAATTCCATGTTTCTGTGAAGAGTGTATCTCACTTTCATTGTGACAGAGCTTTGCATGGAGAGAATAAAAAATGTAAAGAACCAAGGAAACTGTCAGGTGTGGCCAGGGTGCTGATTGCGAAAGCATGAAATTTTGTTGGGCCAAGAAATCTGTGTTAGATGATGGCTGAGAACAAGCCATATGGTAAAAGGCTAGCTCTCTATTTCACTTCAGCTGAGGGTAGGAAAATTGCTCCTATCTCCCACAAATTGCAGTGTTTCTCCTGTTAATGTACACTCTCATAGCTCTTGCATATTAAGTAACATTTATAAAAAATTCATAAAGATAAAGAGTTCCAAAGCATTCAAAATCCAATAGCAGGCAATGTGATGGTAAAGTCTTGCACAAAAATTGAACCCTGCTTCCATTCATCTGAGAGCTTGCAGGCACTTAACAAGGCAGTTGTAGAGTTCATGCTTAATAGCCTGCTTCCACGCTCATTGGCTGCGGTATGGATTAGATGAGTTCAATGAACAGTTCTTTATGTGGGTTATCTCAGGCTCTCTTCTATCTGAATTTATTATGTCTGGCAGTTCTGTGCATAAGCCCAGGCTGTAAAAGATGATGGCTGTGCTTCTGAGATATATGTCCCTCTTTTCCAAGTTCTTGGAAGTCCTCCAGTATGGCTGAGGAGATTAGGACAGGGATGTTTAGCCAGATGGGATCTGGGATCCTTAGTTCCTTCTGCATCTTCGGCAGCTTGAAAAGGGACACGCAACTGTGAACTCCTGTAGAAAGGAATGTGTTGTGCCAGTTTAAGGCTTATTGGAATATTATAGGAAGTTTCATTTAAATATGAGGAGGAATTTTTTCCCTGTGAGCATTGCAGAACCCTGGAACAGGCTGCCCAGGGGGGTTGTGGAGTCTCCCTCTCTGGAGATACTCAAAACCCACCTGGACGTGTTCCTGTGTGATGTGGTGTAGGTGATCCTGCTCTGGCAGGGGGATTGTATTGGATGAGCTTTGGAGGTCCTTTCCAGCCCCTGACACTCTATGATTAAATTAAGAGAAATTAGGTCATTGGTTGTAAAAAGAAAATAATGATAAATTCTGTATCATTCATTGGTTTGCTAAAAGAGATAAAAAACTTAAGTGCAAACAATTCGCTACTGGAATGGGCTGCCCAGGGAGGTGGTGGAGTCACTGTCCCTGGGGGTGTTCAAGGCAGGTTTGGACGTGGCACTTGGTGCCATGGTCTAGTCTTGAGGTCTGTGGTAATGGGTTGGACTTGATGATCTTTGAGGTCTCTTCCAACCTTGCTGATACTGTGATACTGTAATTTGTTGCTCTTTGCCTTGAGCACTTGTTCCCTTTGCTTCTTCTTTGCTCTGCTCTAATCTCTTCCACTGACTTTGGCTTAACAGATAACATGTCAGCCTTGCTGGTTGTTTTCTGTCTGGGGGAGAGAGAGAGGGTGGCATTGGGTCCCTCCTGGGCTTCTCTTCTTTGTGCAGGGGGAAGTTTGGATTTCCCTATTATTTCTCAATTGTATATAATTGTAAATAGCTGTAACTATATTGTGTATATATGCTTGTAAATTTAGCTTTGCTGTAAACAGAGCTTTAGCTTACTCCCAAGCATCTGAACTGGTCTGGTAAATTTCAACTGTGGGTGGGGGGGAAGTTCTTCAGCCCTCTACATGTGTTCACTGGGCAGACACCAGGCTTGCACTGAAAGGATGCCTGTTTTGTCTGCCATGGCAATGGGCTTGTTTGCAGGTGGACTGTAGCCCTTTTGACTTTTTCAGTAGAACTTGGCTCTGGACTGGAGCTTTCTGGCAGATAAACCTATTTAGTTCTCCATCTTTTTTTTTGCAGATAAAAATAATTTTGATTTGTGTTGTGTTGAATTGAAAATTAAGGTTGTGGAAAATGAGTTTGTGAAGGTAAGCTTTGCAATATTTTCTTTAAGTGCAGCTGATGGGTTGGTGACACTTGGGGTATTTAAGATTTACAGTATTCAAATTTCTTGGTCTCTTGTGAGAATATTATCAAATCTTAAGTAGTTTACAAAATCCAGGTCAGCAGCAGAGGGTATTTAAAACAAGTAGGAAGAGTCTGTCTTGGATATTTTCATTTTAGTTGCTATCATTTTATATAATTCTTTGCAGTGATATGTTCTTAGGTGAGATACTTGCTCTGCTAGATGCTATGAAAATACACAGTAGATAATAATGTCTGACAAAGAACTTCAATACAGGCAGAGAATACATGGGCTCAGAAAACAAGATGAGGTTAATTGATGTGACAGGAATAAATGGTATTTTGTCTGGCAAGGAAAGGCTGTCCTAAGGTAATGGAAACTACATTTAAGATGTTACCACAAATAGGCAAATCCCTCTGCCTTAAGACATCTCAGAGGATCCCACAGGTATCTACTAATTTAATTTGGACAAGTGCAATCAATAAGCAGTGACTGGTGAAGATGGTGTGGTGCATGCTACACAACAGTTTCCAGTCTTAATTTCCTAAGAAATTGTTGTGCTTACTGTGTTTATTGTACTTAATAGCACACGAACTGAGAAAGCTGCTCTGCAGCTTTCTAATTTTGCTATGCAAGCAGACATTAAATATTTCCAAAACAAAGAACAATGTTTAATATTTGCATTTCACAGACAGTACACAGGACTGACTGGGAGATTTAAAAGGAGGAATCCGTTATGACCTTCTACATTATTTGACCTTCTTTGTAGTCCAATCTTTGCATAATTGCATTCTGTTGCAATTTCAACAGCAAATATGTACCTCATGGAGTGAATTTGTGACATTCAAAATCAATTCAGACTATGAAGTGCAGAGAATTAGGCACATACCTGGGAGACTTGTTCTAGAGTTCCCTCTTGCTATTAAAAGTGTGCACCTCTTTGTTTCTGCCCTTATCTTTCCTGTTAATTTCCAGATTTTGCTATAACTACCTGTCAGATTGAAGTGCCTCCTGCTGTCAGAAGTGTCTGTTAGATGATCATTGCTCATGATAAAGTTATACTAATAAATCTTCAATGCAAGAAGTGATTATGAGATTGGGATAACAAAATGCCTAAGTCTGGACAGATCCTCAGTCATTCTTCTGGTTTCTTTCTGAATCTTTTTCTAATTTTTAACATCTTTTCAGAATTGTAGGTGTTCAAAGTGGGCCCAGAGTGTGACGTTGACTTGATATTGCGATGTACATACTGGCTGCAGAAGCAACACTACTTTGCTTCCAGATGGTCCCTTACACTTTCAAAGAAGGTCTAGGTTACCTTTTTGTGCTGGGAGTTCTTATAATGTGCAGTCTCCCTTATATCTGTTTTTGCAGTATAGAGTCATAGAATCACCCAGGTTGGAAGAGACCTCCAAGATCATCCAGTCCAATGATTATTTTACCAAACCCTAACCCAGCCCTACCCAATCAACCAGACCATAGCACTAAGTGCCCCATCCAGTCTTTTCTTGAACATCTCCAGGGATGGGGACTCCACCACCTCCCTGGGCAGCCCGTTCCAATGCCAGTCACTCTCTCTGTCAAGAACTTCCTCCTAACATCCAACCTAGACCTCCCCTGGCACAACTTGAGCAACTGCTTTCTAGGCTCAGTACACATAATAATGCCTAATCTTTCTAGCTACTCCACATGGAAATATTTCTGCATGATATTTATTTCTAATCTGTTTGTAATGAAGTGATACAGAAGTGTATTTGATATGAGTCCTTAATTTTTTAGGTCTACTTTTAGAGAACTCCTCCTTGGCTAAACTTTTTGTTTTGCTCAATGAGAAAAACAGGAGGGAACAATATTTGATGTGTAGTGTCCTGTGCTTTTCTTGGGTACACCTGGTAAAAAAGAAGGCATAGGTACATCAGACAACATACCTGTGAATCTAATAAAATAATAATTTCCTTGATGAATATTCCATGCATGAATTAAATTATTACTGTGGCAGCACAAATTCCTGGAAGTTCTCAAGGAATCACCTTCGTTCAGAATGAAATCTGGGTGAGGCTGGGGGGGATAGTTCCACGCTCAACCTTCATTAATTTTGTCTGCTTGTAAAAACATACAAGTGACAGAGAAATATTATCTGCAGGTCTTCTCAAAGGTGGAGCAACAGGAAATGTCTATGTGATGATTGTCCCTGCCTATGGCAGGGAACTAGATGATCTTTGAGGTCCCTTCCAACCTTACCATTCTATTATTGTGTTATCAATGACAGTATAGAGCTGAGCTTCAGTGTAAGCATAGATCAGGGAATTTAAGCCAGTGAACCTGAAAATAATTGTACTAAAATTTTTCTTTTCTTTCAGTGACTCTTTTTTTTTTTTTTTTTTTCTAAAACTGAAGAACGGGACAATATGCAACACCATCCAAGAAGTAGTCATGCTTATGGTGCAAAACAAACATAAATATCACAGTGAAAGCATGTTCATTTGTAAGACAAATCTATATCAGTTATCCACTGTAGCCAAACTTCTCAAGGAAGACTGCTACGGGTTGTAATTTTTTTTTTTTTAAGTGCTCTTGAAAGAACAGCTATAAAGAAAATGCTCATAATTTGCTGCCATTGAAAGCTGAGATTATGGTTATTAACACACATTATTAGAGAGTAAATAAAGCTTGCTGGAGAAATTTACTCAAATAAGGATGTAGAAAAAGTTTTGCAACATTTTTTAATGCAGTTAGAATGCTTTAGAACTTTCCTCTTTTCCTCTATCTTTTGTTCTTAAAAAGTTTGTGGTATCTAATTTTAAATTCACTTACTGCAGTTGCCACTGCAGCTTGTAGTTTGCTGGCCTCCAACTGCTGAATCTGCACCAGCTTCTTGTTAATCACTGACACGAGTTGCTGCTTCTGTGAGAAACAACTCAGCAGAATGTACAAAGTGCTGTGTTCCTGCAGCCCAGGGTGTGCTCTGTGGGCAGTTTGTCACCATATTCAGTACCTCGCTGTGTAAGATTGCCAAAGTCCTTTGATAAAACAATGGCTTCCATTGGTTTAGCTGTAGGAGATCCAAGCTGTGGGGAGGAAACTGCACCTCCTGCAGATACTTCAGACCCCATCTGGAGTACTGTGTGCAGTTCTGGAGCCCTCAGCACAGGAAAGACATGGAACTGTTGGAGCAGGTCCAGAGGATGCCACAAACATGATCAGAGGGCTGCAGCAGCTCTCCTATGAGGACAGGCTGAGAGAGTTGGGGCTCTGCAGCCTGGAGAAGAGAAGGCTTCCAGGAGACCTTAGAGTAGCCTTCCAGGATCTGAAGGGGGCCTACAGGAAGGCTGGGGAGGGACTATTTATAAGATCTTGCAATGACAGGACAAGGGGCAGTGGGTTTAAACTGGCAGAGGGAAGATTTAGACTGGATGTTAGGAGGAAGTTCTTTACAGTGAGGGTGGTGAGAGACTGGAACAGGTTGCCCAGGGAGGTTGTGGCTGCTCCCTCCCTGGAGGTGTTCAAGGCCAGGTTGGACGAGGCCTTGAGTGACCTGTACTAGTGGGAGGTGTCCCTGCCTATGGCAGGGGGTTGGAACTAGATGATCCTTGAGGTCTCCTTCCAACTTTACCATTCTATGATTCTATATGTCCCTACTGGACTGGCAGATATTCTCTGTCTGGTGCATAAATCCCCCCACTGGATAAGATATTATGTTTACTACCATGTTGTGCTGGGGAAAAATTAGAGATAGATTTGAGAAGTTGTTGATGCCCTTCAAATTAATTTAGGTACAAGTTAGTTCTGAAGAAAAAGGTAAGAAGGGTCTACAGGAAGGACAGAGAGCAGAAGTGTGGGCACCTTAAGGTTTATAATAGCCACTAAGCAGAAGCAGGAGAGTCTGAGGGAGCTGGGTCTCTAGTTTGGAGAGGAGAAGCCTAAGGACTGACTTCAGTCATGTTTATCAATATGTAAAGGTGAGTGCCAAGAGGCTGGAGCCAGGCTCTGCTCTGATGCCCAATGACAGGACAAGGGGCAATGGCTGGAAGCTGAGGCATGAGAAGCTCCATAGAAGCATGAGGAGGATTTTTTTTTTTCCCTGTGAGGGTGACAGAGCTCTGGAACAGGCTGTCCAGGGGGGTTGTGGAGTCTCCCTCTGGAGATCTTCAAAACCTACCTGGATGTGTTCCTGTGTGATCTGGTCTAGGTGAGGCTGCTCTGGCAGGGGGGTTGGACTGGATGAGCTTTGGAGGGCCTTTCCAACCCCTGACTTTCTGTGCTTATGTGACTGTGAATAGGCTGTATGGGCTGCTTCTGGTCTTCCTGATGGATTTAGTTACATTGATGGGCTGAAACCCATCATGATGGGCTGGTTCTGTTTTAGTAACTGCTCTCACACCTTTTTCATGGCAGTGGTGCTTGGTGCACCTACAGATTGTTTGGATCAGAAAGGTGCTATTTTAAGGCCACATATGGGCTGTCTGCCTTTGTGGTTGATTCTACATACACTGCTTCAAAATGGGACCGTGGCTGTCCAAAAATACCTTCAGTACAAACATAGAACTGTCTCCTTGTTTTATGGACCAAATTGTGGTTTATTTTTGTAATAAAAAACCAGACTGCTTATCACTGTGTTATGCAAGTACCTCTCGATAGATGTCTGTATCATCCTAGAGCTTATTTGTGGGAGGGACATACTATTATCCTCCTTTATAGTTAGGAACACCAAAGCAAAAGGATTTCAGACTCAACTTTCAAACCCATGCCTTTGATCTTTCTGTCAGAAGACAGTTTCTTATACTCCACAGCAAGTGCTCCGAGACTGACTGAAACTGGGGTTGTTGGCACTAGGATATTCTTACTGTGGGTAGAGAGTTCATTTTTATTTTTTTTTCCCCTCTGCCTTTCTAGTTTACATTCTGGTGGTGTTGTGTGGAAATGAAAATACTTATCAAAAGGAGACCACTTACAAGTTGGGAATTTAGTGAAAAATGGAGATTGTAAAGAATATATCCTTAAATCAGCTATTAGACAATATTTCATTCTTTCTTTCTCTCTCTCTTTTTGTTCTTGAGGAGCTTTTCTGGGAATGCTGTTTCAGATAGGCATTTTCTGGGTGAAATGTTACCTTTTTTTTTTGTTTTTCCTCTGCCCTCGTTCCAGCCCTATTTTGTTGTTCAGTATGATGTGTTTATGTACTGTTTGCTCTGTAAGAGTCAGTTTATGTACTTGCCATTTCTCACCACTCTGTTAGCTTTAAGTCAACTAGTCATCTATTTGGTATCCTTTCCTCCTTGTCTGCAGTCCATTTTGTATCTTCATCCTTTAAAGAAAATTACACTGCTCCTTTCCCATGCTCATATTCCCAGTCTCTTGTGGGGACTGAATTGGATAGGCATTTATTTTCTGGAGATACAACTCTATCTCTTCAGAAGTGCTAAGATACAGGGGTTGTCTTTCTCAGTACAAGAAACACAATGTGACAAGTTTGATGACTTCTGTGTAACTTACATAAAACCACTCTTGGAGCAGCGGTAGGAAATACAGTAAAGATAGTATATGAACATTCATATTTTGTTTTAAAGAACTACTTTCAGACTGAAATTACTTTAAAATACCCTAAAGAAATGGAAGCAGTTTATGAGTTTTCAAAGTATGTCAGATTTTGCATACAAGGATGAAAATCCACTGAGGTCCCTTCGAACTCCTAACATCCTGTGATTCTTCATCACCCTATTGATGCAAGATTCACAGAATTAAACAGGTTGGAAAAGACTTTAGAGATCATCCGGTTCAACCTATCACCTAAGACCTTCTAATTAACCACGGCAAGAAGTGGCTCATTCAGTCTCCTTCTAAACACCTCCAGGGATGGTGACCCCACCACCTCCCCAGACAGCCCATTCCAATGCCAATCACTCTTGCTGTGAAGAGCTTTTTCCTAACATCCAGCCTGTACCTGCCCTGGCACAGCTTGAGAGTGTGTCCTCTTGTTCTGTCACCAGTTGCCTGGCAGAAGAGACCAACCCCTATTTGGCTACAATCTCCCTTCAGGTAGCTGTAGAGAGCAATGAGATCTGCCCTAACTCTCCTCTTCTGCAGGCTGCACACCCCCAGCTCCCTCAGCCTCTCCTCACAGGGCTGTGCTCCAGCTCCCTCACCAGCCTTGGTGCCCTTCTTCCACATTGTACATGGATACTTTTAAAATACTTAGAAATTTACCTACTGTTAGATGATGTTTTAGAGCACTGGCTTCATCCCTTCTTTAACTTCCAACCTGATGCCAAAATCCTTACCAAGGGATCCTAGGAATATTTATAGTGGCCTTTTTATGTGGGTTTAACTCCACACTCATTTATTGGAAATTTAAAAGAATGTTTCTGTGTTGCAATTGTATGAATTTAATCTTTGTTGGTAGCTCAGCTCTTTTATTATTTCCCTTCAAAATAATAAATTAATTACTGCCAGTGAAATTTGATGCAGTTTCATTCCTTGCTTTTGATGGCGTAACCACACTTAAGTGCTCAGCAAATAAATCTTGCACAGCACTCTGTTGCAGTCGGACAAAATTTATGCTATTGGTTGAGGGAACTGCTGGAAATGTTGTACTCAAGGCTCTCCAAAATGTAATTGAGGCTGTCAGGACAAATCATTACAAAATAGGTGATTGCTCAGATTTATCTGCTACGCTAGACAGCTTTAAAGCATGTAATATGTACCGAAGGTGGAGTGCTGCAGAACTATTCAGGTACAGTAGCACAGTTGTGGAATGTGGCCAAGTGAGTCATACATTTGTTCTAGCTACATATATTTTAAATATAAAGGAATGATTACCAGTGTCAGGTGCTTTATATGACTCACATTAATTTTGAGAAGAGCAGAGTATAAAACCCAAGAACTCCTCTGTGCATTCAATTCACAGGCAAGATACAGAGGGCTCAATGAAATTGGCAGGAAAGACACTCAGTCCTTTACTTTGAGTTTTAAAAGCAGCTGTTTTGTTAGCTGTGGATGTAAAATGAGAATTCCCATGACAAACCTTAAGGCAGTGTATTTCTGATCTTCTGATCAATGGTGTTTAAAAAACGTTATCGATAACTGTGTTTATTCTGCCACTGTTCTGTGCTGTCGTTGTCAAGCTTTGTGGAATAATCTTGTGATCTGACTGATGACGATAATTGCTCTATGCAGTTTACTTATAAAGCAGGAAAACATGTATCTCTTACACTTTTCAGAAACAAATCTGCTGCTTTGGAAGTGTCATGAAAAAAAAAAAATGATTGCATAGTGAAGAAAAACTACACAGAATTAAAATAAGTTTTGAAGAGTGCAGCAGTTACTAATGGTATGCAGAAACTCAAACTTGAACCTGCAACTATAAAATGTGCATGTAAGCTCGAGAAGAGATATATGAAAAGTATATACAAAGTCTGAAATTTACTTGTTGATCATAGAATGGTAAGATTGGAGGGACCTCAAAGATCATCCAGTTCCAACCCCCTGCCATAGACAGGGAGATGTCCCACTAGTACAGGTCACTCAAGGCCTCATCCAACCTGGTCTTGAACACCTCCAGGGAAGGAGCAGCCACAACCTCCCTGGGCAACCTGTGTCAGTGTTTCACCACCCTCACTGTAAAGAACTTTCTTCTAACATCCAGTTTCAATCTCCCCTCTGCCAGTTTAAACCCATTGCCCCATTGTTAATACCTGATAAAATTTCCTTGTGATGGGGTATCACTCCCATGATGTTAAGTGAAAGGCTTTACACACCTCATTCTGTTATTTATATGGAAGGTGTCAGGTGACTTGTAGATTTTTGGCCAGTTTTGTGTATGCAATCAAACATAAATTTGTTGAGAAATTTGGAGAAAGATACACAAAACAGACCTAGATGTTTAGCTAGGTAAAAGAGCTTATGAAGAAAGCAAAAGGAGATATGGGAAAGCTCAAATCTAGATGCAAATAGAATGTTAGAATGGCAAAAGTGCACGGAGAGGACTCAAAGGCTGAAGCTCATTTTTTAGATATGAATATACTTCATGTAATTAGAAACCTCTGCCTACTGCAGTGCTGTATGTTGACATAAGTAGGAAAAAGAAATGGGTTTATCATTGCCTTATTTACTTAAACCTTTTGAATTTAGTAGTCTTGAAGTGCTACAGATACAAAGAGCCCTGCAGATTAAATACTCTTGCTGTCTGTGTGCAAAGCTTGCATTTACTATTTTCTTCTGCTGTGAAAGCCTGGTTCACAAGTGACAACATGAAACAGTGGAGAGAGGAAAGGTCCACGAAGACTCTAAGTGCAATGAATCTTTATATTTCAAGTCTGCATACCATTCCCTGATCATGAACATCTCTGTATGGGTTTAAACTGGAAGAGGGCTGATTTAAACTGGTTGTAGAAGGAAGTTCTTTATAGTGAGGGTGCTGAGGCACTGGCACAGCTTGCTCAGGGAGGTTGTGGCCGCTCCCTCCCTGGAGGTGTTCAAGGCCAGGTTGGAGGAGGCCTTGAGTGACCTGTGCTAGTGGGAGGTGTCCCTAGCTATGGCAGGGGGT
Organism: Ramphastos sulfuratus; assembly: GCA_013399055.1. NCBI lineage: Eukaryota > Metazoa > Chordata > Aves > Piciformes > Ramphastidae > Ramphastos > Ramphastos sulfuratus. The sequence continues at coordinate 8,976 of WBNM01035485.1, read as the reverse complement.
TGGAACTAGATGATCTTTGAGGTCCCTTCCAACCTTACCATTCTATGATTCTATAAATTTGGGTTAATTGGACAGTGAATCAGTTGTGCTAAGGTGACACATAGGCTCCAAACCATGCCCACTTGGACTGAAAGTCTGCTCATTGGCTTAGCTGCTGCTGCCTGATTTATTTCTGAGTCTTCATGAGGGAAGAGCTAGAACTAGAACAATTTACTGTCTTAAGTGTCAGAGATGACCCTTTTGTGCTATTTCACATAAACACTGGAATAAGAGAACAGGTGCAGGTGAACTCTGTCACATAGACAGTTCCAGTTTACACACACTCTTGGTTCTTCAATCTTTAGTACTTGTGTTGATCTTAAACATTGGTCCTGCCATTTCATTGCTTCATCCTGGTCATCTTCAAGATAATCATTTCAGTTAGTGTCAGTGCAAGGGGACATTGCAAAGCTATTGTTCTGAGAGATGTTCGTCAGGGGAGGAATATGACATTTCTGGAAGACTGTCAGGGCCCTCGTGAAGTGTTAAGATTATTTAGGTGGCTGTGCTGCAGAGAAATGTACATTAACTTGAAATATGGGAAATATCTATAATAAAGAGTTCCAGTTTATTTGATCAGAGGAAAAACTTAGATAAAGAAAACCCCTGGGTGTTTTTAAAATGTTCCTTAATGCTTTTTATACTCCTCAAGATGCAGTGAAGGTCAATGCGGTAGGAAATGTCTCCATTGATTTAGATAAACGGTACCTCTCTGCAATGCATTCCATTTTCCCTTTTATCCACTTGAAGAGCTACCATAAGACTTTACCTTAGGCTGTCAGGCAATGTGCAAATTTTTCATAACCCCTGGTGAGGTTATTAGGTTGGCATATCTCTTGCCCTTCAGGGCAAGCACTTCCACCAAGAGGCTTTTTCATTTGTTGTTCGTGGTGCTTTCACTACAAATACTTATTTCTGCTAGTAATTAATTTCTCATGTATTTTATTAACCTATAAACCAGGATGATGGTCGACTTAATTTGACTTTTAATATGAAGATGAAAACCAAAAATATTTCTTCTTTCATGCTGTATTTGTATTTTGCCTTGGCTGCTGTGTAACCACTTCTGACTTACACTATGCAGGGTTTATAATGCGCAGCAGAATACTGAAAAATAAGAGAATGTCCATATCCAGTCAGCAGATCTAATGGTATCTACTAACAGCAAAAAGCATTTTAGAAACTCCCAGTGGTAAGAACATGGTTGTATGAACTCAATAGGAGTTTCAAAGCTTGTCTCCCTTTCAATCCAGATACAGAAACTGGTGCTAGTGGAAGAAAATGTCTTTAATAGCTATTTAAAATACATAAATATGTAGGATAAAGCCATGCAAACATTGTCCTGTGGCTGCCACTTCTTAAAAAACTTTTATCCACGTCAATAACACAGCAGTTGTAGTGCTGGAGACTGCTGAGCCTTTCACGTATCCTTGCAAAGATATTTGGTTGTAATAGAGAAATGCAGACTTGTCAAGCCTTGTGCTATCACTTTAATGCTTACATTTGCTACCTTCTTTCTAGCTGCAGAGTTATCACACTGATTTGTAGCTGCTTCTGTGCTTTCAGGTGTGCTTTGTGCAGGCAGAGGAGGAACTAGAGGGAAGCTATGGTACTGCACACCATGGAGCATTTGTTCTTCCAGGGAAGTTGTATCCTCTGAGATTACCCAGGCAACAGTTCACTGCCACCGTTCTGTCCATTACAATGGAATATAAATAAGTGTGTATGTCAGTTAGAGATTAGGGTTTGCTCTGACAGGATTTTTTTTTTTTGACAGATTAGTGCAGTTTCAAACCTCAAACTTGTCTCTAGTGAATTGATAATATACATTGCCAGTGATTAGCTCTTAGGCCCTGTAACTGAATGTCATTGCAGATACAAATAATCAGGCTTTAATGAACCTAACACTGATTTAGCTGCAGGTGCCACTATCCTGATCCCATTTTTATGATGATAATTTGGTCCATGAAACCAAAGTGAGCTAGTTCCCAAGAACACACAGATGGAGGAAGTCTCAGTTTTCTTCAAGCATTGTGGGTGTTTGACGCTCCTCTTACCCCTTCTCAAAAGGACAAGGGAGGGGGAATCTCATCTGTCTGTACCATCTTACTTTTATGACCATTACTTCTGATTTCCCTTATTCTTTTGACTACCATGTCAGTTGAGAAAGATGCAGGAGAAGTTCATACTCAAAAGTTCATTGCAAGATGAGTGTTTGTATTTAAAGTCCAGAATTGATTTTCCACAGTTAGAGATTACCAGAAGTGAGGCAATAATACTGTAGATCATTTCCTGAAAGAAATACTCAAAATCTATAATCAAAATTTCTTTAATTATTGCTGATGGATTCAAGGATCTTTAAAGATGGTGAAAGCTAATGGAAGAAGCTGTCTTTATCTCCTACAAACTCTAGTGAAAAATTTGAAATACTAACATGAAGGACAAAAATGCTGTAAGTAGTTATCTGGTACTTAGTGGACTGAAGTGCCTCCATAAATATTATGATGAATGTCAGAGCTGGCTCGAGTAAGGCAGTGACAACACACTTGTAGGGACAAGACTTGAGAGGAGTGTGGAGAAATAAACTTTATTCAGGAAGAAGTGAGATGTCAGGTGAATTTGGCCATCTTATATGTGTATTTTGGGAAATTGTAGTTGTTACATCTTACGTAGCTTTTTACTAATTGGAGCAAGTTTAGCGATCACAGAATCACAGAAATGTTCAGCTTGGAAAAGACCCCCAGGATCACCAAGTCCAGCTTATATCCCTACTCTACAAAGTTCACCCTTAAACCATATCCTCAAGTACCACATCCAAACGACTTTTAAACATATCCAGGGTTGGTGACTCAGCCACCTCCCTGGGCAGCTCATTCCAATGCCTGACCACTCTTGATGGGAAAAAATGTTTGCTAATGTCCAGTTTAAACCTACCCATTCTCAGCTTGAGGCCATTCTCTCTTGTTCTTCACTATTTACCTCTGAGAAGAGACCAGCAGCAGCCTCTCCACAACCTCCTTTCAGGTAGCTGCAGACAGCATTGAGGTCTCCCTTCAGCCTCCTCTTCAAACTAACCATTCTTATCTCCCTCAGTCGCTCATCAGATTTATTCTCCATGTCCTTCCCCAGCTCCCTTGCCTTCCTCTGCACTGGCTCCAGCACCTCCACATCGCTCTTGTAATGAGGTGCCCAAAACTGAACACAACACTCGAGGTGTGTCCTCACCAGAGCAGAGTCCAAGGGGACAATCACCTCCCTGCTTCTCCTGGACACAGCATTTCTAATCCCAGCCAGGATGCCATTGGCTTTCTTTGCCATCTGGGCACACTGCTTGCTCATACTAAGTTGTTTGTGTATTACAACCCCCAAGTCCCTTTCTGCCAGGCAGCTTTCCAGCCACACTGCCCCAAGCCCTTCTCAAATGTTAGTCAGGAGTGGATCCAAACAGCCACAATAGGAATCTAAATTTGTATTTCTTCCAACACAGTTAATTGATTCAACCACTGCATTATGCATTGGGCTAGATACTGAGGCTTGGTTTGTTGAAATCTCTTGGTTGCCACCCCAATGGAGCAGCAGTTTAATTGGCATGCTTTCTGTGAGGTAGGAAATAATGTTTTGTGGGCCCAAGTTGGGCAGTTAATGTTGAGATCCCAGAAAAGATTTTATTGAAAAACTTAGAGCTCTGAAACAGCTTAAAACCTGCAGCCACTATTTGCATTCTTTATCTTTGCCCTTGGCCACTGAGAGCACTCAAGAGAATTTATGGCTTTTTTTAGGCTCTGGAAGCTCAATTGCTATTCTTTGTCAGTCTCTGGTGGCTTTTCATAGGCCATGCATGCCATAACCCGTTCTGCAGTTCAGAGTTCCTCTGAATCACTCCTGACAAAGCATACTTAAGTTGTTAGGTTGCACAGTTCCTCATTGCAAAGGTTTTGTAAACTCAAGCTCATAAATCAAACCTACTCTAAATAAACATCTTTAAGTTAATTCTTCAAAATGTTTTGAATGTACTGGAGATTTTGGTCTTCACAAAGCATATTGCATCAGGTTTTAACCATAGGTTAGCCTACATCAGGAAGTAAAGCTAGACAAATATACAGCTAACCCATGCCACTTTGTTCACCTCTAGGTATGTATTGAACTGCTACTTCAGTCAGGTTGAAACTGTCAGCAAACAGCTATGGTGCAGAAAAGTCCTGGTATGAAAAAAAACAAACGGTTGAAAGTCAATGATTATAGGTAGAAATTCTCAAGAGTGCTGCCTTCCTTTCCAATAACAGGGATGGCTCAGGATCTTCCCACATTCTCCTTTGGTGGGAAATTCTTGTAGTCAAGCTGTGGTTGAGTGGAACTATTCCTTGAGATTCCATTTCCAAGACACAGTGTAAAGCTCATTAATAGAGAGATTGCAAAAAGCCTTTTTTTTTTTTTTTTTTCTTACTCATAAAAAAAAGGAAATCAACTTGGGAGTTGATATCATAATGCTGACTTTATGAATCCCAGAATTAATAAAGCTGTCCTTTAAGAATTCCAGGGTAAAGCGCCATTTCCCTTGGTTGTCATTCTTTTTCCCAAGAGGTGGCCTGTGTAGACTTGTAGGTTTTTTGTGTTGTCACTTCTGTGTACATTGGTCGATATGGAAGTGCTCAGAGTTCAGTAAGTTGACTGCACATGTTTGTTACCAGTTGTTATGTGCTGATGGGTGCAAGTTTAGATGCATTTATTAGACAGTAAAGATTGGAAAGGAGGCTTAGCGTAGAGCAGGGTCATCATTTTATGAGTACAAATGAAAATAATCTGAATGATGGAAAAGTTTGATTTCTCTTAATTTTTTTTCTGTAGATACCACATGGCTGCAGTGCTATTGCTCAAAATCATTGTATGTGTTCCATAAACTCCACTCTCTAATTCCAACCACAAATAACTTTTTTTGGTACTTGCATGTGTTGCTAGGTAAGAGGGATCTTGGATACGTTGTTCTGAACTGTTTTGACATATTCTATCCATTACTTATTGCTAAAATGGTCACAGATAAGATGCACTGTTGAACATGGGCAGTGTTTGGCAAGAATTACAGAGGATTTCTGAAGGACTACATTGCACAAAATATGCAATGGAGGACATATCAAGTTCCTTCAGAACTGTTTTCAGTTACAGAATTGTCTTATTATTGACCCCTCTGCTGCTAGGTAGTAGGGAATATTTCTATTGAAGTGTCTGGAGTGTTGTTTGAAAGACAGAAAGACCATTGTGGGTTATAATGTTGCCATAATATGAGTCTTAAAACAGTAGATTTTTGACAAACTTCTCATCAGCAAAAGTTAAGCAGAGCTGCCCTATTGATATTCTATAAAGAAACTGAAAAATCCACATCTAATTAAACTCTTGTGGTGAAAATTAAACAAGGGAAAAAAATGAAAAAGACAAGACAGTAGGAAACCACTGTAAAGATTCTATACCCTTGAAAAAAAACCCAGCCCAAAACTTAAAAAAAGTGGATAGCAAAGTCACCTTGTGGCCTTTTATTTAAAGTGTTTGTAAATCCTACTCAGTGGTGTCTATGATAATATGAAATGATTTTTTTGTGTTTTTTTTCTGAGGCTTTGTTTCTGTTACTGGCTCTTTTTTTATTTCTGCAGAGTGTCTCTTAGAGAAACTTGCCAGCCTACTGTGTGCTGCTTTTAATTTGCAGCCTTGCAGAGTCTAGTGTTCATCTGACTGTTTTCAAGGTGCACTGAAATATTACATCTGCAGTTGTTATCTTTACCAGGCATGTTTTCATCTCCCATTTGTGTATATTGCCTTGTGGCAGAGTTACTTGTGAGTTCTGGGCCACTGGGTTTTGGTTCCTTGTTGTTTATTTAGCTTTTCTACCAGACTGTTAATAAACATGTGAGGTGATGGATATTTTGTCAGCTGAAATGTCAGTATCATCCCTGCAAGGGATGAAGGGTAAGGGTGGATTTGTAACTTGTCACAGGCAGGCTTCCTTCTCGTATTATCATATACCAGTGCCACCTTTAATTGGTTTCATTTAGAGAGGTGATGAATCATTAAAAGAGTCTGAGAAAGTGCATGAACCTCTTGAATAAATGAAACTACAAAGAATGGTCAAACTGGGGGGCTGCCAGCCCTGAAACTGTCCCTTGAAATACTGTAATGAGATTCCAGTGGACGTTTGTGCCCTTTGTGAGTTTCATTTAAAAACGTAGCAGGTTCCAGCCTATTTGTAAACGCATTACCTGCATTTTCTTCTCTCTTCAAAGGTTACAGATTTGGAAGAGAAGATGAAAGCCATTGTAAGAGAGTGCTTGAGACTTTCAGTCCCATCTTTGCACTTGTTTTTTACACTCCACAGGCAGCACGGCGGTAGAATGCGCAGTGGGATGCCTGCTTTAAAGGCCTCATTTTACCTTTAAAAGCTATGCTGCTGACAGTGCATTTTTAAAAAGGTCTTAAACTTGAACTGGCAAAAAGGTCTATATAGTAAATAACAAAGACTTTGATGTTTTTTTGTTTTCTTTCCCTCTGAAATTTTCAATGGGGTTGAAAGGTCCTGTGAATTGAACGACCTACCCAGCAATAGCATTTGTCACTGTTATGTGGATTTGAATGAGTCTTGCTCCCAGCAGATTATTAGGGCTTATAATTAGCTTGTGGCTGTAGTTTTACATAAATGTCTAAAACGTGGCTTTAAGAAAAACAAAAGTTTTATTAGAAGCACAAATCTTTCGTCTCTTTATTTTTCTTCTTCCTCTTCTTCTGGAACTATTATTAAGAATGCAGCTATATGCATTTGGGTGTAATTATGTACAGTCATTATGTACAGTAAACAAGAGTAAAGCAAACCGTAAATGAAGTTTGGAACAGTTGATTGTGTTTGTAATTGCTCAACATTCGCTTCTCATTTTGTTTTTTCTTACTGTGCTCAATTTTGTTGGTCAAATTTGCTTTCTTTATCAAAACTAGCTAGGATCTATAATAGTTGTCTGATTTATTCACCTTGTCTGTGGAAGTGTTGTCTAATGCACCTCTGACTAATACTAATGCGATAAGTCTATACAAATATTTAATATCCATTTATATAAGGTATAGGATACATAATGGCTAAGTTTTCATTTTGAAAAGCTCTTGTCTGCTGCTACTGCTTTTTTTTTTTTAACTTGTGATGGTACATTGAATGAAAGATAAAAATAATAAAATCCTAATGGAGAGCACTCTGCTAAATTCAGCTGGTTTATATGTTTCACAACTGATCTCTCTGCTCCTCATATCAAAGCAGTGCAGGCTGCTATCTCTGACAAAAGACTGATGTATTGCATGTGTTTGTTCCCTGGGTATAGTTAGCTTACTAGTAGGGTACAGAGTTATTCTAGGTCTTGAAATTTGAGGTCTGAATTGTGATGGGCAGGTGTTACTATCTCCTGCTAGAGTCTTCAGGAATTGGAAGTGCTCTGCTCCTCACTGCTTTCACATCCAGAACCATTTACTGACAGTTCTTTTCTAAAATTAATTAATTCTGTAGAAGGGCAAAGTGCNAAAGGTAACTCACTTAATCTGTCACCAAAACATTGTTACTTTTTTTTTTTTTTTTTTAATCCTCCATACTCCAAGATAGAACCAGATAAGATTGGCAGGCTCGTGAGTCTTGGGAAAAGCAGTTTTTAGTGGGGAACCCAAAGATCAGCCACGGCATTTTCAGGGCACTTAAAGCAGTGTTGAGGGTTGGTAAAATTTGTTTGAATTTGTAGTTTGGGCTGAGTTAATTTGATCTACTTGAGGTGACTTATCTCACATCCTTCTGATGCTACGTCTTCCTTCTCTATTTGCAGCTTCCAGCAGACTGCTGGTGCTGTTTTTTAGCCACCTCAAGGGATGTGAACTGTTCATGTCCCTTTGCAAGCTCTATTAGGTCCACCCACAGTATTCTCATCTGCTTGAGGTGAACTTAGGATGTTAATTTAGATTGCACATATGGCAACGTATTGGACTTAGTATTGACTTCAATTAGACTTATATTAGCCTGGGGAACTGGGCAAAGTATTCCTTAATTAAAATGAAACAAGTGTGAACCCCAAGCAGAGAGTCCAACCTTGTTCTTTCTGCTCTCATAAACATGCACACAGCATTTGATACTGACTTCAAATTAGAGAGGGCTGGGAAAGACTAAAGGAATTTCTACTCTGTTTTATTAATGGAAAAAATTTAAAAAAAATAATTTTAGTATTAGAATTTGCCTAAACCTTTCAATAAAGAACTTTGCTGTTGTTGTTTTTTTTCTTTTTTTTCTTTTATTTTTTTTTTGTGTGTGATTTTTCCTCTAGTGGGTTTTAGCTGCTTCTATTACCAGGCTGTGAGTACTGTTTGTGAACTGGTGCCACACACTTGATACTCCCTATAGATTTTAAGTCTTAGAGACACCATCTATAAAGTGCTGGTTATCACAGTATCACAGTATCACAGTATAGCAAGGTTGGAAGAGACCTCAAAGATCATCAAGTCCAACCCACTATGTTATGTAGTTTTGTAGGCTCAAGTTTCAGCATGGCCATGAAGATTTGCTTCAACATGGCATGAGTGAATTGGAGAGATAACTATTTTAGTTAAAATGTTAAATGAAATGTCAGTTGTTACTGAGACACTTCACTCACCAGATAACTTTGAGTGTTCTGGCACTGCAGGTAGCCCAGGGACTGTGCTTTCTGAGGAGCAATCCTTTCAGTTCATAGATTAGATCAATTTAATGGTCCACAAAATGCATGGAAAATACTATTGCAAAGATATGAATAACTATTTCTAAGCAGCCGTGGCATTTGTTAATTTCTAAGAAAATCTAGAGGATTTTTATTTTTCTTCTCAGTGCTGAGGTTTAAAAAAAAAAAAAAAGAAAAGGCATATATTGAAATCTAGAATGCTGTGTATAGTTCTGGAGCC
>WBNM01035484.1:20000-21972 GCA_013399055.1 Ramphastos sulfuratus | reverse complement strand
TCTTTGTAGCCTCCATTGGACTTGCTCTAGTAGTTCTCCATCTCTCTTAATACTGGGGACCCCACTTTTCTTTATGACCCCCAGCTCACCATTGGCCTTCTTAACCACGAGGGAACATTGATGGCTCATAGGTCATTCAACCTGTTTTTACTGAAATTAACTGCAACTGCTCTGGGGTTTTTTGTTGGTTTTGTTGTTGTTGTTTGGTTGTGATTTGTTTGTTTGTTTGTTTATTTATTTATTTCAATATACTTTCCACTAATGAACATCTGTGCCCACATTATATCTAGATATCACCTTTATGTATCATTTAAGCTTCAGAACAACTTTGACTTACAAAATGGGAAGGGATGATCTCTTCCTTGCTGTCTTTCTGCCAATGTCCTTGGTACCTTGAGTCCATTGGTTCTATCTCGTGGGTTTTTTGTTGTATTTTCCTGGGATTTCAGGCGAGCTTCTACTCAGCAAAAATACCTCTGGCCTAATTTTCCTTGTTGTGATAAACTGGCCTACTGATTACCTCTGATTCCTGCAGGATAATTTTCAGATTACTTGGCTCTCCTGGGTTCTGGTTATAGGAAGATGCTTCTGGTTTAGGGATGACATCATCTGAGCTCCCAAATAATCACACTGTTAATGAACTGCAGGTAGAAATTCTGCTTGTGTTCTGCTCCCTTTAATTGGTGTAGTTGTGTGTTCCTCCAGATGACAGTATGACATTCCCCCAAAACGTAGATGAAATGGTTTCTTTGTAGACAAAGACTTGGTAGACAAAGCTGCTGAGGCAAGAATGGATAAATAAATGTAAGAGCAACTCAGGGTGTTGTGTTGATTGCTGCAGGAGGAGCAGCCTTGGAGAAACATTACCCTTATTGATTTGGTATCAGGAAAAATGTCCTTCCTGCAAGAGTCAGGCATCAGAACAGCTTGCCAAGGGAGGTGGTGGAGTCAGTCTCCCTGGAGGTGTTCAAGAAAGGTGTGGAGAAGAAACTTTAGAACATGGTTTAGTGGCCGTGGTGGTGGTGGGTTGATGGTTGGACTTGACGATCTCAGAGGTCTTTTCCAATGCCTGACCACTCTCACCAGGCTAAACCTCCCCTGGCATAATTTCAAGTCACTTTCTCTCATTCTATCACCTGATACTAGAGAGAAGAGACCAACCCCTATCTGGCTCCAACCCCTAGAGAGTTAGGTCTCCCCTCAACATCCTCTTCTCCAGGCTGAACAACCCCAGTTCCCTCAGCTGCTCCTCACCAGACCTGTTCTATAGACTCTTCAGCAGCTTTGCTCCCCTTTGAAGCAGCTCCAGCAACTCAGTGTCTTTCTTGGAGTGAGTGTCTTTCTTGAGTGTCTTTCCTGGCAGAAACTCTCACTTCCAGAAGAAAATATTTTGGAGGAATGTATATTTATATATTACTGGAATGCATCCTACCAGGAAGCAGTTAGCAAAATGTGTGTGTTGGTGCAAAATAAATGTGCTGTTTAATAAACAAAACCAGCAGCTGGACTGACATTTTCTGCCTGACAGCAAACAGTGTCACTTTTATCTTAGGTTAAACACTCTAGTGGAGTTTTTCCTTGTTTTGTGTGTTCCTAATGGCCGGGTAAGAAGGTTTTTCCTCCTAAAGAGTGTATTTTAATCACTTTTGCCACTCAGCTTCTCTCAGATTAGGAAAATACCCTGTTTAAAAGCAATGCACTGGACTGATTTGAAGGCGATTGCTGTAGCTCTTGAAGAAATACACAAGTTGGCAACTCCTCCCCAAGTCCTTTGTTGTTTCAGAGTTTAGTGGTTAAGAACAACACAAATACATTTTGTTTGTAGTGGGTCACAGGTTCAAAGAGACTTTGAAAAAATAGACTGGGGATAATTGGGTTATCAGATGCAGACACTGCAGGGAATTGCACATTATCTCTCCTCCGTGTTGGGACTACTGGGTCACTTCCTTCACTCCCCAGCTCCTGCTCTGTC
>WBNM01035484.1:2500-17500 GCA_013399055.1 Ramphastos sulfuratus | reverse complement strand
CATTCCTATCACCTGATACCAGGGAGGAAAGAGCGACCCCCGCCTCACTCCAATGTCCTTTCAGGGAGTTGTAGAGAGCAATGAAATCTCCCCTTCTCTGGACTGAACAATTCCTCTTCCCTCTTCTCTATATACCCCCCCCCACACAAAATGCAATTCTTGGCAGACAAAACATAAAGACACATTAACACTTAGGCTCTTTGATGCACAGCAGACCGCAGTTGAGCTTCTTATGCACTTCGTGGTGGTGGTGTGCTGGTGACTGGCCACTGCAGGCTGTAACTGGGGCAGATCCCCAGTGTAGAATCAGTTCTAGTTATTTCTGAATTGTCATTAATCTTTTTCTTTCCCTCATTTACTAATGGGCCTAGTTTCTGCCTTTTTTTTTTTTCCTTCTTTTGAGCATATAAACAATTACATTAAAGAAATATTCTAAAGGTTGCAAAGTAAGGCAAACAAACAAAAAATGCTGCAGTAAAAGTAACTCCTGTGAGCTTTGACTGGACTCCCTGTGCATATCCATTAGGATATTGGGCTGAGTTTCATAATCAGAAACAAGATTTCCCCCCACCTTCATCACAATCCCTTCCTCCTTCAGTACTATTCAGCATTTTTTCCCTTTCATTGTTCAATGTTTGGTTGTCTCACACCTTAGTTTTACACAGAGATGTTAGGTTATGGTTGAGTTTACAGAATCATAGAGTGGTAAGGTTGGAAGTGACCTCAAAGGTGATCTTAAAGTCTTTTACAACCAGGAGATTCTGTCATTCTGTGAATGATGCTCAAAAAATCCCCACCAAAATTTGTCCTTGAGCTATGTTGCAGAGCTTGTCACTGTTGTGTGGGTCTGCAATAGGAATTTACTTCCACTATACCCCTGTCACTTGAAGTCACTGCTTTAGAAGTAGAACACTGAAGCACAGTGAAAAGCAGTAGAGTATCTGGAGGTGCTGCATGGGAGAGGTCTAGGATCTGGTCGTTCATGGCCTGTGTGTACATTTATGTAGATGTATCACATGCTGGAAAGCAGCTTGCTGAAGGACCTGGGAGTGCTGGTGGGCAAGTTGTAGGTGAGCCAGCAATGTGCCCTTGTGGCCAAGAAGGCAAATGGTCTCCTGAGATGCATGAAGAAACATGTAGCCAGCTGGTCAAAGGAGGGTCTCCTGTCCCTCTGCTCTGTCTTAATGAGGCTGCAGTTGGAGTATTGAGTTCCCAGGTTTAAGAAAGACAGAAAACTACTGAAGAGAGCCCAGTAGAGGCTACAAATCTGCTGAGGGGCCTGGGGCATGTCTGGGAGGAAGAAAAGCTGAGACACCTGTGAACTAGATGATCTCCTGAGGTGCCTTACAATCACTCCCAACTAAGATCCTGTGGAAGAGAAATTGCTCTGACACCTGTGGTTTAGTGTTCAGGGAGAACAGGAACACACAGCAGGTTAGACAACTTTAGGGAAGGATCAGCACAAGAGAACAAGTGTTTTCATAAGGATGAAAAGGGGGATGGAGAGAACTGGAGCCTAGGACTGGCATGAAAGGATGAAAAATAGCAGAAGTAATGGAGCTGAGATGTAAAAGGGAGATGCAGCAAAGTTGTATTGAGTGAGAGGACTGACAGCTACATGCAGATACATGTGGAAGGGGAACAAGAAGCGATGAATAAGAGTGGTTCAAGAAACGTGGACATGACACATCAGGACATGTATTAATAGCTCTGGTGGTCTTAGGTTGAAGGCTGGACTTGATCTTGGAGATCTCCTCCAACCAAAATAGTTGTATGATTCTATAAGGAGATCCTGGGCTATCTGCTCTGCCATTCTTCCCACCACCCTGTTCCAAACAGAAGGTGACACCAAGGTCACATATTGCCAGCAGACAGATAGGAAAATCAAGGAAGAGCTACAGAGGGTCTCAAATACTAGAAGGTAACCAGGAAACCATGAATTCTAAGGAAGACAGGGAAAAAAATAAACGCAAGGAAGTAGCTGAAGTTATTAAAAGATAAGATTTATAGGCAAGTTCATTTCAGTTGCGTGGCTCTCCAATCAGCTACTGTTGCTAATTGGATTAGTTGCCAAAATAAGCTAAGAATAGAACCTTCTCTTTTCTTATTGTTAATGCTTTCCAGGGAAAAAGCCCTTGTGGACAGAAATCCAATCTTTATTTCTAGCAACGTAAAATTACCCTCTATAAAAAAACTAAGAACCTTAACACTTAGTTGTGCCTCCTCTTCTGCAGGTCTTACAATGGTGGAGAGTCTTCTGCTGTTGCAATGTGCTGTGAGATGGGATATTCTTGTTCTTTAGAATCAGAGAATCACAGAGTCATAGATTTTTATATATATATATTTTTTTTTTTTTTCTAGTTGGAATAGGCCTTTAAAGTCACCAAGTCCAACTATGGGCATTAAACCATGTCCCAAACTGCCATGTCCACATGTTTCTGGAACACATCTAGGGATAGTGACTTCACCACCTCCCTGAGCAACCTGTTTCAATGCCTGAAGAATGGTTTCTTCTCCAAACTGAGCAACTCGTGGCAGGTCCCTACTATTGCTCCTCTTTGTTTTGTTGTACTTTCTTGTCCTATCTGAAGGAATTTCACTGCTATGTTTCCCACAGTTGACTCAGAGTTTTCTGGAGACATAAATGTCTCTGACATGGTGAAACAAGCCTTGAGAAAGCCTTAGCCTTGAGCATCTTCCTATCAAGTAATTCTCTTTCTTTTCTGCCTAAAGCCAGTACAAACAGCTCTGTGAGAAGGAAATCAGTCCCTCTTTCATTGCCGTCGAGAAACACATCTAAATAATGACCTGCAAATAAGTTATGGGGATGATACAGGCTCTGTATTGGGCTCTTCTGCCCTCTAAAAACAGCAGATCCACTGAAATAATCAATGTAACGATTTTTGTTATTAAATTTGAACTATTATTTTATTTTTTGCATTAACCCATCATCTCAAAACATAATAATTATGAAGCTTATTCTTTCTTGTAGCGTGTGTGGTAGGGACTTTGTGTAAGGCTCCCAGTGTAGAAGTTGCCATCTTGTTTATTGGGAAGATCTCTTCTTCAGCTATTAGTAACTCAAACATCTAAAGACATGATTAATTGATCTAGGCTCTATCTTTAGGTTTTAGCTGTAGGTTTTCCTTTCAACAAAGAAAAGATCCCTGTAGAAGTGAAGATGTTCTGAAGACCTTTATAAAGCTTTGTCATGGGTGAAGGGCAGAGGATGAGACTTAAGCTCTTGGTGGAACTGTCTGTGGTTCTCCCCAAAGGAAAGCAAACATTGTCTTCACCTCATTTGGTTGTTGAGAAGGAACACATGGACTGATATGGGTTTGGCTTCTGATGGGACAAGGGGGAATGGATTTAAGCTTAAGGAGGGTAGATCTAGATTGGATATTAGGAAGAAATTCTTTACAGTAATGGTGGTGAGACACTGGTACAGGTTGTCCAGGGAGGTTGTGTATGCCCCCTCCCTGGAGATGTTGAAGGTCTGGTTGGGTAGGGCCTTGAGCAACCTGGTCTAGTGGAAGCTGTTCCTGCTCATGACAGGCTGGGTTGGAACTAGATGATCTTGAAGGTTCCTTCCAACCCAAACCATTCTATGATTCTATGACTTCAAATGGTGAAGTCTTGCATCCAGTTTGACCTCCTGCCTGCTTGCACCAGAGCTCACTGCAAAGATGGTTTGACTTCTTTTTGTTTACTGCAGGTGGGGATGAAATGCTCTGTACTCATGAACCATCATGCCTGTTGCATGCAGTGGTTGGTGTCTTCACCAGAGAAGCTAAATTTGCTATAGCTTGGAATAAAGTCTGTCAGAAAATTATTTCAAACGAGGTGAAGTTGATATTCTCTTTTTCTCTTGCTGTGCTTTAATTACACTCCCTGAATAGGTTCTTACTCATGACAGTGAGATGCATGCTGCAGTATCTCCCAGAACAACATCTTGTTACTATCCGTGGAGGTGTTAGCTTGAGAGCTGTGATAGTCTGTAGTCATGTGAAATCAGCATGTTACCCTGTGGTGTAAAACCCCTCTGTGGTGTGAAACTCAATTGTGGTGTAGAACCCACTGTGGTGTAAACCCCTCTACCATTATACTGTCCTAGTGAGGCCACAGCTGCAGTCCCTGGGTTCAGTTCTGGGATTCCCAGGTCAAGAGAGACAGAGAACTACTGTAGCGTGTCCAGTGGAGGTTACAAAGATGCTGAGGGGCCTGGAGCATCTCTGTGAGGAGGAAAGGCTGAGACACTTGGGACTGTTGAGCCTGCAGAAGAGCAGCCTGAAAAGGAATCTTCTCAATGCCCAGCAAGAGCTAAAGGGCTTGTGGCAGGCAAGAGAATGAGACCAGACTCTTGTCAGTGGTGCCCAGTGACAGGACAAGGGCTAATGGGCACAAACGAGCCCAAAAGGTTCCATCTGAACAGGAGGAGAAAATTGTTTGGTGTGAGCGTGCTGGAGCCTTGGAGCAGGCTGCCCAGAGAAGTTGTGGAGTCTCCTTCTCTGGAGAGCTTTCCAACTCCACTTGGTCATTATGATCCTGGGCATGCTGCTGTGGGTGCCCCTGCTTTAGCAGGGAGGTTGGACTGGATGATCTCTAAAAGTCCCATGCTGGGATTGTGCTATTCTGTGGTTTTTGCTTTCATTAGTGAATGGTAGCAATGCAGACTCGGTACAAAAAGAAACTACCTGCAGTTTATACATGCATTTTGTACTTTTCCCATCTCTTTTTGTTGAAGGAAAATAGATTTTTCTAGATAAAGAGATTGGGGAACAGTCTTCAAAGGGTAAATCATTTAGGACAAAGCACCTTTCTAAAGAATTCTCCTTTAAAATTAGGCTGAGATTTAATTCAAATTAAGAAAGAAATAGTATTTGAAGGATTTGTTCGAACCTCGTTTTATGTCTGGTGTGCAAAACCCCCAAACATCAGTGCAGGAAGGAGCACAGCAAAGGGTGCCTGAGTGTTCAGCCATCCTGAATCCATGCTGCTGGGAAGCAGGGACTGTCCCATCCATCTCAGTGCAGAGGGAGCTTTGAAAAGCTGAAGCTGCAAATTACATCTCATGCCTGTCATCAAACCATTATCAGCTTCTTCACTGCTGAGTCGGAGAGATAGGGAGAGACATTTATCTGTCCCAGAAATCCTGCCTCAGATTAGGTGCCAACATTTCCACCTGTCGCTTACTCATCTGTTGAGCTTGCTCATCTGTTCAGCTGGGCTTTAGGAACACGTTTGAGTGTTTTTACTGTGAAATCCTCATCACTGCAGCACGTGAACATTTATAGACAATGTAAAATTTCACATTAAACTAATCAAGAGGGGAAAACATCATAAAAGGAATACATTTATATTTATTTGCATTCATTGTTGTAGTTGAAGATCTGACAGAACCTGAGGCACTACAACTACCCTAGAGAGGGCAGAGACCTTACTGTGAAATACTGAGAGTTTTGACTCTTCTCCCAAAGGACAAAGAATAGGGAAAGAGGAAATGGCCTCAAGGTGCACCAGGGGAGGTTTCAGTTGGACATGAATCATAGAATCGGTAAGGTTGGAAAAGACCTCTAAGCTCATCAAGTCCAGCATTCTACTCAACACCTCTGATCTGAGGAGCAATTTCTTCCCCCAAAAGCTTGTCAAGCCTTGGAACAGACTGCACAGGGCAATGGTGGAGTCACCAAGCCTGAAGTGATTGAAAAGCCATATAGATGTGATGCTGAGGAAGAACATGGTTTAGTGGTGACCTGCCAGTGTTGGGTTAATATTTGGACTTGATCATCTTAAAGGTCCTTTGCAATCAAACCAATTCTATGATTCTATGAATATACTGAGTAAGGCCCAACCCAGCATGTCGAAGAGGAAGGACAGTTGGTTGCCTGCAGGCAGAGAGTGAATTGGTTGTTTGACATGGATATCATCAGAAAAAAATATCCAGTTAGCCATTTGATTTATGTCTGGATATACAACAGTTGCTTACCGTGAGGAGCAACCCTCAGATGTTCATCTGATTGTATCTACCATAGGGCTGGGATGTGTGGGTACTTAGTGGTGGGTTTTGATCAAGTAGACCTCTGTGAAAATGCTCATGGATGACCCAAAAGGTTCTAAAACCCATCCTAGATGTATTTGCAGCTTCCTCTGATCCAGCTGTGTGGAACAGTGCTTATTATGGGCAAAGTTTGGGGAGATACCCAGAATGTCATGCAGTTCTACTAATATTAGCTTTAGCAACTTACAATTATAATGACTAATTGGAGCCATCACTCATTGCTATTGAGTTCCCAGGTGAAAACTATGGACCAGAACCTCCATTAGCATAAATTAGCATTGGAAAGTCAATTAAGTTACACTGATTTTACACTAGTTTTACTGCCTTTCAGAAAGCTAAGAGGAAAAGAGACGCATTTCTGACTTCAATTATCCNGGTATCGGAACAGGCTGCCCAGGGAGGTGGTGGAGGCATCATCCCTGGACATCTTCAAAAAACTGAGTAGATGTGGTACTCTGAGACATGGCTTAGTGCCCATGGTGGTATTAGGTTGATGATTGGACTTTATGAACTTGGATGTCTTTTCCAAGCAGAACAATTCTATGATTGTATGATCCTCAGCCAGAACATCACACTGACATTTTTCTGAGCAGAGGAGGCTTCCTCTCTATTTCCTTCACCACAGTCTTCATCTTCCAAGGTGTTTTTGGTGGACTGGATTGTTGCTGCTCTCCTTAGCATAGTATTCAGAGTGGATAAAAGTATTTTCTTGGCCTTTTGTTCCATTTCCATCACATAAGTGGTGAAGCTTTTTTTTGCTTCTTGTATGTGCACAGACAATGGGGGAAAAAAGGGGAGATAGGAAAGTAAAGGGTAGAAATATCCAGCGTGAGTACTTGCACTGCATTAAGGAGTTTGATTGTATTTACACATGAGAGTTTGATTGTGTTTATAAATAAATGTGTGAGTATCTAAATACATAGTTTTAAACCCCAAGGCTCTTGACTAACATAAATGTTAATGCAAATTTGGCAGAAAAGCAGATAAAAAAATATGCACGTTGGTAGATAATACAAACTTTAAGCAGATGACTCCAAATGTTTGACCTTAACTTGAGGTCATTGCAGACGTTCAAGAGAATGTTCCTGAAGGGAAGCATGTGCAAAACAAGAGCAGGTTCTCAGCTCTCTCATTCAACAGAAATACAAAACTGAATGAGCAGGTTTCCAGTAGGTTGCCTTCCTAGAAAGCAGCTCTGTGGAGAAGGGCCTGGAAGTGGTGGGGGACAAAAAACTCCCCATGAGCTGTCAATGTGCCCTTGTGGCCAAGAAGGCCAGAGGTCTCCTGGGGCATATTAAGAAGAGTGTGGCCGGCAGGTCAAGGGAGGTTCTCCTCCCCTTTGACTCTGCCCTAGTGAGGGCAGATCTGGGGTATTGTACCCGGTTTTGGGCTCCCCAGTTCAAGAGAGACAGGAAAGTACTGGAGAGCAGTGGAGGCTATCAAGATGCTGAGGGGCCTGGATCATCATTGTGAGGAGGAAAGGCTGAGAGACCTGAGGATGTTGAGTCTGGAGAAGAGCAGCCTGAAAGGGGATCTTCTCAGTGCTTAGCAAGAGCTAAAGGACATGATGAGGAGCGAGAGGATGGGGCCAGACTCTTGTCAGTGGTGCCCAGTGACAGGACAAGGGGCAATGGGCACAAACTGAAACCCAGGAGATTCTATCTGAAGATGAGGAGGAGAAACTTCTTTGGTGCTAGGCTGCTGAAACCCTGGAGCAGACTGTCCAGAGAGGTTGTGGAGTCTCTTTCTGTGGAGAGATTCCAACCACATCTGGTCATTGTGATCCTGGGCAAGCTGTTGTGGGTGTTCTTCTTTTAGCAGAGGGATTGGACTGGATGATCTCCAGAGATCCCTTCCAACCTCTACCATGCTGCTATCTGGACTTCTGTAATAAGATCAGATGAACTATATGGCAATGAAAACAAAAATAAGTAGGAGCCCAACAAATCCAGTAGGTTTGTGGATTTTTCTGAACCATGGGTTGGGCAGGCAATGGTTTGTTTTCATTTTAAATTTACCACATGAAATAAAATCTTGGCAGTAAACTGCTCAGGGTTTGGGCTTTTTGTGGAAGATTTTTTTTTTTTTTTTTCATCTGCAGAGATGGATCAGTGTCAGGCTGTCCCTGTGCTACTTCAGGTACTGAACAAGAGGAGAAGCCCTCAGAGACCTCAGCCCAAGGTCTGCTGAGCTGAGTACATGTGATTCTGATGTAATGAGACATTCCCCATTGCATCATTTTTCATTGACAGGCCACCAGCTTACCTGCCCTACTCTACCCGGGTGCCCTCAGTGCAGTTTTCAGGGCTGAAGGCGTCAGATGAATTTTTTCTTTCCCTGTCTGACACTTTTTTTTCATAGTCCACATATTCCACAAACATTTCAGTTGTAGCAGTGGGATTTTGGATAAGGGAATGAGAGAGATTTCCACTCTTGCTGTTGTTTGGTCTCGTTTTTCATTCTTTGCAATGGGAAGTCTTGCCCTGAGAGCTTACCTGTGGTGTTGGCTAGAGAAGTCCTCCAGCACTGCTCAGGGCAGCTGCTCTGGGCTGAGAAGTTTCCTCAGAATCAAATTCCTCTCCTGTATTTTCACCCTTAATTCAGCCCTCCTATATGACCCTTGACTCAGCCTTCCTGTTTGCCACCGGTGTCTGTAGCAGTGACATCTGCCTTGACCCAGATCTTTCTTGCCTGGGTGCATCTTCTGAATCCCAGCATTTTCTCTGATGTCTTGTGCCTGACATAAATGGTCCTTGGTCCTGGAACCTATTCTCCCTCCACATGTCACTCTTTCCAACCAGCTTCTTACTGTACCTGTTCCTTGGATTACATCAATCCATGAGTAAACATGAATGCTGTGATGGAACCATCCATGGTCACACAAACAGATTTGGGCCAAGTGACTCTGTTCATGAATTCTATCTGCTGTTCTGCTTGGTTTAAACACCCCTCAAAAATATCTTTGCTTCCAGCAGGACATTTTTGGGGCAGATTTCTTCTCCCCATCACTGTGAACTAAGTAACAGATGATTGCAGTAAAGTATTCTGGTCTAGTGAAGGGTATCCCTGCCAATGCCAGGAGAGTTGGAACTACATGGTCTTATAGAATCATAGAATCACAGAATAGTAAGGTTGGAAGGGACCTCAAGGATCATCCAGTTCCAACCCTCTGCCATAGGCAGGGACACCTCCCACTAGAAAAGGTCACTCAAGGCCCTGTCCAACCTGGCCTTGAACACCTCCAGGGAGGGAGCAGCCACAACCTCCCTGGGCAACCTGNGTTGCTGTCTGGGCTGCATGTGCACACTGCAAGGTCTTCAAGGTCCCTTCCAATCCAAACCATTCTATCGATCTATGACTCTATAAAAATGTTTTTTGTAGGCCTGACCTCTTGACTGTCCCTTCAGTTAAGGCTCCTTCTGTGGAGATTCTGTGTCCCTACTGAACAGATTGGGCTGATAGTGAGGATCATGTAGGGAGAAATATTTCTAGTTAGAATCTTCATCTTTGTTTGCTCTTGGTTGGATTCAGCTCAGATAATATTTTATTAATAATATTTTATTATTGCTGCTGAGAGTTTTGGAGGTTCAATGGGTATGAGAGGGGGACTGTAAATACAGTGGCATCATATAGCTCCTCATAACTGACATATATTGCCCACAGCCCACACTAGATAGATGTCTTTGCTAAGCTGCATTTTCCAAAACACTTCAGCCAGAGTTATTTTATGATGGAAGAAAGTAAAGCCATGAAGAACAAACTCATAACTCTTGTTCTCCTGCTGTGAGAGGACAGAGACCTGTTAAGTGGCTTTGTCGTGCAGAACTCTACACACAGAGATAAAGGAATCTGAGGACAACACTGATGAGGCTGTGACTCAAATAATGGGTTTAGTTTTTGGGCCCCTCACTCCAAGAAGGACATTGAGGGGGTGGAGCAGGTCCAAAGAAGAGTCTGGAGAACAGGTCTGGTGAGGAGCAAATGAGGGACCTGGAGTTGTTTAGCCTGGAGGAGGATGAGGTAAGACCTAGCTCTGCACAGTTCCCTGGAAGGTGGATGTAGTGAGGTGGGGGTCAGAAAAGCCATATAGATGTGGCACCGTAGTGGTCACCTGGCAGTGCTGGAATAACAGATGAACTTGATGACCTGATAGGTCTTTTCCAAGCCAAACAGTTCTATGATTCTATCATTGTATAATTCTGTGATTTTATGATTCTCTGACTGGATGACAGCCCTGAGGCTGCTTGGCAGGTCTGATAAGGTATTTATTAAGTGGTTATTTGCTAATGTCCACTAGTCCCCCCGATGAGTAGAGAAGGTCTCACCAGACATGCAGCACCTCACGGGCAGGCAGGAGAGGACTCCCTCTGACATTGAGACTCTTTCACATGACTGCTTGCCCCCATTTTGAAGCCAGAGACCTTGCAGAGTGTCAGGGAGGATGTGGAAGAGCACAGGGGAGCTCCACCTGCCCAAACCTTCTGTGGGTGAGGGCAGGATGTGGTGCACAGAGACTGAAATATCACCCACCCAATGCTCTGGGTGCAAGATGAGCTGAATGTAATCATGGGAAAAAAAAAAAAAAAGAGGGGGGGGGAGAAAAAAAAAGAGGAAAAAGCCCCAAATAGATCCCATAGATGGTAATGACAATGTTTTGTTATCTTTATGTTGTTTTCTTTGCATGCTTGTTAAAAAGTGGAGTCAGAGTGTCTGAGACGGAGCCCTAACAAGTTCCTTCTAATCAGCCCCGGAATGCTTCTGTCAGGCACAAGAAAAATGCTCAGCTTGAACAAAGCTGCATTTTTCCCCCAAGAAACACATTTGTTTAAAGATTGGCCTGTCAATTTGTGAATCAACATTTCGGCTTGCCTTTTTTTTTTTNTTTTTTTCACTCAGACATCATGCTTACTTTTTTTTTGTTGTTGTTGTTGGTGGTGTGTGTGTGTTTATATTTATTCCCCCCCACCCCCCCACCCAAGAAAGGGAAATAATACAAAGCTGCTATTTGTTGTTTGAAGGAAGTAAACTTCATCAGGTCGACTTAGATGTGTGCTTCAAATGTCACTCAGTACAGCTTTCTTGTAATGAAACGCTGCATACAGATTTCTTCCTTTAGGCTCAAGGGGATTAGACCCAGTAAAAGAAAAATTCAGTCTTCCTGGCTGTGGTGCATCAGAGTGAGAAGTTTAAAATCCACAATTTATTCAAATATTGATATTTCTACTTGTCAGAAGAGAGGTGCCTTGAAATTTCCACTGAGCACTGTTGTCAGAAGAATTGCAAGAAATGTGTCAGATAATTCATAAACGGAGTTCACTACTGTGAAATCAGTTGGGAACAGCACACACACACAAAAAAATAAATATATTCTTGTCGATGTAGAATAGGGGCAATATAACAGAAAATAGCACTCACTTTTCCATCATGTCAAGCAAATGCTCAATTTGGGCCAGGTATTTTTTTTTTTTTTTTTTTTTAAACAGCTTGCTGCTTCTGGAGGAGCCCACAATGCATGAAAAATGTGCTGAGTCCTGCTTGGGAGACAAGAGATCTATTTGTTGGTTTTCTCCTCCCAGAAGAAGAAGGTTCCCAGCCCTTCCCAACCCACTCCATGTGCCTGGTTCTGCATGTGGTTTGCATTAAAGCCTTAAAAAGCTGTGAACGACTGGGGTAATGATGTAAAGCACTAGTGTAAATTCCAAACTGTTGATAGCAGAGGGGAAGCTGAAGAAATTTTCTTCATCTTTTTTAACCCCTGCCATGTGTTGAAGTCATCTAACCCCTTCCATGGAGGACGGAGAAGTGGAGTACGCCAAGAGGCTGGGCAGGCTTGTGATTCCTTCTGGTTCTAGCAACCTCAAAAAGTCCTGCTAATAGCATGAGGCTCTTTCTAGGTTGATTTTTCCTTGATTTCAGCTCTGGAAATGAGTGACGTCAGGAACAAGGCGATGCTGCGCGATAGCTCAGCTGCTTCGTGGCAGGAGTGAGGGCTTGTTGCAAACCACAGCACTGACAAGCCTGGCTGCAGATAACAAACAGCAGAAGAGCAGAAACTGGGGCAAATGGGGAAAGATCCCTAGGAGAACTCATCTCCCATTGCCACATGCTCATCTGCTTTACGGGGCTGCTGACAAGAGGCATCCCTGGTGCCTCCTGCAACCCATCTGGGTGGTGGAGATATGGAACAGGGCAGATCCGATAAGGTTGTGGAGTAGAGGGCTCAAAGGGTTGCCCACAGCATCCTTGTGAGGTTTTGTAATGGACAACTCCCTAAAATACTTTCTCTTTTCCATCTGACACATGAAGAAAGCATTTTCTGTGATTTTTATGGCACTTGTATTGTAGCACCTGTGAAAAAATAAGCAGCTTAGTTGCAGCTGATGTGAATATTTTAGCCGTACCCTTAAAATAACGATATTTTTATTAGTCAGTATAAAAATAGCATTTTTACTAGTGAAGAAGGCATTACAGTGATCACTTTTTATTTTTTTCTTTCAATTCAGCACACACAAAGTATCTTATCCCAGCATTATACTTCTGAGCTAAGTATGACAAAATTTACTTCTCTCAGAGAATCGTAGAATCATAGTCACGGACTCACAGAATCATAAAATCATAGACTCAGAACATTAAAATTTGCTTCTCTTAGAGAATTGTAGAATCAGTCACAGACTTGCAGAATCATAAAATCATAGACTCAGAACATTAAAATTTGCTTCTCTCAGAGAATTGTAGAATCATAGTCACAGACTCCCAGCATCATAAAATCATAGACTCAGAACATTAAAATTTGCTTCTCTCAGAGAATTGTAGAATCATAGTCACAGACTCCCAGCATCATAAAATCATAGACTCAGAACATTAAAATTTGCTTCTCTCAGAGAATTGTAGAATCATAGTCACAGACTCCCAGCATCATAAAATCATAGACTCATAGAATCATTATGATTGGAAAAGTCCTCTCAGATCAGCAAGATCATCACCATGGAGCTAAACTCCAAGGAAGCAAGGAGGTCAATTTCACCAGAGAGTTAAATTTGTAGAGTGTGCTTTTCCTTCTGAGATAGATATATATATATATCTCAACAGCAATTCCAGCTGCTTGAGCAACCCTCACCAAGACCCCCATTTTGCTAGACACCCGCCCCCCCAAACATTCACCCCCAAATTCCCAAACTTTGCTTTGCAAAGCAGGAACCTTTTCCCTAATCCCCTTTTCATTAGCTCCCCATATTCTTTACTTGCTCCAGAGTGGACACTACAAGAGGCTGACATCTTTGGCTCGTTAGAGCATAGATGCCTGCAGAAGCTGACGTTTTCCACGCCTGCTTGCAGCCTATTTTTCCTTTACACCCATTGCTTACTGTCTGCTCGGTGTCGAGGCGAATCTGTCATCTGTGCCAGAGCACACAGCCCGCTGCACCACTGACAGTAAGAAGGTAAACGCTTGCTGCCTGAATCCCCCATTAACTTTGTGAAGCGTATTGATTTCTTGTAAAAATAATGATATTGACAGGCTTTCCAGGAGTAATTGTTTCCAGAGCACAAAGGTCAGAGCTAAGAGTGAAGGGTTTTGGAGCCGGGGTACTCCACAGACATTTGTGTAAAGTGCTGGGGGATGGATGGATAGATGGATGGAAACAAACAGCAACAGTTTGAGACTTTAGAAATTTAAGCGCATTGACAAAACACCTCGTAGGGGGTTTGGCAGCATTTATTGTGCTCATGAGTCATTAATAGCAAGCAGCTCGCTTTGGACAACATCATTGTTTGGCACGGGGGAGATTTGTAGACAAACAATAGCAATAAAAGTAGCTCCAGCCTCTGCTGCTCTGCTTCCCTCCTGCTCCTGGCCTTCCAAAATGATCCTAGGACGTTCTGTGCTTCTGAAGCAGCAGCCCAGAAAAAAACCCTTGAATAATTTGGGGCCGATTCCTTCTGTTTGTGTTTTTTTGCTTGTTAACTCGGGGAAGAAATCAAGCGTTTGGAAAAAAAGGGAAAAAGCAAACAGAGGGAGTTGCCATTGGCCTGAATTAATTGACCTGCCAGAGATAATCAGGCTGTTAGTGATACAGGGTCCTCGTGTGTTAATACAGACTGAGCTCTACCCCCACCCAGCACTGCAGAGCTGGTCCTTGGCGGGGACACACAGAAACCAAGGAGCTCTGTGTCCTGGTGTGCTGGAGAGGAGCAGTAGCTCAGCCCCAGCTCTTGAGCAAACAAGCATTAGCTGGTCAATAGCGATGCTGCAGACTAATTGTGTTTGAAAAATGAAGCGCCGCGGTAAATTGCTTGTAGTTTTGATATGCAGCAGGGCAGTGTTCAGGAGGCTGAATGTCCATCTGTTGGTCAGCCCAGAATTTTCCTCCTCAGAGCACACAAGCATGAAAAGGCTGGAAAATATCCTTTTGCTGTGCTGCAGCATCCTTGGGCTGTACTGTCCACTTGGGACAATGCAGGTAGGAATGCAAGGCTGGCTCCAGAAGCCACCTTTTGCCACTCCTGAGATGAAATACAATGTACAGCCTATTTCTTGGCTAAAATGTGCTCCAAAAATGGAAAGAAAGAAGCAACCGAGCGTTCTCGTTGCTATTATCTAAGAAACTATTCTAAGTGGCAGCTGAAAAAACAGTGATTTAATTTCACTTCATTAAACATAGGTATTTAACCATTTTTATTGCCTCTCTCTTTCTGCTACTTAGCTGCTGATGCTGAAACCTTTGCTGCTATTTTTAGACAGTAAAAAAGTTACTGGATTAGCCAGCCACTCATTAAACTGGGGTCATAAGAAAGCCTGCTACCTTTGTATCAGGGATTGTGCCAGATACAGGGACGAGACTACAGTTACCTCTTAGTGGGGATGCCTGGCATGAGAAATGCCAAGAGAAGAGCCTTTCTGGCAGGTTTAGGAACAGAAAGATGATTAGGGCCATGTTACCAGC
>WBNM01035483.1:51771-62985 GCA_013399055.1 Ramphastos sulfuratus | reverse complement strand
TCTAGATCCTGTTATAACCTGTATAAAGTTTCCATGACCGATGTAAAGAACCAATTGTTATTAAAATTAGTGATGGGGCTGGCAAGTTCTGAATGTTGAATATTAATAAACAATATTAATCTTTGAAAAATATCATCTCACATTAATTAGTTACCCCTCCACTACACCAACTCAAAGCATTTCTGTTGGAAACTGTGCATTAAAAGACTCACCAAACTGAAAATTAGCAGTGATTTTCTTCTTCCTTTCCCCCCACTCTCCCCTTTTTCCTTTTTCTTTTTTTAATAATAAAAGCAATCAGCATTTCCCAAAATACTCCTCTCAGTTATGTATCATCACAAGGCAGAAACTGCTCTTGAATTATCAGTGCGTGAAGGAAACTCTCACAACTTTACAGATACCAGAACAAAGAGCTTGGGTTTTGCTATCATGAAAGATGAACTCAGGTGGCCTTCAGCCTGCCTGTATTTCAAAGCCCATCAGAGGCAGGGCAGCAGGTGTAGCAGTCTCTGGCAGTCAGTTGAAAATACTGATGATGAATTGCATATATGTCCCCAGACCTCTATCCCTGCTCCAAAAGCCAATCTCTCAGACCAAGCTGAAGGCAAACAAGGCTGCAGAGGAGTACCTGCTCTCCCTTGTGCTACACACTGTGTTCTCCTAGGCCAGATGCAGCTGGGGATGGAGTGAATTTAAGTTCAGAGGAGGCAGCTAAGGACAGCAGGGTATAATTTATTTTCCAGCTGCCAGACTGGTGAGAGTCTCTCTCAAAAATATATCTTTTTGCTGTTGAGTACTGCACCCAGTTCTGAGCCACTATTACAAAAGGGATATGGACATGCTGGAAGGTGTCCAGAGAAGGGCCACGAGGATGAGCAGAGGGTTGGAGCTGCTCTGCTGTGAGGAGAGACTAAAGGAGTTGGGGCTGTTCAGTCTGGAGAAGAGAAGGCTCCAAGGAGACCTTATTATGGCCTTTCAGTATCTGAAGGGGGCTACAAGAAAGCTCCTGAGGGACTTTTTAGGATGCCAGGTAGTGATAGGAGTGAGGGGGAATGGAGCAAAACTGGAAGTAGGTAGATTCAGATTGGATGTTAGGAAGAAGTTCTTCACCATGAGAGTGCTGAGACACTGGAACAGTTTGCCCACAGAGGTGGTGGAAGACTCATGGCAGGAAGGTTTTAAGGCCAGGCTGGATGTGGCTCTAAGCAGCCTGCTCTAGTGTGAGGTGTCCCTGCTCATGGCAGGGAGGTTGGAACTAGATGATCTTTGAGGTCCCTTCCAGCCCTGACAATTCTGCGATTCTATGATCGAATGCCCCAAAGCAAATTCTCTTGTACACTATACACCAGCACTGCTTCAGCTTACTCCAAACTCAGATTGATCTGCTTTAAGGAGCTTGGGCAGCAGCAGTGGGACAGAGCAGGAGCTGAGTGTGGCTAGGAAGCCTTCCTTCCTGAGTGCCTTCAGCTCGCTCTTCTGTCTGCAGTCCCACTTCTCCAGCTTCCTGAGTGATGTGAACAAGTCAGCAGGTTAGCTCAGGGAATAGGTTCCCTTGCCTTTTGTCTGTACCCAGTGCTGGAGATGTCTCACCAATGCCATGCCTCACTGTTACTTGGCAGTTGACATTCATGGGACTCTTGTTGTACAGCTGCAGAGGGAAAATCATCCAAGACCGAAATTCGTAAGCCAAGTGGAAGTCAGGTAATAAACAGCAAGTAATAAACAGCCTTTCAACAGGGCTGTCTAATTTCTTCCCAGATGAAAAAGCTCCTTTCTACAGCTACCTTTTGTTTCCTGCTTTTTGCCCAATTATCCACCTAATGAACCAATTTCCCTCTTACTACATCACTCTGCATCAGCAGTCAGAGTACAATGTCTAATTTCACCAAATGCTCTAAAAAGTTGTTGTACTCCCCTGGACATCACAAAGATCTTCCACCAATTCTGTGACATGAGTGAGTTATGACCTTTCTTTCTGTCACCACTCTCCCTGTCCTGCTTTCTCCCCTGCCTCTTGGTTCGTTTTTCATCACTTGTTTATTTCACTCTTGGGTTAAGAATTTGCTGGAAGAATTTCTTAACCACTTCAAGTACCAATTCATACCTTCAGGTTACTCAAGCATTTCTATTTACCAGCCTTTGAGTTTTTTCATTAAATATTAGTTAGCAAGCAGCAAGCATCCTTCATACAGCTGAAGTTCCAGCCAAAATCCATACCATGTCATTATATACTATAATAAAATGTATTGATTAGTCTGAAACTAGTGAATCAAGTGGAACTTCCACTCTCTGCTATGAGCAAAATCAGAGCTAAATCCAATTTCAAACCTGCTCCTTAGAACTGACCTTTCAGGGGAAGCTAAATTCCAACCATTCTGTGTTTGCATCTTCATTTAAAAAACAACAAACCAACCATCAGATAAAGCCAAACAAGCAAATGAAAATAACCCCCAAATTCAAAAGAATGGAACCACTGCATACTTGCAGCCCAGTTTCAATTGTTCAGGTAGTAGTCCCTTTGAGTCCAATGCCTTTCTGCCTGCTCAGCCACCCGGTTTGAGAAGGGAGATGGAAAGATTGGCAACTGGAGACATGGAGCAGGCAGGAATGAGCTTGTAGTGGAAGACATGAAGACAGAAGGAGACTCAGCATCTCCAGCTCAGTCTGAGCTGAGTGAGGAGCCACAGAACACATGCCAGGTGTCCAAACCAAGTGACACCCAAGTTCAACAAGGCTTTGCTGCTTCTGAATGCCATCTATTTATACACACACTACATCCAAACCTTAAGCCTGCAGAAGCTATTAGATGGTCCCAAAATTAGATAGCTTTTTTCATCAGAGGGATCCAAAAGCAGTTGAGAGCCTACTTCTGCCATCTATGAAATGTGGTGTGGGTCTGCAGACAGCTGCTGGCTTTGGCCAGAGCATAAGCCAGTGCCCAGCAACTGCTGCCTGTAGAGAGCAAGGCCATTTTCATCTGGATGCTTGCTTGAACCATAGCGCAGAGTCTCTTTTGCCTTTAGTCGCTGCCCTGACCCTGGATACCTATCTGGATCCCTTCCCTGTTTCCCATGTCAGGGGGCTGATGTGGCCAGAGCAATCCTGGTCAGACAGAGAACTGTTTGACAAGATGAATGAGGCAGAAACTCCTTTGCTGTTCTAGCAACTGAGTTCCAGAAATGCAGAGGGCAGAGAGTCTCAGAAATCTTCTCAGTAGTCCTTTATTACTGCATTGATGAATCCCTGGCATTACAGACTCTTAAGAATCCCATTTATAGATGAATCAACTGAGTCTTAGAGTCCCTTGCAGAAGCATTCTGGAAGCCCTTAACAGAAGTAGCAACTGACAGCAGCAGTCCCAAGCATCATCCCTGCACCACAGCCAAAATCCCTAACCAAAGAAGTCAGAGAATCAACCGGGTTGGAAAAGAACTCTGAGATCAAGTCCAACCTATCACCTAACACCTTCTAATTAACTAAACCATGGCAATAAGTGCCTCATCCAGACTCCTCTTAAACACCTCTAGGGATGGGGACTCCACCACCTCCCCAGGCAGCCCCTTCCAATGCCAATCACTCTTGCTGAAAAGAATTTCTTCCTAGCATCCAGCCTGAACTTGCCCTGGCACAGCTTGAGGCTGTGTCCTCTTGTTCTGTCACTGCTTGCCTGGGAGAAGAGCCCAACCCCTCCTGGCTACGACCTCCCTTCAGGTAGTTGTAGCCAGCAATGAGGTCTGCCCTGAGCCTCCTCTTCTGCAGGCTGCACACCCCCAGCTCCCTCAGCTGCTCCTCGTAGGGCTGTGCTCCAGGCCCCTCACCAGCCTTGGTGCCCTACTGCCTGAACTACCTGATCTTTATATACTTTCTTATCTTACATTCAGCCAGTAAAATCCAACTGCCTATATAAACTAAAGCATGCTCCCAATGAAAGGTGCCATCATGGCAGCAGGGCTGGCTCTGCAGCATGTTCCAATCAATGGGTGCCAACATGTAAGGATTCTGCTCTTGGCATACATAGCAATCAACTGGTCAGCTAAGGAATCATGCACTCTACATGCATCCAGTGGCTGCAACAGATACCCACAACAGGGCTGGGAATGTCAGTTTTACCCCTCCAGCCCTCCATCTGCATGGGTGGGCAGAGGGCTGACTGGTCGCTGCAGCCCTGCAGGGCCACTCTGGGCATCACAGTCCAGAGCAGTGAGAGCACAGTACCATGTACCAAGTGTGCCTAGGGGGTGGGAGGAGTCAGGATACTGCTGAGTGAAGCAAGAGCAAAGCAGTAAAGGGCATCAAGAGGCACTTTGAACCAGAGGTTGGCTGGAGCAGCATTGCCGAGGCAGAGGTGACAAGAGGAGATGAGGATCAGTGCAGGAAAAGAAAGTGGGAAAGGCAGAGAAGGAGAGAAGACACAAAGCACACAAGGTGGTTTGTTGCTTTTTATTGGTGTCACTGACATTATGGTTCACCAGAGAAGTATTTCAGTGGTGTCAGAACACCCCAGTAAATCAGTACAAGTCCTCACAGTTACAGAGGTGCAGTTTCCTATGTCTCTGCTTTCTCCCTCAGGTTTTATGGATTCCAGGTCAGTATTTTGTCTCCAGTCCCTGAGTCACTCTAACCAGCTCAGCACTTTCAGTTC
Organism: Ramphastos sulfuratus; assembly: GCA_013399055.1. Lineage (NCBI taxonomy): Eukaryota > Metazoa > Chordata > Aves > Piciformes > Ramphastidae > Ramphastos > Ramphastos sulfuratus. The sequence goes on along the minus strand of WBNM01035483.1, from coordinate 58,343 downwards.
TGCCTGTTCATACTTTCCTTATCTGGCAGGGTTTCAGTTTACACACTCGCAGAGCTCAGCAGCAGGCAGCCAAGGTCAGGCAACGGTGCTGCACTGAGGGCGGCTGCAGGTCTGGGCTACAGGTCTGGGCTGCAGACCCTGCTGCGTGCCGGAGCCTGGCTGCAGAGCTCAGGAAGGTCACGCGGTCCCCTCTCATGCATCTTGCATAGGAGGTACAACTGCACGGGCCAGATGCCACCCGGACCTGCCGATGTGGCAGATGGGCACCCACGGGGAGGCACATCCCTTCCTGTGCCTGATCTCAGACGCATCACTCAAGATGACTTTCACAGCGATGCTGTGAGCCTGGCATTCTGTGCAAGGTGAAACACAGAGGTAATCTGTGTGCACAGGCTTCAGATGCACATCTGCACAGCCTTACCTTCTCTCGTGTTTTCTGTCTCTCAGAACACACGCAGTTGAACAGGGTACCCTGGCAACCCTCCTAGTCGGGGAGAAGTCACACAGCTTTACAATACATGGTTTGAAGTCCGATTTTAGATACAGTTTTGTGTCATTCATTTATGAATTTGGGGAGGAGGAAGGCAGGGGAAAATGTACAACATTACCAAATTAATTTTAAAAAAAGAGAGAGAGAAAATGTTGCCAGAATCACCACTGTCAGTCTTTCTGAGAAGGGTACAGCTGAACAGACAGCAGTGCTCTCATGCATACCTAACCTCTGCTCCTCACAGCTCAGGTCATGTCCTTCAGTTTTCCTTTCCACTGACAAGTGTTGCATACATATTCTTGTCCTTCCATTCAGAACTCACAGCAGCTTGTGAAACCCTGCTGCCTGCTAGCTGTCAGAAGCACTGCCAACGACAACACAGCTCACAGACCTCATTGCTGTCTACAGCTACCTGAAGGGAAATTGTGGAGAGGCTGCTGCTGGGCTCTTCTCACAGGTAATTGGAGACAGAACAAGGGGGAATGGCCTCAAGCTGAGGCTGGGCAGGTTTAGATTGGACATTAGGAAAAAGTTTTTCACAGAGAGAGTGGTCAGGGACTGGAATGAGCTGCCCAAGGAGGTGGTGGAGTCACCCACCCTGGATGTGTTTAAGGGTGGTTTGGTGCTTGGGGATATAATTTAAGGTAAACCTTGTAGAGTAGGGTTCTAGGTTGGACTTGGTGATCCTGAGGGGCTTTTCCAACCTGGATGTTTCTGTGATTCTGTGGCCTTCAGTGTGAACATTTCATAGGGTACCTGATCCCAGGAGGGAAATAAAACTCTTCATCTGCAGTCTAAGCATCAGCCTGGAAGAAATTTAATTATAGCAACTACAGAAGTGTTTATTACAAGCTGCTTTGGGTTTTAATTTTATGATTCTAGTATTTTCAGTTGTAATACAGAGCTATATTTATTCTAGAGAGACTGTTTTGAAAATAAGTTAGACTAAATGCCTTTATGGTAAGGGATGATGGTGGAGAATGAGTGCATTACACAGACCTCTCTGCTTTGCAAACCGAAATGAATGACTAAGGTGGTATCAGTGACACTACAAATGCTGTTGTTACATGTCTTAGTTCTTCTTTTCTTCCTAGTGGGTCCACATCTGGAATATTGTGTCCAGCTTTGGGCTCGCCAGTTCAAGAGAGACAGAGATCTGCTGAAGACAGCCCAACAGAAAGCTACAAGGATGATAAAGGGACTTGAATCTCTCTCCTATGGAGACAGACTGAGAGACCTGGAGCTGTTTTGTCTTTAGAAGAGAAGGCTGAGAGGGAATCTTATGAATGTCTATAAAGATCTGAGGGTGGGTGTGAAGATGAAGGTGTCAGGCTCTTTGCAGTGGTGCCCAGTGATAGGACTGGGAACAACATGTACAAGCTGGAACTCAACAGGTTTCACTGAACTTAAGGAGAACTTTTTTTCCTGTGAGGGCACTGGAGCCGTGGAACAGGCTGTCAAGAAAGGTTGTGGAGTCTCCTTCTCCAGAGACTTTCACAACCCACCTGGATGTGTCCCTGTGTGGCCTGCCCTAGGTGATCCTGCTTTGGCAGGGGGTTTGGACTTGACCTCTGGAAGTCCCTTCCAACCTCTAATACTCTGTGATTCTGGCTCAGCCCAAGCAGGACAGGGGGAGACCCTGAACTCTGGTTCTGTCTATCCTGTAAAGACAGATCTACAAACCACATTATCACTAACACCACCTATTGCAGCTGTCAAAAAAGAGGGGGAAAGGAAAAGCAAAGGAATCACATTGCACACAGAGAGGAGTTTAAGAACATGGGACTGGGCAACTGTTTCTGGAGAACTGGAGACAACTGCATAATAAAGTTGCTTTCATAAGTTGATCAAAACCCATCTTAAATTAAAGTGACAGGAAACTCATTGGGGGAAAGCTAAGGGGGACTGGAGGTTAACAGACCAATTTTTTTTTCCTTTTTATTCCTTACCCACACAGCCAAAGCAGCCATAAGGCACAATAACTCAGAGCTTCTCAGCTGCACAATTACATATAAATGGAACAGCTTAGAAGTCATTTGTTTTACTAAGCAGACTGTGCAATTAACACAAGGAACACAATCTCATCACTAAAGGAGGTGCTGCTCCTGCTGCCCCTGAACTGACTGACCAGCCAACAGCAGGGCAGGTGGGAGACCTACTCTTCACCCTATCACCTTAGCACAACCTAAGCGTTCACAGAAGGCAAATTTCATTTTGGATGGATTTAAAAAAGAACCAACTGTAGTCTAGATTTCTTCATTCCCCTCCCTCAGCTGTGCCTTGAGGAAATGAGCAGCAACTGGAGATATTGGGCACTAGCTACAGAGATCTCAGCAGCCTGTGAAGTAGTTTTCATCCAGCTTTTGTAGTGGCTCTATATGGTGTTGGGAAGTTCACTTTGCACTCAGTATCTTCCAGCTCAGGTTTACTACTACATGTTTTGAGAAGAGGTTAACTGTATTCCTTGATTTGTCTTCAGTAAAGTAATTCTGCTGTCAGGCAAAAGTAACCCAGTGGATAAGTGTGTCTGGTTGTACTCTGCTCAGGTGAGGCCACACCTCCAATATTGGGTTCAGTTTTGGGCACTTCATTACAAGAGGGATGTGGAGGTGCTGGAGACAGAGCAGAGGAGGGCATGGAAGCTGGGGAAGGGTCTGGAGAATAAAGCTTATGAGGAGTGACTGAAGGAGCTGGGGATGGTTAGTGTGAAACAGAGGCTGAGGGGAGACCTCATGGCTGTTTACAGCCTGAAAGGAGGTTGTGCAGAGGTTGGTGCTGGTCTCTTCTCACAGGTTATTAGTAGGAACAAGAGGGAATGGCCTCAAGCTGTGACTGAGCAGGTTTAGACTGGACATTAGGAAATGTTTTTTTCCCAGCAAGAGTGATCAGGCATTGGAATGTGCTGCCCAGGGAGGTGGTGGAGTCACCAACCCTGGGTGTGTTTCAAAGTCGTTTGGATGTAGTGCTCACAGCTATGGTTTAGGGTGCACCTTGCAGAGTAGGGCTATGGGCTGGGCTTGGTGATCCTGAGGGGCTTTTCCAGCCTGAATGTCTCTGTGATTCTGGGTTATATTCAGTAAAGGAAGGGACCTGCACTTAGTACACAATCATATAAATTAGTAAAGAAGTAAGAGCTTGACAGGAGCACAAGCAACAAGGAGATGTGGGCAGTCCAGGTGCTGCAGACTTCAGATCTAGTTTTGTTTGAAAATGGAGCATCATCTGCCTTTCATAGAGGAAGTGAGGATTGCTTTTCTGTTCTCAGTAATCATCCCCTGCATCCAATATACATTTGGAGACTCTGACATACTGTTTTGACCACAGACAAAGTACAATGATACCATTTCAAACTATAAATATTTAATATAAGTATGGGGTGATTTTCTAAAACATGTTTCTACATTTCTTAGGCAAGGGAGAAAGACTATGCTGCTAATTAGAGGAAGCAAATCCCTATGTTGCACAGTGATCCTTTGTATCCCACCTATTTAAAAACCTCATAAAAGTGCTTTATAAATCTAACTTCTTTTTGACAGGCAAACCTGGTCAGATGTTGAAGATAAACCATTAATTCCCTTTGGACAATCTTTCATTAAAAAAAAAAAAAAAAAGTGATCCAGAGTGATAAATCACTTGCATGAACAAACACAGCTTCTGTCAGTAATTGAGCTTGCTTGCCCTAGGCATTAAGTTCATTACATAGGGGAAGAGATAATGTTTGTAGTTACAGTTCCCAGTATCACATTTTCCTTTCCCAGATCACACTTACTCATAGTATCCAGCAGCAGTTACATAAGATACTGTTCCAAGCATTTATACTCCACCTCTTGCAAACAATAAACTGCACCAAATTAGCCCCTGACGTGCTCTGTACTAGCAGAGCAATTTGCAGATCAGTCATGAAGCATCAGAAGCACTGTTTGTCAGCAGCCAGCACGCCCCTAGTTTCCGACAGTGACACCTGCAAGTGCTTGGTTATACGAACTTAGAGTGGCTGTCATGGGGCTGAGAGACCCTCAGGTGGAAGGATGAGTGCAGTGTTACATATTTACCCCATTCCTGGGAGCTGGAGTACATATCCATCTGATGCAACATCATAAGATGTCCCAAAAGCAACATTAGCAAGGGCTGAGACCTCTGCTTTCTACTGCTAGTATCCATCACACACTACTCATTACAGCATTAGGAGAGGCCCACCTTTAGTCTGTACCTGGGGCTAAGCTGCCAGGACCTCTCCCCAGCAGAGGAGGGGCATCAGGAAAAGGAGAAAAGAGCCACAGGTTGAAATGAAAATGGATTTAGTGGAAAAATAACATCTGCACAAAGTACCTGAAGTGATACTCACCCAGCAAAGGTGCAGCAGCCACAGTATCCAAGCAGCACACATAAGGAGCGGGCTAAAGAGGAGCCCAAGGCAGAGGCTCTACCAAGAGACTCCCTCCTTCCCCACACTCCCCCCTTTACACTGAGTGTGATGCTGGTGGTCTGGGACACACCTGTGACCAATTCAGCCCAGCTGTCCTGGCTGACTCAGAGCTGCTGATGGCCTGCAGCCCACGGCTGGCCTGGCATTCCTTAGCACTGGAGCAGGCTGCCCAGAGAGGTTGTGCAGTCTCCTTCTCCAGAGACTTTCAAAACCCATCTGGATATGTCCCTGTGCAGACTCCCCTGAGTGATCCTGCTTTGGCAGGGAGGTTGGACTTGGTCACCTCTGGAGGTCCTTTCCAATCTCTAATATTCTGTGATTCTGGCTCAGTAAAAACAGGACAGGGGGAGACCCTGAACTCTGCTGTTGCCCTATCTACCCTAGTTTGCTTGCTTAGCTGTGTATATTTCTACTTATTCTTCTACTTATCCTTCAGCATAAGCTCTCTCCACATGCCAACCATCAGCCCTTGAGAGCAGAGAGTGCTTCTTTCTCCAGTACATTTGTTTTTCTTTTTTAAAACCCTCCTGCATGAAACAGGCTTCTTGCTTTTCTCAGTGGACTCTTGATCCCATCTATTCACCCAGCACTGTGCCTAATTACTACTGGAAAAAAAAAAAAATGTTCATCTTAACTTGAAAAATAACAGCAACAAATCATTTAATTCCTCAGTGANTCACTGCCCTCCAGCAGGTCAGTCCCCAACCTATACTGATCCATGGGATTGTTCTTTCCCAGGTGCATGAGTCTGCACTTGCCCCTGTTGAACTTCATTCAATCTCCTCCTGCCCAACTCTCAGCCTGTCTCTCTCTGAATGGCAGCACAACTCTCCTGTGTGGCAGCCACTCCATCCAGCTTGGTGTCATCAGCAAACTTGCTGGCAGTGCACTCCATGCCCTCATCCAGGTCATTAATGAACACATTGAATAACACTGGTCCCAGTACTGACCCCTGAAGAACTCCACTGCTCACAGGCCTCATTTGATGCTGATTATGTATCACTTCCTTTGTACTGCCATCCCCACATCCTTCCAGTAGCCATTTTCACTTCAATATTTGTTTCAACTTTGCAGTAAGTGGGAGCTGTTTGTGCCCTCAACTTTTACTGGCAGTCAACACAAGATTTCATTAGCTCAGGTTCGCCTCTGCAGTCCTCCCACCAAATTCAACCAGCAGGCAGGTTTTACCACCCTGATCATTCTGGAAGGGGTTGTTTTGACAGACAATTGTTTTCAGCAAACAAAAATTCATGTTCTGTTTCGCAAAGCCACCTTTGAGGGATGATAGAGGTGTAAGAGCATGTTAGGAAAAACAACATCTGCTTAGTGTCAAAGCAGTACCTGCTCACTCCACAAAGGCTGTCATCAGTCAGCAGCTGATGCAGCCTCTGCTCTGTCCTCTCAGCTGTGTCAAATCATAGGAATCAAAACTAGGGGGCTAAGGCATTAGCAGGGGGGCACAGGGAGCAGAAGGATTAGCAAGGCTATGTACACAGGCATTAGAAAGGGCATTGCAGAAATTCAGCTACCATGAAATAAAGCAACAAAAAGAAAACAAATTAAACCCTCCCAAACCAGAAACATCAAGAACAAACAAAAACTCCTAAACCAAACAAAAACTCCTAAACCAAACAAAAACCTCTAAACCAAACAAAA
>WBNM01035483.1:18375-51622 GCA_013399055.1 Ramphastos sulfuratus | reverse complement strand
CCCCCCCCCCCCCGCAAAAAAAAAAACCACAAGCAAACAAGAAAAAAGCCCCAAACAAAGAAGAAAATCAGCCTGCCATAATCGTTTCTGTTGACTTGAAATAGACTTGGATAAAAAAATGAAATCACAACTTATGCCAGATTGGGGTTTCAGCAGAAACTTGAGGTGATGTCTATTTTCCCATGCAAAATGCAACTAAGTCACTAGCTAGAATGGAAATATAAATGATTACTTAGCTCAGGTCTGATCTCAGAGAGTCAGCAAAAAGAAGCAAAGTAAGATCAGGACCTTAACCACGGGGAAATACAAGTACAAGATGCATGTCTCTGTTATATAACACCTAGCACACGTGAATGGCTTCAGCAGGTTGTGTTATGCTTCCTTCATAACAAAGCATTTGAACTTAGCACACAAGGATGGCAAGGAACTGAAAAAGATCAAAAGCTTGGAAGAAAGCAGGGCTGCCCATGGGCTCTGCTAGCAGCCTGGATGACAGGGAATTGAGAATGTGTTGCTTGGTCATTTTAACATTAAACTATGAAAATCTTTCCCTGCACAGCAAGACTATTTATCCTTTAGAGTTGTTCTCNACATCCATTGCTCCTTGTCCTATCCCAGGGAGCAAGTGAGCAGAGCCTATCCCTCCCCTCCTGACCCCCAGCCCTCAGATATTTGTAAACATTTATTCAATTCCCTCTCAGTCTTCTCTTCTCCAGACTAAGCAGCCCCAGGTCCTTCAGCCTCTCCTCATCAAGCAGTGCTCCAGTTCCCTCATCATCCTTGTATCTCTTTGCTGGACTCTCTCTAGCAGATCCCTGTCCCTCTTAAACTGGGGAGCCCAAAACTGAATGCAGTACTCCAGATGAGGTCTCACCAGGGCAGAGTAGAGGGGGAGGAGAACCTCCCTTGATGTGCTGGACACACTCTTCTTAATTCACCCCAGGATCCCATTGGCCCTCTTAGCCATCAGGGCACATTGCTGTCCCATGGATGGTATCCACCAGCATTCCCAGGTCCCTTTCCACATGGCTGCTCTCCAGCAGATCACCTCCCAACCTGTACTCCACGTAGCAATGAATATTAAGTTAGTTGTGAGGGTTTCTTTCTTAAATTCGTATTAATTCCCTGTTACTAAGTCTATACAGCTCAACAGCTCTTGCATACTGAAGGGCTCACAGTAGCCTTTCGCGTGGAGCCCTTCGAGAGCTGGCAAGCGTCTATTAGGAGCGCCATCTCGTGGTGACAGGCTGTAAGCGACAGCCGCTAGAAGCGCTTCTAACTGCATTGCTACTTATGATCACAGAATTCTTTCGGTTGGAAAAGACCTTCAAGAGCATCGAGTTCAACCATCATCTAGCTTTGCCAAGGCTGGGGCTAAAAAACATGTTCCTTAGCATCACATCTCTGCCTCTTCGAAACGCCTCCAGGGACGGAGATTCAACCACCTCCCTGGGCAGCTGTTCCAGCGATTGGGAACTCTTTCAGGGAAGAAGTTTCTTCTAATCTGCAACCTAAATCTCACCTGGTGTAACTTGAGGTCATTTTCTCTCATACTAGCATTTATTACCAGGAAGAAGAGACCAAATCCCACTTGGCTCCAGCCTTCTTTCAGGGATCTGTAGAGAGCCAGAAGGTCTCTCCCTATCCTACTTTCCTCCAGACTGAACAAGCCCAGGTCCCTCAGCCACTCCTCACCAGCCCTGTTCTCCAGACACTTTGCCAGCTTCATTGCCCTTTTCTGGACCCACTCCAGCATCTTAGTCCCTGCTGATCCAGATCTGGGTGCTGGTGATCTTCTTGGCCACCTGAGCACACTGCTAGCTCATGTTCAGCCGCATGTTAAGCAATGGCCCCAGGTCTTTCTCTGCTGAGCGGTTTCCAGCCACTGCCCCAAGCCTGGAGTGTTCATGGGGCTGTTGTGATCCAAGTGCAGGACCTGGCCCTGGGTCTAATTGGATCTAGCTGGCCTCAGCCCATCAGTAAAACACTGGTTTTGCAGAAAGGAGCTATTCCTGCACCCCTTTTCAGAAGCGTGTAGCACTCTTCTCATTAGCCATTCTGGGTGCAAAGGACTGTGACCATGGCTGTCCTGCCCTCATCTGTGTACAGTGATGATTAATGATGCAGAGAGCAGCAGTTTCATTAGGAGATGGGATGCATTTATTAGCATTTTAAACAGACTCCGATTGCCACATGTACCAAGTCAAAAAGCCCACTAAATTGTGACTCTATTTGCACAGAATTTAGTGGTTTAGTCTAAGATGTATAGAAAAAACATTTGTCCCAAGATATGTCTCTAAAGTAGAACCCTGTGAGTGTGCTTTGTCCTCTCCATCCTTTGGTTGGTATCTAAAAGGTTGAACTGAAGTATAGAAAGGACACTTTCAATTTGTCTTATACATGTCTCACTGTGAGCTTGGAAATGAACTGAACCTGGCCAGTGGATCACAACTTGCTCATGAAAGCAGAGAGAAATGTCTGTCTGCTAGAGGGTAGGGAAGCTTTACAGCAGGGTCTAGACAGGTTAGATTGATGGGCCAGGGTTAATTGTATGAGGTTCAACAAGGCCAAGTGCCAGGTCCTGTACTTCTGTCACAACAGCCCCATGGTAAGTTACAGACTGGGTGGTTGGAAAGCTGCACCTTGGAAAGGGACCTGAGGGTACTGGTTGACAGTGAGTGAATACAAGTCAGCAGAGTGCCCAGCTGGCCAAGAAAGCCAGTGGCATCCTGGCTTGTATTGCAAACACTGTGGCCAGCAGGGACAGGGAGGTGATCATGACCCTGTACTTGGCACTGGTGAGGCCACACCTCAAGAATTGTATTCAGTTCTGGACCACTCACTATGGGAAGGACAGTGAGGAGCTGGAGCCTGCCCAGAGAAGAGCGACAAGGCTTGTGAAGGGCCTGGAGCACATGGCCTACAAGGAGCACCTGAGGTAGCTGGGGTTGTTCAGTCTGGAGAAGAGCAGGCTGAGGGGAGACTTCATTGCTCTCTACAACTATCTGCAAGGAGGTTGGAGTGAGGAAGGGGACAGCCTCTTTTCCCTGTTGGCAAGCAATACAACTGCAGAAAATGACATCAAGCTGTGCCAGGGGAGGTTTAGGCTGGAGATTAGGAAATATTCCTTCACTGAAAGAGTTCTCAAATATTAGCATGGTCTGCCCAGGGCAGTGCTGGAGTCACCATTCCTAGAGGTATTTAAATGGCATGTGGATCTGGAGCTTAGAGGCATTGTTTAGTGAGGGACTTGCAGTGCTGGGTCAAAGGTTGGACCAGATGCTCTTGAAGGTCTCTTCCAACCAAAGATAGATAGAAAGAATAGAAGGAAGGGATCCAAGAGCATTTAATAAGCTGTAAAATCTCTCTTAACTTTTGAAAGCTTGGGAAAACCAGTAATAATTATCTACATTCAATAAAGCTGACATTTGCATAGGCACTTGCCTCCTGTGTACATTCACCTCATTTCCATAATGAAAGCATCTCTTGCCCAACCCATCACAACACACACTGTATAATGAAATTTAAAACTAATGATCCATATCCTAACAGCCATGAGTCAAGTCAGTGTGCATTAGTAGTCCATTTGCAGCTCTCCAGGGACAGGGAGAACAAGGCTAAGCACATCCAGTAGCTGTTTAGTACACAGCCTGTTCTTTGGGCAGCAAAACCAAGTTCACCATCTCTGATACTTGAACCTCTGTGACATTTCCTCTGTGAGGAAGGGCTGAGAGGCCTGGGGCTGTTTAGCTTGGAGGACAAGGCTGAGGGGAGATCTTACTAATGCTTACAAATATCTAAAGGGTGGGAGTCAGGAGGATGGGACCAGCCTTTTTTCAGCTGTCCCCAATGACAGGACAAGAGGCACAAACTCATACATAGCAAGTNTTGGCTCTTTAAACCCACGACAGTGACCCTGCTCTACCAGGGGCAGCTGGACTCAGTGATCTTCAGAGGTGGCTTCCAACCCCTACCGTTCTGTGACATACTAAGCCATGGGAGATTTCCTTTCCCATGCCAGTTCCTCAGAATACACTTTCCAGACAAGTCTGGTTTAGGTCCAGCTTAAACAAAGTGTTTCTTTACTGATCTTAGAGGCCTTTTCCAGCCTTAATGATTCTGATTCTATGTGCTCATGGTAGTGTTGGGTTCACAGTCACATCTGATGATCTTAAGAGGTCTTTTCCAATCTTAATGATTCTACAACATTTGCTGTTTTTGAGGTGGATGTATTTCCCCCTGGGTTGATACAAATCACCTCACTAACATGTTAATCTCAACAAAGTGAATTATGAGATCATTTACTACAGACTTCACTTTCATGGAAGCACAGGACAGAACATACCCTTCTTGTAACCACTTGTACCCAGTTCACACTGATAAGGATTAATCAACATTATTTGCAAAGAAAGTGCTACAGGGTGGATCCTGCAGTATTTATTGAAAAAATATATAGTGGATAACCATTAGGTGGTTGTATTTCAGGTATGTTGAGTGTGATACACTTAACACTGTGTGTTCTTAATGTCCTTGAAAAACAAAGCTGATCCCTTGGAAAAAAAATCTTCCACTTAAGAGTCCCATCTGCTAAAACATTCAAACACCTCAAAAATTCTTTTTAAATCAGCAGATACTAAGAAAACAGAATTATCTTCTGAAGTTGTCTATGTTTAGTCCATCTGGGGTTATATCGTAGCAGTCGCTCTATCACCCAGTCACCCCTCCCCAGCAAAGAAGGGGGAAGCAGGAAAAGAAGAGCCATAGATTGAAATGAAATTGGATTTAATGAAATAGCCAAGCCAATACCAATGTCACAGAAAGCACAGGAAGTGATACTAGCAAAGGTGTAGCTATCATACTAGACAGCAAGGCAGGCCTTGAGAGGGGTGAAGAGGAGGAGGGTGAGGAGGAACCCGTCAGGAAGCTCCCCCCCTCTTGGCAAGCTCTTCCCTTTACCCTGAGTGTGATGCTGGTGGTGTGGGACACACCTGTACCCAACTCCACACAGCTGTCNATAACCATTAGGTGGTTGTATTTCAGGTATGTTGAGTGTGATACACTTAACACTGTGTGTTCTTAATGTCCTTGAAAAACAAAGCTGATCCCTTGGAAAAAAAATCTTCCACTTAAGAGTCCCATCTGCTAAAACATTCAAACACCTCAAAAATTCTTTTTAAATCAGCAGATACTAAGAAAACAGAATTATCTTCTGAAGTTGTCTATGTTTAGCCCATCTGGGGTTATATCGTAGCAGTCGCTCTATCACCCAGTCACCCCTCCCCAGCAAAGAAGGGGGAAGCAGGAAAAGAAGAGCCATAGATTGAAATGAAATTGGATTTAATGAAATAGCCAAGCCAATACCAATGTCACAGAAAGCACAGGAAGTGATACTAGCAAAGGTGTAGCTATCATACTAGACAGCAAGGCAGGCCTTGAGAGGGGTGAAGAGGAGGAGGGTGAGGAGGAACCCGTCAGGAAGCTCCCCCCCTCTTGGCAAGCTCTTCCCTTTACCCTGAGTGTGATGCTGGTGGTGTGGGACACACCTGTACCCAACTCCACACAGCTGTCCTGCCTGCCTCAGAGCTGCTGATAGCCTGCAGCCCATGGCTGGCCTGGCATTCTGGCACAGCAAAACCAGGACAGAAGTCTTCCCTGTCCACCCTTCAAATCACTGTCCCCCTGAGAGGCAGGACTGTGACTAAAGGCAAGTAATGAGCAGCTGCCAAGGCTGTAAGCAAAACAAAGTAATTTTCCTTAATGATGCTATGATTCTACTCTTACAAGAAAAAGTGTAAATATAGATGCCACATTTGTCCTTCCATTTGGTACATCTGTCCTTAAGGTTTTGTGTGGTATTAGTGTTCAGCAAAGATTGGTCTATACAGAAGAACAGCAGCTCAACTAAAGCTCTACTGTTAGTCCAGGTCAACAAAGCTAGTGGAGATGTGTCTCTGTGCCTGTTCATACTGTGAACCTGGCTATACTGACTTAGACTTCAACACCCTCAGACCAGCTGGAGCACACTGGGTGTATGCCAAGCCAAACTGCCTTAAAGAACCCTGCAAAGCATCACAAGGCAGATATGCTTCTGTCTATCATTAGCACACTAAGAAGTTCATATTGCATGACAATAAATATTCAGTGTGCATGAGGTGAGCAAAAGCCAAAACCTTCCACTTGTTGTCCACTTAGACATTAATGCCCCTTGAATCTTTCATAATACTGACAGTGGGGGTGGGGTGGGGGGAAGAGCAATAGAAATAGCAGTGTTTGTGGAACCATAGCATTTGGCTGACTGGCACTCAGAAAAGCTGGGCTGGGAAGGCAGAAGGATGGTTTCCCTTACTATCCTATGGCCCTGCTGCTAGTATAGCTGGAGTATGCTGGAAATGTTTTCTCCTCCCTTCTTCCAGGCCGAGCAGGACAAGGCAAGGCAGAGAGTTGCACAACACAGCCACTACAACAAAGTGCCACATCCAGGATCACCTCATTTTATGATGCCCATTACTAGAATCCACAAGCAGATGTGGTGCACAAATATAATTCACTTAAGTTATAACAAAGGCTTCAGACATTGAGAAAAGTATCAATACCACACACACTGCCTTTCACATGTTTAGTCCACACTGAAAGCCCAGAACCAACTGTAACTTCTCATTTTTCCTTATTTGTTTCATATCAACTGCTAGCATGGTTGATATGACATGAAAATAGCAAGCAGAAATGTTACTAATACCTTCTCCTTCAAAGCAAGCTTGAGTTGCTGCCATGACCTTTGAAATATTGATCATCTGAGTCATGCCAAAATAAGCCCTCTGCCAACTGAGGTCTGTTTAACTTAATCACAGAATGCATGAGTTTGGAAGGAGCCCTCAAAAATAATTTTGTCCAACTCCAGCTGTAAGCAGGGACAGGTGGCTCAAGGTCCCATCAAGTTTCACCTTGAATGTCTCCAGGGAAGGGGGCTCCACCACCTGTCTGGGCAACTTGTTCCAGTACTTCACCATTCTCAAAAGAACTTCCTCCTAATGTTTGACCTAAATCTACTCTGCTCCAGTTTCAAATCATTTCCCCTTGTCCTATCACCACAGGCACTTTCTACAGAGTCCCCTTCCCAGCCTTTGTGTAGGTTCCCTAAAGATACTGAAATGCTGTTCTAAGGTCTACCCCACAGCCTTCTGCTGTCCAGGCTGAACAGCACCAACTCTCTCAGCCTGTCCTCATAGCAGATGTGCTCCAGCCCTCTGATCATCTTTGTAGCCCTCCTGTGGACCTGCTCCAGCAAGTCCATGTCATTTTATTGTAGGAAACAGTCGCTGTGGCAGATGCACATCTTGCTTGGGTCTTTCACTTTGAGCTGGAAGAAATGACAACTCTTTGCCATCATGACTAGATGGCGTCTTCACCTCGTGTGGCATAAAGTACAAGCAGACACAGAGGGGAAGCAACAGTTCAAAGCCTCAGATGAGTTCTAACATCTAGAAGTTGTTGCCTCTTTGAAAAGCTACACTGTTATCAATTACTGCTTCTCCTGATAACTTTTTGTGTTTGAAGCTTAGTGGAAAACAGCCTTCCATAGCTCTGTGTCCTCACATCTGATGACTCTTACTGTTGACCTGTGTCTGCACACCATTCAAAACTTGCCAATACATCATTTCACCATTTCTCCTAGTGTGAAATGTAGTTATAATCTTATGTCCTTGCCAAATACAATCTACAGTCAGCAGAACACATTTGTCCATAGCTAAATGATCTCCTAGGGCAACCTGCTCTGTTTTTTCCCTGATGGAAAAAACCCAAACAATAAAGAACCTGTCATTAGCAAAACCAGACTGCTAACACAGATCTACTTTAAGTTACACAATGAATGCTTCTGATGCTATCACACTTTCCAGACCCCAGAATTTATCCTTCACGTTCCCCGATGAGGTGCCAAGCACTTTGGGAAGCTTCTTTCTTATGCATGCCAAGGAAATTAATTTAAGAAAAAATAGGGAAACAGAAGTGTTTAGTACAATAAAGCTATATGACCTCAAGGATAAAACTTAGACTCTAAGCTCCTGTGGTAAAAGAAATAAATTTAAATAAATGGTGAAGTCTGGTTCTTAAGGAGACCTCTGCTGCTACTAGCAAGTTCTTTTATAACATTAAAAAGGGATTCTAAAGTTGAAAGTTCAAATAGAAAAGATCTAGGAAAGGGATTACAACACATTAAAGTCACAGATCAAAAAATATTATAAATATTGAATAAAGGATTCTATTTTACACAATAAAACATTTTAAAAGAGAGCATGAAACCCAAAAAGACCAGATTTCTTACATAAAAGCTGGCCTCACAATACACACAGAACACTCCACACCATAACAAATGACCAATTTGAACGGTTTGAGGATTAACAATGCAAGTATAATTCAGTGTCTATAGTGAAATCAACCCTCATTAGTGGCATGTGAACATCATTACAGTATCTTATGTTTTGGTGCCCTAAGTGAAGGGAGTTAAATTTTAACTCATCACCCACTGCCCAACTGATCACATCACTCTTGGAACAGAACGAGGGCTGTTAGTTTCAGAAAGGTCAGACTTCATTATCTTCCTCCTTCCAGGGAGATGCCTTCAGGGTTCTGAGGGAGACAGCACTGCCAAGGACAGCCAGCAGTCATGGCACCTGCTACATGTGGCCTGCAGAAAAGCATTCCAGTCTTTTGCACTTTGAGTTCACAACCTTCCATTCCTACCAGAAATCTCCCTGGTGTTACAAATACTGCTGAAAACTCCACAGCTGGGTATAAAACGGTGGCTGACAGGCTGTGGGCTGGGCAGAGGCCAGGTGAATCAGGACTCAGTTAAAACATGCAGCTTGTTAAGAAGGTATGGCCATCGACAGCATGGAGAGCTGATCAGAAAACTTTCATAAAATGACTCTGGATTAAGGTTTCTATACGGGACATCAGCATACTCATATCAGCAGCACAGACCTGGTGATCCTCATTCCCCCTCTTTTTCAGGGTCTCCAATAGGCCCCAGTGGACTGGAGGCAGAGGGCTGTAAGAACTCAGCAAGTGAAGCTGACTTACTGGATTCTGGTTTATTTCTGCAATCCTCAAGGCCTTCAAGATGGCAGGTGCAAACTTGGAATAATGAGCTGTAGAGGAAATAATAACTGGGCAACTTCTGTCTTGCAATCTATCTGCAACTACTTTAGCCACAGCTGTGTGTGTATCCAAAATGTATCCTGTAGTGCTATAGACAGAGTGAATGGCAGCCAGACAGTCCTCCTCCGAGCACCAGCCAGCCACCAAGTCCTGCTGAAGCTTTCCAAGCAGATCTTTCCCTAGCTGGAAGTGGCCCTGATTTTCCAGCTGGTTATACAACTGTGTCACCAGTTGCCCATCCTCTTTAGCAATCATGTGCAAGTATCGCTCAAGATTGGAGGACTTCAAAATATCTACTGCTGGTGAAGAAGTGGGAATTAACTTTCTTTCCCTCAAATCATAAACACCTGTTCTTATGAAGTCAGTCAAAACATTATTTTCATTGGAAGCACATATGCATTTCCTAATAGGAACTCCCATCATTTTAGCATACAAAGCTGCTAATATGTTGCCAAAGTTTCCTGTAGGAATGCAGACATCTACAGGGCTTCCAAAAGGAATAATACCTTGATGAACAAGATCAAGGTATGCGGAGGCATGATAAACTACCTGAGGAAGCAGTCGTGCCCAGTTGATGGAGTTTGCTGCAGCTAGAGCTGTTCCATACTCCACTGTCAGGAAGCCAGTGTAACCAGAGTTAGTGAAGATTTGCTTTATAGCTGTCTGGCAAAAGTCAAAATCAGATTTGACACCTACTGACCAGGCATTTTCTGTCTGACAGCCAATCATCTGTGATTTCTGAATTGGGCTTACTCCATCCTCAGGAAAAAAATTCATTACAGCAATTCTCTGTTTGTCCGTGTCATGGAGACGACTAAAGCCATCTAGGACAGCACTCCCTGTGTCACCAGAAGTGGCTACCAGAACCAGGTAGTTGCAGCTTCTGGGAATGCAGTATGCAAATATATGTGGCACCAACTGCAGTGCAAAATCTTTAAATGATGCTGTTGGTCCATGAAACAGCTCAAGGAGAAACTGATTGCCTGCCATGTGCCTGACTGGGGCAATTTTAGAACAAGTGAAGTTTTCTCCATAAGCTGTTCCAATAATTTCTGCCAGCTTAGAAGCAGGAATGTCAGCAGGGTGTATGCATCTTTCCAGTATCACCTGAGCCCTTTCCATGTAAGTTGCTTCTATTAGGCTCTGCCATTCTCCAGCAGTGAATTTTGGAAGTCCTCTCTCAGGAACAAAGAGTCCTCCATCAGGGGCTAAGCCCTCAGTTACTACATCACTGAAATATTTATAAGAGTCTTTGTTCATGCTCCTCTCAGACCTACTAGACCTAGTTGAAATGAAAGTTTCCAGTTCTGAGTTCTGGTATCTCTTCACAGCATCGAGTACCTTTTCTGCTACAACCTCTGCTGCAATATCCCCTCCACAAAGAACACGGATGTCGTGCCACCTTTTGTAGAACTGCTTCCTAAACTGAAGTATGTCCTTGAGAGAAACACCAGGAGACTGCCCCACGATGCGATCCACTTTCATTGACTGCAGCCTGCTCAGGATAACTGCCGTGGGCACATCCAGGTACACAACTATTCCGTTCTTCTTCACATGCTGCATGCCAGCAGCATGCATTGGATTGGACCCAGTAAGGGAAATGACACTTCCAGATGCTGAAAACTTCAACAGGGCTTTTCCTTCCTCCTCTAAAAATTGCTCACTACCAACATCCTGCAGTTTTTCCGACACGCTCATATTCCAGGTTGTTTCAAGGACATCATCATCTATGTCTATGACAGGGCAATCCAGTTTCTGACCTACTATCCTCCCGACTGTTGTTTTCCCAGCACCCGGAGGTCCCATCAGGATAATATTTTTATTTCCAACAAGAGGATGGCTTGAGAACCATGACTTCCAGATCTGTACAAACGCCACAGCTCTTGAAAGCATCAGTTTTAAACATGTGCTAGGAAGGCTGATTCGGGTTAGTAGTCTTACAGGTTGATGCCGAACAATGTGAAACATCTTCTCTTGGGTTGTTTGGATGATTTTTTTTTCCAAGCCAACTTGACAATCCACTTAACTGCTTCAAAAAGAGGGAAGAAAAAAAAAAAAAAGACACAAAACAACACATTAGTTAGTCCTTCAGCAAACACCTAGAAAAAAAAAAAAAAAAACCCCAAACCCAAAGGATGTGAAATTCAGAAAAGCAAGAATTCAAACATAAAACCAGTGTCAGGATTTCATCAGTGCCAGGAAGGTATCTTTCAGAACAAGGCTCCTTACTTTCTTGCACAAAGCATTAGCAACTATCTACAGTTCTGTGATGATTTGGGAGTTACCTGCTCCCTCACACAATTAAATCCAGACTAGATTCAGCCACCTGGAAGTTAAGGAATGAAGCTATATTTACAGCTTAGCACAATTTACAAGCATATATATACACAATATACAGTTATATACAAGTTAAAAGTAATACAGAAACACAAAATCCCTCCAAAACAATCAGATTGCCAGGAAACTCCCAACCCAAACCTCCTCCCCTTTCCCTCCCTTCAGCAATATCCAGATCAATCCCTGTACATCTCATGTGATAATTCTGGAGAGATCTGAGGTGAGATGTCAGAAAGATGACGAAGAGGTTAGGGGAAATAAAGGGTTAGGCTGGATTGGAGTTAAGGCAGAAGCAACTACAGACTGCCAGAGAGAAGGAGCAGAACTGAGAACTGAGTAGTGTGTGAGCAGTGAGCATCTGAGCTGTATTTTGACCAGTTGCATTTCCCAGCAGAAGAATGAGTGACATAGGTTACTGGTGTTTTTTTCCTTTCTTCTCACAGCTAAGGATTTAATTTCCCTCAGTAAAATATTCTGATTAGCTTCAGACCAGCACAAGTTTCACCAACCATCAGCCAGGACTGGAATCCCAGTGAGACCTGGGCTGTGTTACTGCTACAGACAGTTTGCCACAACAGAACACATGGTTGAAATGCAGGAACCACCCAAGTCAGTGGCAGTTTGCAGCTGTCAAAGATCTCAGGGGAGGTCAGGGCTAAGGACTACCATATTTTGAAATTGTTAACACTGAACAACTTCCCCCTGACTTAAGAGCTTTTTACAGAGAGAAAAAAACCAAACCACAACAACCTGTAACCACCCCAAAGAAACGATTCAATTTCAGCCTTCTCGGGATCATCCCACAGACCGAAATCCTGCAAAGGTTCCCACATGCAGAGGTTTAGGTTGAAGATTAGAAGAAATTTCTTCCCTGTAAGGGTTCTCAACTAGTACAGGCTGCCCAGGGAGGTGCTTGAATCTCCATCAGTGGAGGTGTTGGGAAGAGGCAGAGATGTGCTGAGGGCTTGGTTTAGCGTTGGCAGAGTTAGAGAATGGTTGGACAGGACTTAAAGTGCTTTTCCAACCGAAACAATTCTGTGATTCAC
This sequence comes from Ramphastos sulfuratus, assembly GCA_013399055.1. Classification (NCBI taxonomy): domain Eukaryota; kingdom Metazoa; phylum Chordata; class Aves; order Piciformes; family Ramphastidae; genus Ramphastos; species Ramphastos sulfuratus. The sequence continues at coordinate 39,083 of WBNM01035483.1, read as the reverse complement.
CGCTGCTCTCGCTCCATCACCGTTTTGACACGCAGAAAGTGTCAAAAGTGCGGTTGGGAGAACGTGGAAGTGGTGGAGGGCGGCCGAGCTGCACCGCACCTCACGAGGATAAACGCGACACCGCGGAGCCGGGTCTGTCTCGCCCGTCCGCCCACCCCAGCCGGCGCAACCCCAAGTTCCCACCTCCCCTCGGGAGCGGCCGCGGCGGCCCTGCCTGGCCCTGTTCCCTCGGCTCGGCTAGGTTCGGTTCCGCTCGGCTCGGCCCTCTTCACCCACAGGCAAAACCCCCAAGGCTGCCGCGCTCGCGCACGTACCGCCAGAGGCGGGAACACGCCCCACAGGTACCGCGCGCGCCCCACGCGTCCTCAAGCCGCACCCACACCCCTCCCCTGCGCACGCGCAGCCCCCGTCCCGACCCGCCCTGATTCGGGCCCTGCCGGCTTCGTCAGCGCCAAGTGCGCCTGCGCAGCCCGGGGCCCTGCGTGGCGGGAGGTGGACGTGCGCGACGTAGTTCCGCCCCCTCCTGGCGCCGTTACCTAGCGACGCGCTTCCCTAGTGACCGCGAGACGCTGCGAGCGGCGAGCTAGCGCAGGGCCGCCAGGGAGCTGCGAAGGGAGGGAAGAGGCAGGGTGGGCGCTTCCTCGTGTCCAGGGCCGCTCAGTGTGGTTGGTGTTTCCCCGTCTCCAGTATACCTTGGCCAGAGGATGCCGACACAGTTTGCCGGGGAGAACATGTCTAACTTCCTGCTCCGTCCGAAGGAGAAGCCTGTCAAACCTCAGAGGTAGGTGGGTGTGGCAAGTACCCCCTGCAGACACGGTGGCTGGTTCTGGCAAAGCAATACATCTTACGGGGAACAGGGGTTAAAAAACATGCTCCAGTTTTGGCGTAGTTATTGCTCCTCCTAGTGAGTCACTAACTAGCATCTGAGGGTTTACTGCCCGCCCCATGAGCTGATAGTTCAGTTTGATATCTTCAGTGTCATCTTGTTCATTGACAACGAATTTACAAAGCTGTCTTTCCATGCAGAAGAGTTCCATGACATCTTTGTTATTTACACTTAGAACGATTTTTCAGTGAACAGCTGAAAAGTTGGGATTTAAAAAATATTTTTTTTTCCTCTCAGTGCCACACTTCCATTCTCTTCGTGTGTCAGGTGTGGCTCTTAACATTGTTTCTTTTACTTCTCTTTCTCACACCTTACCTTAAAAAACAGTTTTAAAAGTCTTTTGCCCTTATAGGAACTCTCATTTGATAGTTTCTGTTAAATTCTTAATCGCTAATTATGCAAGCACATGCTGTTTCCCTCAAGTCTCAATAAAGCTGTCAGAGTTAGGACCTCACTGAAAATCCTAGCTCAAGAGCTTTCAAATATCAGTGACACTCATTGATACAAAGACAGTTACTCCTTTTCAGGTAGAAGGGTTCAAACTTGTGTGATTTCTAGTTCTGAACCTTTTCCACATAAAAACACATCACACGTAATAGTTTGTTTCCAATTTGAGAAACAATTTGCAGCAAAGTGAAATGACAATATGGCACACAGCACATTAAATCCATTCCTGTCTTAACAGCCTTCAGGGATTTGGGTGCTGCATGGTCTAGCTGATGTGGTCATAGGCTGGACTTGATGATCTCAGAGGTCTATTCCAGCCTTAATAATTCTGTGATTCTGTGACCATCAGGTTTAGTTTAGGGTAGGAATTCTTTAGGATGGATGCAATCTGACTAAATCCCCTTCTGAACTCACTGACTTCTGTTGTCACCCCACTTCCTTCTTTGATTTGTAGTGTGCCAAATACACAGCTGGAAACAACAGTATTGGACCTGGTTAATAGCATGATCTAGCCAGTTTGAAGCAATGCATACAAAACCTTGAGTCCTCTTTCAGCCTTAATTATTTTTTCTTCTGACTGTTCTCTAAGGTATATATCCACGTTTAGACCACTTGTGAAACGTGAAGCAGCGAAAAATAAAGCTCAGTGGAAAACTATGGGACCAGCAAAAGTGGGAATGCCATCTCCAAAGAATTTTCTGCACAAACATTCAAAGGAACCCAAGTGTCCACCAAGTAAGTGTGGGAGTGAACTATATGAAAGGTCACATATCAGTTTAATTTTAGACTTGATAATGTTGGAAGTAACAATTAGTTATGGGGAATTAAATGTGCAAAACATTTTAAATCATTTTTGTATGTGAGGGCAATTTCCTTTTAAGGTTTCTGTGATGCTAAAATGATTTCTTTGTTATATGAAAGTGTTTTGTATTTATTGTGTAAAATACTGGAGCAACAGAGGACCATGATGATGATGAGGGGACTGGAGTGTCTCTTACAATTAGAGGCTGAGAGACCTGGGATCAGTTAGCCTGGAAAAGAGAAGACTGAGAGGGGAATCTTATAAATATATAAAGGCTCATATCATAAGAATGGGGCTGGGCTCTTTTCAGTGGTGGCCAGTGATAGGGCAAGGGACAATGGGTATGGAGGAGTTTTCACTTGAACATAAGGAGAAACCGAGTGTGATAGAGCACTGGAACAGGCTGCCCAGAGAGGTTGTGGCATTTCTTCCTCTGGAGACTTTCAAAACATGCCTGGACACCTTCCTGTACAGCCTGGTTTAGGTGATCCTGCTTTAGCAAGGAAATTGCACAAGATGATCTCCAGAGGTCCCTTCCAACCCCTCCCATTCTGATACTATACCAAGGAGATTACATAAGTGATTAGAAAATACAGTAAGGATTTACTGTTATGTGGTGCAAACCCAGCTGAAATAGGAAAAAAAATAATATCTCTTTGGCTGCAGCTATTTAGATGCTGAAGATGTGTTGATGGTATGTTCTGTCCTGCTGGTATTTCAGTCTGTGATTATACAGTTTAGATTTGTGTGGCATTCTTTTCTGCAAGTGATCATTAAGATTAAAGTCAATACATCAGCAAGTTTGNAGGTGAGGAGAAAGTTCTTCACTGAGAGAGTCATTCCCCACTGGAATGGGCTGCCCAGGGAGGTGGTGGAGTCACCGTCCCTGGAGGTGTTCAAGGCAGGTTTGGACGTGGCACTTGGTGCCATGGTCTAGTGTTGAGGTCTGTGGTAGTGGGTTGGACTTGATGATCTTTGAGGTCTCTTCCAACCTTGCTATACTGTGATACTGTGATACTGTGCATGGAGATACTAAAAGTGAACTAAATGTTTTTTAATGCTTGAAGAGATGTGGGAAAACTATTTGTGCCTTTCCTGAAGTTACGAGCAACATGTAACTTTTCCTTTTTACCACTCTTTGTGAGCTCTTAATCCCCTAGTAATGAATTGCTTGGCAGTGCTCAAAGCACAGGATTGTTTTGCAGAGCTGCCTGTCACAGAAATAAGAAACTTGGAATATTCTGTCACAAAATGCATATTATCTTTGTGCTCAAGCCATAATTCTGGGTATAAGGAACTGACAATTCTCATGTTCAGCCTCGTGGCTGGTTCTGCAAGGGTGGAGTAACCTTCTGCTACTGTATGCTGTCACCATTTGTAATTGAGTTATAAAGTTTCAGCTTGAAATTGGTTTTAGCCTGGAAAAATAGAAGAGCTTCACATACAGTATGTAAGAAATTATGAGGAAAATAAAGAGAACATAGCAGTCCATAAGATCTCTTTTACCTTCATTATAAAACAGGGTTCTCTACTTCGTATTTGCTATGTATTGGGATATATATTTTTCTCAGCCAATCAGCTCACAATATTTCTATTTCAACTTGTGGAAGTAGAACTATTTCATAGAACTATATGGACTAATAATAGAATTAATAGAACTATAATAGAACTTGGCTTTGTAATAGCAGTAGGTGCTTTGGTGTCTGTATTGGGAGTCAATGTACCAGAGCCTCAGACTGACTGTGACACATCATAACTTTGAGCCAGAGCAGTTACTTCATTGCTTATCATTAGATCCTACCAGATCTTGAGAAGGAACTCATGATCTCAGAAGGTTCTGGTACCTTTGCTGAATGGAATTTGGCACATACCTCAGAGAAGCTGCCCTGCTTAATCACCTCTCTTATTCCAAGATATTTTCATCACTTGGAACTTAACCAGTTATCAGCTGTCTGAATGGGATTGTGGTGTTGTGTCTGTGGTATCCATGTCACCTTCCAAACTAGTTTTGATCCAACTGGTTAAAAATTAGTTTGTAAGGACAGAACACAAGATTGCATATTTCCCCCTAAAGTTTGGGCTAGTGTCATGCTTCAGAGTCTGGTTATTCACCACTTCCTTAGAAAAGATGTGTTTCCTGACCTTCAGCTGAATCCTGTTGTATCACTGGTCTCCTGCACTCATTTTAATCAAGCTCAGTTTCTGGCTCCAGAAGTAAGGGCTCCCAAAACAGGAAGTGTGCACTAGTGTACTGCAGATCAGGTGCAAGTGTGTACCAGTGTACTGAGCCAGAGCTCATTGAGAAGCTTCAGCAATCTTGTTTCCAAAAAGACATCCTAAGAGAAACAGAGATTTCAGTCCATGTGTCCAAGAGTATCAAGTTAATGGCAAGCTATGAGGTTGTAATAACAAAACCCAGGAAAGCACTGCTTGGTGGGGTCAGCATCAGGAAACCAGCTGTGGTGACACTGCACTTGTTTGCTGCCAGAGAAGGACATGAACTCACACGACCTGAATCAAATGATTATCTGTGATGCTGACTGTGAGTCAGAGTTCTGTCTAGTGGGAAATATGGTAGGAAATGAATTGCCTTTCATCACTCACCTGGAGTGAGACTACTGGCTTTCTGTTTGCACCATGGAAAAAGTATTAAACTAAAAAGGAAGAGTTTTTATGTTCTCTGGAGAAAGAATTGTGAGAAGTTGTTTATGAGTGTTAGGAAGCAGCAAGAACAGGGCTTTGCCCTAAGGGAAGGTAGGCCAGAAATTGAGAGCAACCACAATACAGGCTGGTCAATGCCCTCACCAACAGACTGCAGTCCCACTACATCAGAGGCAGCCATGCAGAGTGGGGTGGTGATGAAAATATGTCCTACCAATGGCCCAGTGACCATCACACAAGATGGGATAATGGGCCGGTTCCATCCACTGATTCCACACAGCTCTTCAGGAGCAAGACTAGAGGCAGGCACGGAGAGCACAGGGCTGAGCTGAAATGGGGTTCCTGAGTGTGGGGTGCATGTCCCAGGTCAGGCTGGATGTGGCCAGAGAAAGGCAACAAAGCTAGTGAAGGGTTTGGAGCACAGGTCTTATGAGAAGCAGCTGAGGGAACTGAGTTTAGTCTGGAGAAAGGGAGGCTGAGGGGAGAACTTATTGGTATCTACAGCTCTCTGAAAAGAGATTGTAGTGAGCTGGGATCTGGTCTTTTCTCTCAGGTAACAAGTGATAGGATAGGAGGAAATGGCCTCAAGTTGCACTAGAGAAGGTTTAGTTTGGAAGTCAGAACAATTTCTTTGCTTCAAGAGTGGTCAGGCATTGGAACAGGCTGCCCAGGGAGGCGGTGGAATCACCATCCCTGGAGGTGTTTAGATAGACATGGCACTTCAGGCCATGGTCTACTGAGCATAGAATCATAGAATCATAGAATGGTAAGGTTGGAAGGGACATCAAAGATCATCTAGTTCCAACCCCCTGCCATAGGCAGGGACACCTCCCACTAGAACAGGTCACTCAAGGCCTCGTCCAACCTGGCCTTGAACACCTCCATGGAGGGATCAGCCACAACCTCCCTGGGCAACCTGTTCCAGTGCCTCACCACCCTCACTGTAAAGAACTTCCTCCTGACATCTAGTCTAAATCATGGTGATGTTGGGTTGATGGCTGGACTTGATGATCTTAAGAGGTCTTTTTCAACCTTAATGATTCCATGATTTTGTGATTAATGCCTAAGGGCCCTGACAAGAAGCATCTCCAGTAAAAGTTGTTTTAATTACATTTGAAAAGAGTCCTGCACTACTGCAGCTGAGAGGGAACCAGTGGAATAAGATGAGGAAAAGCCAACTAACCCAACAGAGTGTTTACTAGGGTATGAACCTTCTGTTATGGCAGACAAGTTGCTCCCTGTCACCACAGTACATTTCAAGTCAATTCATTCATGACACACAGTTGGTTTCTGCTTTTGTCTAATTTTATACATAAATTTCCCCTTTTGAAACATGGAATAACATTAAATTGCAAAGCTCCTCATGGTTGTTGCTGAGAATGTTTCAATGCTCAATTCACAGGAAAAAAAGAACAGGATAGTGAGAAATTACCTGCACTGTCAGTGCCACGGAGGACAGATCACCCAGTTATGGGAATTCAGAGTAAAAAGAACTTTATAAAAACAAATGCAGTTGCTGCTATCACAGGAGCGCCTAAAAAGCCTCAACCTATTTCTGTTGATAGAAGACAAGGAGATAAATATCTGCTTGAAACTTCAGGACTTGTTCCAAAATACATTAAAAAAAAGGTAAGTTTTATTAAATTAGAGTGGAAATCGTAACAGCAATGCCTGTTTTAGGTTCTCCCATGAAATGTTTATGATTCTTTTTGATATTTCTGGGTACCACTGGTGTTTGTGGTAGAGCCTGAGGTTCCTCAGGGGTAAATCATTGACACTAGCACTGTGCTTTGCCTTGTCTCTGTGCCCACTTGCTTATGGAGTCAGCAAAAACCTTGGCAGAATGCTGCTGCTAAAGCAATAGCCTATGTGTTGGGAATCCAGGGAATGTCTCATGTAAGGAGAACTGGAGTTCTGTGATGGATGAGTGCTAGTTCTTTAGGAAAGACAGGCAGGGAACAAGAGAAGGGGTTGCCCTTTTCCCAAGTAACTAATGACAGGACAGTAGGTAATGGGCTCAAGGTGCTCCAGGACAGCCTAAGGGTGTGGGGTAGATGTCCCAGGTCAGGCTGGACATGGGCAGAGAAGGGCAACAAAGATAGTGAGGGGTCTGGAGCACAGATCTTATGAGAGGCAGCTGAGGGAACTGGGATGAGGAGGAACTTCTTTACTGTAAGGATCACAGAGCACTGGAAAAGGCTTCCCAGAGAGGTTGTGGAGTCTCCTCCTCTGGCGACTTTCAAGCCCTGTCCGGATGTGTTCCTGTGTGACCTGCACTAGATTCTACGGTCCTGCTCTGGGAGGGGTTTGGACTCAATGATCTCCAGAGGTCCCTTCCAACCCCTAACATCCTGTGATCCTGTGGCACATTTCCAACTGACTTTACAAATGTATTATACTGTGGCTGACAGGTAAGTCTTCATTTCCTTCTTATAAAAACATATTATCAAATTCTTCCTTGCCCTTATAGAATTATGGTGTGACACCAAAATATGTAACAAAGAGAAATGAAGAAGTGAAGAGAGCTCAGGAAAAATACGAGGCCAGCATCTTGGAGAATCTCAAGAAAAGAGCCATGAAACGGCTGTCTGATGAAGAAAGGATGAATCTTCTGCAGGTACATATTTCGATTTAGTGCTGTTAGTAACATATACGAACGATTCGGCCAGGAAAGCTGAGTCCACATCAACAGCACAGTGATAGTGGAGCTTTAGGCGAGGCAGGTGCGTTGGCTGCTTTCTCACTAGATGGAGCTGTAGAACAGCTGTAAACTGGACTGAATGGAGCTGCTCTGCCTGCAGCTTTAGTCCACTTTTACAAAAACTACAGTTCTGTTAGATTCATGCTCCCCCTTCATGGCTTGGAATTTCAGCGAAGCTTCACACGAACACAGAAAATCACCTGCATGGATTTAGTAACAATTCTGGGGCTCTAATTGTGAATTGTGGAAAACCAGAAATTGTTTGGGGTTTTTTGTTTTGGCTTTCTTGTTTTGTTTTTCTTTCCCCTGATGCATCATGTTGCCACTTCTATTGACATCTTTTATCTCCACGTTGTGACCTCACTGACTAAAGCATAAAGTCATACTTTAATCTGTAGCAGGACCAGAAAACAGAATTCAATTGCAATAGATCTGTAGAACTATGGTTGCAAACATTGTGTTTTATCAATATATTTTGCATATTCTCTTTCATACAGTTTTTATTGCATAAGATTTTCTGAAGAGAAATAATACCATAAAAGAAGTAGAGCAGAAAGGTTAAAAGTTCATTCCCTCCTTGAATTAGAATTTCTCATGACCACATTTTAACCAAATTTCCTATCAAAATGAAGCTTGCATTACTGTGATATTTGTTTATTGGTCTGTCCCTTAATAATTTGATCATAGGAGCCACATGAAACAAATTAGCAGATGGATGGACATGCCCAGGATGCTAAATTGCCACCAAAAGTAAACCCAGCAGAATATCTAGAGAGAAAACATAGTTGTCTAACTCACTTGCAAATATCAGCTGGTTGATCAGTAGGATCCAAAATAGCTGGCACAACAGTGTGTGTCTTGTGTTAAGCAGGTGTATGGGAGAGAGCATTACAAAGAACATAACAGCAAGGGTGAAGACTAAGATATATTTATGGTGGGAAAGGCATGAGACAAACTGATGGCCCAGCAAGTTAACTATGCAGCAAGGCATGTGAGTTCAGCTGCTCACAGTTCTGCTTGTGGATTGATTAAAATGATCTTCTGTTTTTTTAAAATACAGAAGTGAATTTTATTGATTCTTTATTATAATCTAAAAGTTTTTAGATAGATTCTTTTTTTATTAACTCAATATTTTCTTTTACTGTCTTTAAATTGTTCTTTCATGGGCCAGATCATTTACACAGTTATGTTGTCAGGAGAAATTAGTGTCCCCCGGGGTATGTGGCTTCCACCCAGTGCTCAGCTGTAGCCATGTGGGAATTCCTGTCTTCTAAAATAATAGACATTGCTAGTGAACACATGTGCACCATCTGATTTGAAAGAAGACTTGGCAGTAGATGTGTGAGGACAAAAATCAAGCCTCACAGACTTAGAAAAATAAAGAGAAATTATCTGTGCCAACATTTTCTGAACCCTCTGTTATGCTTCCTTGTGCTGGGATTTTATGAGAATGAAAAAGAATGTTGCTAAATGCTGGAGATATTTCTCCCTGATCCAGTATCTATTAGAATTCCTTACACAGAGTTAGATCCTCAGTTTGTGATGGAGCCCATTGCAGTAGTGGGCAGCACATTACAGTGCCTTTGGAGGACTGCAAGGGAGGTTTTAATGAGGGAATCATGAGCTGCTTTTGATCTTTCCACTCCACAGGGACATTAGAGCATGCACTCATCACAGTTTACTCTGTCCCTATGGAGTGGAAAGATCATGTCTATTAAAATTCAGATTAGTTTGTATTCATGTGCACAAAGAATTATTTAACAGAAGCTATGAATGACCCTTCCACAAAAGTTTTGGAAAGGTGGCATTTATTGATGTGACTCTTTATGTGAGAACTACACCTGGCCCCAGCTAGACCGTGAGTTTTATTTAAGTACTTTACAGCCTTGGATTGCAGAGACAAGGAGCATTGCAAGACAGTAAATAAAGAGTCCTCTTGCTCTGAGGACTTTGAAATTGGTAGGTATTTGTATAGGAAGATTGTTGGAATGATGTTTATGGACAATAATGCAAGAAGCACAAATTGCTCTGCAATAAATCCACTGCTTTGAATCAGTAAAATACCATTTTGAAAGCATATTTTTCTTAGCATTGGCAGGGAAAGGTTAATTTATTTTTTTTTTTTTTTTATTAATTCATACATTGGATAAGAGCAGACAAGCACAAGACTCCTGGAGTGCTGAAATAGAAGCAATGATCTTCAGAACTAAATATTTATGAAGAATAATTCTTTTAGACTTCACTTGGGTCATGTTAATCAATTAGACAGTCTGGGAGAAAAGAGATGCTGAATAATAGTGGAGGAGTGTGCTCCCCAAAGTGTGGAGAGCAGGGGAAGAGCAGAGCTGGGATCCAGCCACTTCTTGCTATGGAGAGTAAAGGGTTGGAAATTCTCTTCACTGAGCAAGACAAACTTCACTGGGCTTAGACTGGATATTAGGAAAAATGTCTTGGCTGCAAGAGTGGTCAGGCATTGGAACAGACTGCCCAAGGAGGTGCTGGAGTCATCATCCTTCGAGGTGTTCACAAAAGTGTGGATGTGGCACTTTGGGACATGGTTTAAGTGCCATGGTTGTATTAGGTTGATGGTTGGACTCGAAGGTCTTAGAGGTCTTTTCCAACCCAAACAACTCTATAATTCTATGAGGCTGGAAATCACAATGTGCCATAAAATCAGTATGTCAGTTCAGTCTGGTTTCAGTTACAGGGCAGAGTTGAAAACTTTTATATGTGTAAATTTTGATTATCCTCTTGAGAGAAAGTAAGAGAAACTGTTGCATTAATTGCACCAGTCCCTTCCTGGAGAGGGACTTCTTATAAGGGCTTGTAGTTACAAGATGAGGGGGAATGGATTTAAGGTGGAAGAGGATAGATTTTTGACATATTAGAAAGATATTCTTGACAGTGAGGGTGGTGAGACACTGGAACAGGCTGTCCAGGGTGGTTGTGGATGCTCCCTCCTTGAAGGCCAGGTTGGAGAAGGTCTTGAGCAATCTGGTCTAATGTAAGGTGTCCCTGCCCATGGTGGGAGGTTGGAATTAAGTGATTTTTAAGGTCCCTCCCAGTCCAAACCATTCTATGGTAATTGCAAGGAGGTAAAGACAGCTTTTACATTTATGGTTAGTTTCCATTCATCATATATTGGTGAATAAAAGTTGTTGGTTTTTTTTTTCTGCTGCTGAATTAACAGGTGTATGAGAATGTTTCAGAGTGATTATGTGAGGTTTTTCAGGCAGAGTTTTAGACTTGGGTTTTTGCTCATGAAGGATAAAATTCACTTTATCTAGCAAGGTAATGCTTTGCACAGCAGCATTCAGGAGAGGTAGCAGTTATTGTTGAGTCAGTGACAGCTAGAGGATTTTTAGTCCAGATGAGGAATAAATTACCTGCAAATGCTCTTGCAAAAGTAGATTAGGAAGGGAATGCTATCATTTAGATTTTTTGTTCTAATCAGTTTATACAAGTTAAACCATCCTGGGATCAGTTTGGTGGCCATGGTCTGAGCAAAGCCTCAGTTACAGAAAATGGAGGTAGTGGTGAGAAGAGCTGAAAGTGCCACTGAATTTTGACTGGAGTTCTAAGTATTGATACTCTTGTGGTTACTTAAGGTTAGAAATACCACTCTATGTGGTGTGGTGATATCTGTGGTAGCCAGGTTGCTGTTTATGGTGTTGTGGTTTCTGTAGTGCAGTTTGTAAGATAATTCCTGTTGCATTTTGGAGAAAAGAAAGCATTTGAGTGATAGGAGTTTTGAGGCAGCTTTTATGAGTCCTAGTAGTTCCTCAGTAAGCATATTAGCATCAGGCACAATGGAGCACTCAGAGTTGCCTGTCTTCAATGGTTGACAGCATAGAAAGTCTCTTACATAGAATAGGAAAGAGTTGCTTTGCATTTACCTTGTGCAGTCTTCTCTTCAAGACACTGAGAACTGCAAATGAAGCGAACAGACTTCCTTGAGTTCCTGGCAGGCTGCAGAGCTGACTATCAGTCACATGGGCATTTTTGTAGCTTGTCCTTCTTTGGCTGTTTTTACTGTTTTGTTGCTTCTGAAAGACTGGAATATTTTCTTTCCAAGGCACTGAGTTTTTTAAGGACCATTCCTTAGGCTGCATAAGAATGAGTCAATTTTTTTTTGTTGTTGTTGTACAACTACTTTTACTTTTAAGCATTTGATTTATTTGGTCCAATTCAGGTGATGAAACATTATTCATGTATCTATCTATTATTTTAAGATTTCAGTGACACTCATCAATACTAACAACAGAAAAAAACCCCAACGTGTGTGTGTTGCTCTCACTGAATTTAAGCTTTTCTTGTGCATTTCCTTCCCATCTAATGGCACTAGGGGCTGAAAAAGAACTGGGATGAAGTCTATCGTCAATTTCAACGTCTTCCAGTACAAACAGACACCTTACCCAGGAAGCGAAATAAAGAAAAGCTGGAAACACAGATGAAACAACTGGAGCATGACATAGAAGTAATAGAGAAGCACAAAGTTATCTACATTGCAGATGAGTAATGACTGCTTTTCAGATATTGCCTCTTTCCTTCTTTTCTTTTTCTCTATCCCTACACCTCCAAGAAGTGCGTTTCTATATTCTCAGAAGAAATTGGCAGCACCAGCCACTCACAAGTACTCAACTAATAGAAGTATTTAGTTTCATAGAGAAGTTACTACTTTTAGGTCTCATCTGTGGAATTTGCAAAACGTTGTGAAATTAAATTATTCATTAAATTTCAGGTATAAAACCATTAATTTAATCTGTTGTTCTTTGTAATTTTTATGAACTGCTAAGATTGCTATAAAAAAAACATACATAAAATCACGAAAATTACTGTTTCATAAGTTTGGAGCAGTAAAACCAAAACAAAGTGAAATAATTGGCTGCTGAAGACAGCTTGGTAAATATAATTTTGGGGTGGGATTGCTTCTGGACTGGTTATGAAGAGAAGCTGTTGCACTTTAACAGCTTGAGCGGTTGTATTTCTAAACAATTTGGCTGCTGCATAACATTCTGAGTACTCATTTTTGGTTACCAAGCACAATTTTTATAGTGGAAGCCCATAATAATATAGACTTGAGGCAACGGAGAGCACACAAAGCTTGCTGCGTGTGTGTTTATGTGTAAATAACTCTGAAATGCTCTGGTAAATCTACAGCTGAAGTAGAAGAATGTGTTCTGGTTGCTGTTATGTGTGCAGTATATGAATGAAAACAATATACTAGCACATGAGTCAAGACCCAGGCAGAAATGATATCAGCACATTTTACTGCAATTATTTGCATTTAAAAATCATTGGGTTTTTTTTTCTTTCTTGCTGCTTAACCTTTGCTTCAGAACACAGCTTTTTCTGTCTGGTATCAATCATTACCACCAGCAGCTGTTCTGACATCATAGAATCTGACATCAGCAGAGGATGAAGTAAAAAATTTCAAATCGACTATTAAAAGCCAAATTTTCACATACATCAAATTCCTTTCATAAACTTGTCAGGGACTGGCTTTGAAGACTTCACAGTGATTCCAGGGTGTATTTCCTGCTCTGCTTACACTGGTCTGTGACATGCAGCAGGGAAGCGTGGGTGAGCAGGAATGTGTGTTTTGTTCTCTAACTTCTTGTGAAGCAGTCATGTTTACTTCTGAAAGATGCAAGCTGGCAGAAAGCTGTGGATTGGTAAAATAGGAATTTCATTTACTGTTTACACCTAAGAATGACTTCTGCTGTATATTTTTAACAAAACCACGGCAATTATAAGCACTTAGTAACACATCACATTATCTCCTAGTGAAGTACAAGATGCCTTTCTTAACAGATGCAATATAATCAAACATGGCTGGTTCTGGTGCCTTAACCTCCCCTAAGATTTAACTCCAGTTTGCATTCCCACAGCCTCCCCCTCAGCTTTCAGTTACTTGTAGCCCATTTGGCTCTGAGCTAGTTTGAGGCTCTGGATTAGGCTTTTCCATCTATCACCATTGCTAACTTTAGGGAAATGTGAAGTAGGTGATGATCTATCACAGAACCTTAAAGGTTGGAAGGGACCTTCAGAGGTCATCAAGTCCAACCTCCCTGCCAAGGCAGGATCACCCAGGGTAGTTTACACAGGAATGTGTCTGGGTGGGTTTGGAAAGTCTCCAGAGAAGGAGACTCCACAACCTCTCTGGGCAGCCTGCTCCAGGGCTCTGTCACCCTCACTGTAAAGAAGTTTCTCCTCATGTTGAGGTGAAACCTTCTCTGTTGCAGTTTGTAGCTGTTGCTCCTTGCCTTACTGCTGTGGAAAGAGACTGGCCCCCTCCATTTGACACCCACCCCTCAGATATTTGTACACATTGGTAAGATCTCCTCTCAGTCTTCTCCTCTTCAGACTAAACAGCCCCAGGTTTTCCAAAATTTGGGGCAAGCAGCTAGGCCACACTTGGAAGCATTCATCACTCATCTGTGATAATGACTGCTTCCTAAATTGTCAGAGGGATATTATGATTATTTCTTAATTATGAGAAATTAGGAAGTATGTGGGAAGGGATGCAAAAAGTGCTTCTGCTTAACAGGAGAGGGAAAGACTAAAGCCAGGGCTCTCCTGTAGCTGTCACTAATGCCTTGGAACAGTACTGTGAGGTTTTCTTTGCAGAAACCTGATATGTAAAGTGCTTTGCAGGTAGCTCTGCTGCCACACAGAATGTTCTCTTGGGAATAGCTCCTGTCTCCTGTGAGGAGAGAGGTCATTAACTCCTTTTATCTATTTTGATATGTTTTCCACACAACCTCCTTAGAGTTCTGATTATGGAAAATAAAACTAGTGGTAAAACCCACTGGAAATAGACACAGAAGGCTAACATTCCTCTCCTTTAACTCTCACTGGGGAGCCTGACAAAATATCTTTACAGAATCCAAAGAATGTAACTTTGTATTTGTATGTTCAGGAAATGACAATACTGCAAGGTTTAAAACGTTCATGAATCAACTGATATGTACACTATCAGTGTAAGTGAAGCAAAAAGCTGAGTGAACTTAATTGTTGGTTCATAAAAGATATTAAATGTTAACAGGACCAAGTCTGTCCACAGGCTAAAAGCTAGCATTACCTGTTGAAATGTTCTCTAAATTCACTAGTCAGTTACTGATAATCAATGAAATCATGAGAAAGCAGATCGTTAAAATGCTTCTAGTAGTTCCTAATTATCAAAGTGCTATTTTTAAGTGGCCTTTATTAAACTGGCCATCAGAAAACACATGCAGAAGAGGGGATGAATGCTCTACACGTCAGTAAGAGTTAGGCTGCCGAAAATATTTCCTGTTGGAAGTTGTGCATGGCAAAACAGTGTATCTATTTTTTAAAAATAGCAACATGAAATTATGATAAATATCTCACTGGCTGCTCTTCAGAATGAAACTATTTATATCCAGGAAGGAAGGGATCAGATATGGCATGGTCACAAACACAGGGAGTTCCTGATCATATGGCTCTGATAGAGCTGCCTCCAGCAAGCCTCAGGTCTGACAGGAGCATGTGGGCTCCATGTGGGCTGGTCTCAAAGCAGGGTGCTTTCCTGGGCTCTTCATGTGCTCCTGGGGACTCAGACTGGAACACTTCCTCCAAATCTTACTGGCAGAGGCCTAACCTCATTCCCCTCGTGAGACAGTAAGGGCAAAAACCTGTGGAAGAGATTATATGGGAGAAATTCCTCCCCGAGTTCATTTTCAGGTGGTGCTGTTGGAGAAGGGCATATGCTGACCCTCAGTGTATTTTGTGAGAAACTGCCATCACAAACTGCTGCTGTGTTTGTTGTGTCTGCCCCAAAGCTAAAATCTAGTCCTTTCCCTGGCATGCCTTTCAGGGAAAACAACATCTCTAACCATTTCAGCCCTGATGAAGGCAAACATCTCTCGGATAAGAAAATTTCACTTATATGCAGATTGCTGGGAGTCTAGATAAATACTGGACCTAGTCAACACTTTCATCCTCAGCTTTATGATGCTTATAGTATTAATAATATAATTACAGGAGAGACAGGTGGCAAAACCTATTATTAAGATTGGCTGACATTTCCCACAGTTGAGCAGGCCAGCTAGTGAGCCCTGATCATCCAACCCAGCAACCAGAAGTGGATGGAGCCTGACCAAGCTGAGGAGGACTGGCCACTTCACCCCAGGAGTGGACCTCTGAGGTAGTGATGTGCACTTGACTGCTGAATGCCTAACTTCTAGGTTTTTTCCCCCCCATTCTGTCTTGATCTTGCTTCAGCTCCTTATTGTTATGCAATGTTATGTAAACAAAATGTGAGTGAATTCAGAGTTTTCATCCTCCAGGCTAAGCAGTGGTGTTATGGTAGGAATCCAGGGTGAGCTGAGCTTCTTGGTTGTGGTGTTTTCTTTACTGTTTAAAGGATGCTGCAGTAAATGTGAATCCCACTTCAAGTTACAAAAAACTTCCCCCCCAGACTGTACCTCCAGCAAACAGTTGTAGATAGGCAGCCACAGGCAAATGGTAGACTACATTCATGTCAGTTGCTCTTGTTGATGTTGCCACGAGGACTAACTTGTGCGCAGTCACGGCACTAGCCCAAGCTGTTAATTCCTTACTCCATGCCTGCCTCTACAGCATGGAGACAATCTTACAAACATGCAAACACTGGGACAGCTTCATCTTCAAATCCTTCCTCAAACGTTCTTTGCAGTGGTACCCACCAAAAATTCAACAGCAGCTGAGCTACTGGCAAGCTGAGATCAGGGCTTATCTCGCTGAACTGTGCCTGTTTCCTTGAACTCCCCTGGCACTATAGCCAGTTGTTTCTGGTCTTAGGCTTAGATTATAAGTTATCTCTCATGTGGATCATCTTTTTCTCTCTTTGCTTGGTGTCTGACACAATAAAATTCTTGTCTGCAAGCGGAGCTCCTACGTGCTTATAATAATAAAGACAATCATCTGGGAATGAATTAAGAGTGTGCAATAAAGGGAAGGGATTCAAGTTGTTTACAGAAAGGATCTGTTTTCCAAGAACCTTCATGTCATTTGCTTTAGCAACTGGAAAGTAGGAGTTGAAGGAAGACAGAGGAGATATAAAGCACTTAAGTTATTCCCTGGAGCAGTATGATTTATTCATGTCTTTGTCATAGAATGCTTTTGAAATGCAATGGCAAATGACTTGTACCTGCCTTTTTCACTAGTAGCCATTAATACTGCATTTCTCATTTTGGGGGGGTCCTGACTCCTGCAAACCTCCTGAGCCCATCTTCTTTTAAACACAGGAGAGGTGTGCCTAAAGTCAGAAGGTATGCTTTGACCCTAGACAGCACTAATGTAACAATTTGAAAGCTGTTGTCTCAAACTGGTCACTCAAAATTAACGAAATTAATTAAATTAATGCTTATTTTTCTCTCACTAGGAGAGGGCCTCTCCAGGTGGCTCAATCCTCTAATTCCCAGAGCTGCTGTGAAGATAACTCTAGAACTGTTCCCATATTGCTTTGAGGGCCACTTTCAAGCTGAGGAAGCAATGCAATGATTTTCTCTTCGGAGGGAAAATATTCAGTGGTGTTCAGCATGTGGCCCCAAGCACTGCACAATTAAGAAAGAGCCAGGATTTGCTGTCTGCTCAGGAGGAATGCTCTGTCTTTTACACAGTAAAATGAGCTCATGATCTAAACCCAGCATTCCAGCACCCTCAGGGAGAGGTCATTTTGTGCAGCCACACAGCTCAGGGGCTGGCAAAGCCATGAACATTTAGCCACCTGAGAACTTGCTGGACCAGGTTCTGCTTTTCAACACACTTTTGTTGCTCCACTGTTTGTTCTAGGCAAGCTGTGAAGTATAGAAAATTACATCAAAGTCCACTGAGCTATTCTGGAAAAAAACAAAACAAAACAAAAACAAACACAAAACAAACAAACCCCCAGCACCAAAAAAATCCTTAAACTGCTCCTTATTTACTTTTTAAAACATAATTATTTTGCTTTGCAGATTTCCCTAAATTTGCTGTAGTTTATTTTTAAAACAAAAAGAGTGGGGGGGGGAGAAAGGGGGAAAGAAAAAAAAAACCAGTGAAGCCACATGAACAACTTCCTTTAGAAAGAAAACAAAGTCTCACAGTTAAATTCATTACACTGGGTGTGACCCACTAGATATTTACAGTTCCCTGACTAGTTTTCATGGCTGTGTGTGAGGAATTTGTCACAGGATATGATGGGAGCAGCATTTCTTGAAAATAATGCTTGATCATTCTAAACACCAATCCTGCTCAAGAGCGGGTGTAGGGAAAATATTTGCATACTATGATGAGGGAAATCAAGTTTATTCTTGTATTAAAGGACAAGAGGAAAATTTTGTTTGCATTGACTTCAGATATGAGGAACTCTGCATTAATAACATGAACCTGAAAAGCAGGAAGAGTATCTTCAGGAGCCAGGAAATTGCAAAGTGAAGCTCTTGCTGCTGTGGTCTGGCACAGTGAGATTAATAACAAACAAAACTGTAGGTTTGTATTAAAGATGTTTATCGCAGGCCAAATAAGTCAAAGCCCAGAGTTCTGTCAAGCAGTGCCTAACACTGATTTAAAGGTCATTAAAAAAGAGTGGGGCTAACATCTTGAATGGCAGCTTTTAGCCATCTTACAGATTCACAGATTGCATCAGGTTGGAAGGGACCTTCAAAGGGCATCTTGTCCAAGCCCCCTGCAGTCAGCAGGGACACCTCCAGCTAGATCAGGCTGCTGAGGGCCACGTCAAGTCTCATCTTGAACGTCTCCTGGGACGGGTCCTCAACCACTTCCCTGGCCAAACAGTGTTTTAGCACTCCAATTGTGAAGAACTTCCTCCTAACGTCCAATCTAAATTTCCCCTGTTCCAGTTTCAGACCATTGCCCCTCACCCTACCACACCCTTCTAAACAGTCCTTCCTTAGCCTTCCTGTAGTTCTCTTTCAAATGTTGAATTGTACATAAGGTCTCCCTAAGGCCTTCTGTGCACCAGACTCAACAGCCCCAACCCTCCCTCTCAGCCTGTCTCCCTAACAGAAGTGCTCTAGCTCTCTGGCCATTTTTGTGGTTCTCCTCTCGACCCACTCCAGCAGGTCAATGTCTCTCTCGTGTTGGTGATCCCATATCTGGACACAGTACTCTAGGTGAGGTCTCACCTGAGTAGAGTGGCAGAATTGCCTCTCTCAACCTGCTGGCCACATTTTTCTTGATGCAGCCTAGGATGCCATTGGCCTTCTGGGCTGCCAAGTGCCCATTGCTGGCTTGTGTCCAGCTTCTCATCCACCAGTATCCCCAAGTCCTCTTCTGCAGGGCTGCTCTCAATTTCATCATTCCCTGGCCTGGATTGATACCGAGGATTGCCTCAGCCTAGGTGCAGGACCTTACACTTTGCCTTATTGAAATCAGGAGATTTTCTAGATACTGAAGTTATCATAGTTAATTTTAACAGCCTAGGCTGGTCTTACAGATTCACTACAGCTTTACTGTGACAGCTAAATGCTCTGAGCTTCTCTTGTGGATCCTAGAGGCTACAAGTGCTTTAAAGCTGAACTTCCAGTTCCTCGAGGTGCTAATTCTGCTGAACTGGAAGGTGTAGAGGAGCTAGGGCCCAGCTTGCAGCACCACTCCCATCATCCCCTGTAGCACAGTAGTCACAAAGTCACTGCTGTTCATGGTAGTCCTACACAGCCCTGCCTAACTGGGGAATTTCCCCTACGGCCTCCCTAGGTGCCTGGATGTAGAATGGCTTAAAATACTGTTTGATCTTGTCCCAGGTGTCTGTAAAACTGCCTGCCAGCTAACGTCTGCTGCACTTGGGGTCTTCAGCAGCCACACTATGGACTGGGTAACTGCCTTGGGTAGTGCATAAGGACTAAAAATTCTAGAATATATTAAAACTGGATATGAAAGCATTTTCAAATTCCTTTCTATGTGCCCTAAGGCACTGTGCATTCTTTTGGGTTTAATATTCCCTTCAGTGATCATTTGACCCCAAAATGTCTTTCTCTGCAAGAACCTGGGGGGCTGTTTACCTTGTAACCACTAAGAAATGCACATTTATGCTTGATAAAGGTTGTTTATAGCTCTGCTGCTCACATAACAGCTGCAGCAACAGGCAGAACCAGAGCTCTTACTTCGTCCCCTAATTGGCAAGCTTCTACCTAGGTAAGCCATACCTCTTGAAATAGTCTGGATTTTCATGCTTTTCTTGTTTATTTTTGGTGCTTATGTATTAAACCGAGTTGCTAAATGCTTGTTAGAAGTTCTTGGGAGAATATAAAATAGAGTGGCAAAGGCTAACGGGTAAGTCCATAATAGTATTTGTCTTGGACTACTTTCTTGATATATCCCTGCCCCCAACCTTCTGTTTTCAATAATTCTTTACATTAGAGTTGTGGAAGAGTAGATACTACATGTCCTGCTCCCATCAGTGACAGGGCAAGGGAAGAAAAGATGTGTAAGTGAAATGAGAATGTTTGTTGTGTGAAGGCCTTAGACATAAACACATTCACAAGGGATTTGGATTTAAGTCTGAACTTTGCTTTGTTTCTCCACGTTTTGCCACATCTGCTTCTTTATGTCTCTTGGCTATGTGTCCAGGCCTGCTTGTTAGTATGATTTACCCTATTTTCTTTGTTCTTTCCCCCTTTGATCGTTTCCCATGGTTGTCTGTCTACAACTGTTTATTCTTTACCTCCTATTTTTAGTTCATAAACAAACAGCTAAACAAAGATAATAGAAATGGTCTTCAAAATGCTTGTAGTCTTTTTTTTCTCAGATACCGTGTTTTAAATAATCATATTTTGGCCCTAATTAAACAAGGGTTTGAAAATTTACTGTACATTTATCCCTTCTACACCAGTTCATACTGGACAAACCCAATGTAAACATTCAGTGAGTACATGATAAGGAATTGGCTGGATGGTCGCACGCAGTGAGTGGTGATCAAGGGCACAATGTCCACCTGGAGACCAGTGACAAGTGGCGTCCCTCAGGGGTCAGTGCTGGGACCAGTGCTGTTTAACATCTTTGTCAGTGACATGTACAGAGGAATTGAGTGCACCCTCAGCAAGTTTGCAGATGGCACCAAGCTGTGTGGCACAGTCGACTTGCTAGAGGGCAGGGATCCATCCAGAGGGACCTGGACAGGCTGCAGAGGTGGGCCCAAGCCAACCTCATGAAATTCAACAAGGCCAAGTGTAAGGTCCTGCACCTGGGTAGGCACAATCCCAAGCACA